>JAUEJJ010000018.1:1713065-1739572 GCA_032164275.1 Synergus coniferae | reverse complement strand
ATGTATCTTGTATATATTTTTTAAAAACTTTATCTATTGTCGTATACTACTTAGTAATTCAGCGACAGGCTACCTGCTGCTGTGAGGGTTTAGTCCTTGCCAGGACCTTGCTTGGTTGCCGCGTGCAGTACACATGTTATTGCGGACTGTTTTTTCAAGATTTTTTTTTCGCATGTACCCTTTTTTGCCGAAAATATTCTTGTACTGATTGGTTGTCAAAAATTTTTTTCTCACTGGAAAACCACCCTTGGAAGCGTGCTTATCATACTTCTGTCGATCTCGCACACTCAGCTCGGAGTTCCCACGGGTGAACCAGCCGCACTATGTGGCAACGTCGAAATTTTCTGTGCAAATGCACATCAATTCTATTCGACCGTCTAAAATGAGTAAATTGGAAAAAATGAACTTTTTTTGGGCCACAAGAAAACTCCGATGTGGCAGGGGTATGTGTATTTCCTTCTTTTTTCGTATAAACGGGGGAAAATATAGTTTTTATATAAAGAGTATTGAAAAGGGTGACAGAAAATGAAATCAAAGGGTGCAAGGAAGACAGATACATACCGATGTTAGAAAATTCTCGTGTATTCCAGGTACCCGCACAAACGTAGCACTCGCGGTCATTCCATATGATTTTACGGTCACGAGGGTTTTTATTTATCACTTTATGTCACTTAACAACGCGAGAAATCTTGAAAATTAATTTTTAAAAAACGTAATAGCAACACGAAGACGCATCAGGAAATTATTTTCATGGACTGTACCTTCTCGTCTGCTACGGCCTACGCGCATGACTACATGTCAACTGATTTGTCGGTAAAACAGGCATGGCGGGAATTTCAAGCTTGAAAAAAAATCAACATTTTAGGTATTTCTGAGATATTCTTGTTAGTTTTGTAAACAATATAAACCGGAATAATTATAAAAACAATTTTATAAAACAACTTGGACGACACAAGTCCAGTTATATGAAATGAGCGAATTTTTGTACCTCTCATTTAGAAAAAAAGAATGCAAAGCATGAAATTAATGAGGACGTTGAGAACAGATATAAGTGATAATGGGTCATTCCATATCATATTCACATTACTATTGATATAAAATAGAATATAAAATGAAATGTAAAAGGAAAAAATAGACAAGTATTTTATTATTTCGACATAATGTGCACAATTTTCAGATTAAAATGTTTTAAACATTTGGTGTAGAAAAAATTGAAGATTTTTTCCAATCTTTCAGCTCTCTGCATTCAGCGTGTAAAGAATATCTTATCAAAAAATGAAATTTTCAGAGTGGACTTCAATTTCTTCTACACCAAATGTTTAAAACATTTTCATCTGAAAATTGTGCACATAATGTCGAAATAAAAAAATACTTGTCTATTTTTTCCTTTTACATTTCATTTTATATTCTATTTTATATCAATAGTAATGTGAATATGATATGGAATGACCCTTTATCACTTCTATCTGTTCTCAACGTCATCATTAATTTCATGCTTTGCATTCTTTTTTTCTAATGAGAGGTACAAAAATTCGCTCATTTCATATAAGTGGACTTGTGTCGTCCAAGTTTTTTTATAAAATTGTTTTTATAATTATTCAGGTTTATATTGTTTATAAACAAACAAGAAAAACTCTGAAATAAAATGTTGAGATTTTTATTCAAGCTTGGAATTCCCGCCATGCCTGTTTTACCGACAAATCAGTTGACACATAGTCATGCGCGTAGGCTGTAATAGTGTAATGTAGCAGACGAGAAGGTAAGGTACAGTCCATGAAAATAATTTCCTGACGCGTCTTCGTGTTGCTATTACGTTTTTTATTAATTTTCAAGATTTCTCGCGTTGTTAAGTGACATAAAGTGGTAAATAAAAATCCTCGTGACCGTAAAATCATATGGAATGACCGTGAGTGCTACGTTGGTGTGGGTACCTGGAATACAAGAGGATTTTCTAACATTGATATGTATCTGTCTTCCTTACACCCACCGATTTCATTTTCTGTCACCCTTTTCAATATACTCTTTATATAAAAACTTTATTTTCTCCTGTTTTTACGAAAAAAGAAGGAAATACACATACCCCTGCCACATCGGAGTTTTCTTGTGGCCAAAAAAAGTTCATTTTTTCCAATTTACCCATTTTAGACAGTAGAATGGAATTGATGTGCATTTGCACAGCGAACTTTCGACGTTGCAAAAAACTGTCAATTTTGCCGCGTAATTCCATCGCCCTTAAGCAAAATTAATGATTTTTGATGAAAAATTCCGGCATTTTGTAGCTGTAAAATTAAAAAAAAACACGGTCGAGGGGAGGTATTTTATGTATAGAAAGTGTAAAACGAAATCCGAACGATCCGAACTTTTTTTCTAAGGTTAAGAAATGTATAGTTGAAAATGTCCCGAATAATCTCGGCACAAATTTTCCACCACTTACTACCGATTATAGTGTAAATTTTGTAAATTAGAAAAAAACACGTCGATTTTCAAGATGAAAGATTTTGAGGTGAAGAAATCCGGCAAAGTAGCTTAATTCACCCCAAAATTGGCTGCCTGATGCCTACGTAGCGTAGCACTCGTTGCCTTCTGAAGAAATTCTGCTACATATTAGGATTAGGCTGTGCAATATGACGTCACAGGAAGGTTAAGCTCGACTACCAAAAATGTATGGAAATGCATTGTGAAATTTCAAATTACTAAGAAAATTTATCTGCGTAAAAGTAAGTCGTCAATTTATTAAAGATTATATTTCTTAAATGCAAAATTAATTTCTGCTTATTTTGAATATCCACTTGTAGCTTGACATACTTTTAATTTTTTAATATAAAATAAAATGTCTTAAATTTGTAGGTTATGTTGGCTGCTTAATTTTTTAATATAAACCCAAAAACAAGAAAATTCGATGCTATAATAATAGATAAATGGTTAAGTCTTTACTATTTCACTGCTATAGCATTGATTTTTCCTTTTTTTGGGTTCATATTAAAAAATTAAGCAGCCAACATAACCTACAAATTTAAGACATTTTATTTTGTATTAAAAAATTAAAAGTATGTCAAGCTACAAGTGGATATTCAAAATAAGCAGAAATGAATTTTGCATTTAAGAAATATAATCCTTAATAAATTGACAGTTTACCCCCACCACACGACCTGTGCCGTCACATGTTGACCAATGGCACAATTTCTTCAATATGAAGCCAACGTGCGCTGTGAGTTGCGACGTTGCCGCTGTGGTAAAAGGTGTCGCAGCACAACAGAAGTGTGTATTGGTATGCACCAATTTCTAAGTGTGCGTAAGACTGTACTTTACAGAGATTCAAAAGTTTCGTTGTCCACGCAGCTTCGACTACACGTAGAATGAATGCTGCATGGGCTAAATTTTTGTCGGAGACGATAGCAGACGTTCAAACTTAAAATGACAAATGACACGGACTTTCCAAACGTTATTTCGAGAATAACGCGTTTAAAGTTTTTGACCTTAAAAAAGTGAAGAAAAATATTAGTTTTTAAACGTTTTTTTTACCTTTAATTTTACAGCTACAAAATGACGGAAATTTACATAAAAAATCACTAGTTTTGCTAAAAAAAAACGATAAAAAATTTCAAAATAAAAAAAAACGCTGCTTGAGGAAAGACATCCACTTTAACTAATCTTACTTGCTTTTTGATTTCAAATGATTCTACGATGAGTTACGAATGGCACCGCACACCATCTTTTGAAAAAGACGTTTTTTAAAATGCTCTGCCACCGACTTATTTTGTCATATTTTTTAACAAAAATTTGGGAAAAGTATGTTTAAATCATAAACTATAATATGTAGAACAGAGTATATAAAAGTTACCTTAAAACCGGATATTAAAAAAAATTCAGAAAAAAAGCATTTTTTACCAAAAAGAACGAAGTCCTCCCTTAAGATAACAGTTTGGAGGCATTTTATAATTTCTCCTTGTTTTATCTTTGTAAGGGATGATATTTTTTTCATTGCAATATGATCACGTGATGTACGAGGACCGCGTCACATACAGGTTGGAAAACAGTGTCAGTGACCGACTGCCTAAGGCCACTACCAGAGTACCAGGCCGTCTTGTATGACACCTTAGCCTTAAGTACCGTTTACACAAAGCAGGTGAAACATCACTAAAAAGATTATATATAATAAAAAAAGTAATAAGTGTTATATATATATATATACATATATATATATATATATAAAACACTTGTTACTTTCACTTTTTTTATAGTAAGTGTAACTGTGATCGATTACCAATTTACTTTCTGTTTATAAATACATAGTGTCTCTCTGAGTGTGATGTTTCTATATATATATATATATATATATATATATTAGAAATAATTTTTTTCTACATTCGCAAAAGTCTCTCTTTCTATTCCAATGTTTTTTTCACACTGATATATAAAATATTCTTAAAGATGTTTGTCATCTATTAAACGAGCTATATTATTAGAAATCTATAGGATTTTATTGGAAGGGATCGTAGCTTGGGAAGCAAAAGATGGGGGTGCGGCGGTGAACGTATTGTGTGCCTCAATCCGGTTTAGCGAGTTATGTAGAATCAACCTACACTGGATCGACCTGCAGTTAACTTGATATAATTATGGTTTATTCACCTACATAAATGAAATCAATCAAATCTGATGTTCAAAATATTAAAAAACAATGCTAAGAATGTATATTTATAAATAGCCTGAAGGGCTGAGATTTTAATCCAGGAAAAGTGTTTCAGTAAGCTATTTGATACCTGCCGTCGTGAGAGCGGCGAGCTATAGTTTATGATGAAGAATAACAAGATTTTAGATTCTCGTCATGATCATAATTAAATAAAAAATAAGTAAAAAATGTGATATGAAAAATATATTTAAATTCATATATTATTTTATCATCACTTCGATAAAAAGAGCCTATACAGCCAGATTGCTAATGAATTTTTATTAGAAAATTCCATAATGACTTGACCAAGATTCTGTTTAACATATATAAATAAAGCAAAAGGTGTTGGAAAAGTAGCTCATGGATTGTACATAATATATTTATATTTTATACGTACATACGAAAATATTTTTCAACTTTAATTTTGACCAGTAGAATGGAGTAGCATTTTTACGCGCTTGTTTCTTGAAAGTACATATAGCATTATACTATTCGTGAACGTGAAATGTAGGCTGCGCTAAAGTTGACAAGTTGACATTTATATAGCGCGAATGGCGCACAGCATAGAGACAAGTTAATATATATATATTATTCACCATAATTTGATTAACTTTTACTGGACTTTAAACTTGCTTAAAGTAAAAAAATAACTTGTAAAATTTTCTTCGGAAACTGCACAGAAGCTGAAAAAGAATTGTGAACTCTATTATAATATAACAATATCAGATGCGACATTAAATAAAGGATACATATGTAATGTAATTTTTTTGTTGTAACTTTGTAATTATGATTATAAATTTCTTTTTATTTAAAATAAAAACTGCGGTTTTAACAGTTTTCTTTTTTATTCGTCATATTTACTTTGGACTTATTATTATTATGTAGGACATAATTTCAAGCATTTGTTAATAGACGTATAATTACGTCTTCAACTGCCATGCTCTTAATTAATGAAGTTTCACATTCTTGTATTATTAAATGATTAATTATTATTATAATTCCAAGAATCATTAATTTAAATTATTTTAACAAGTACACGAGGTATATAAGACAATTGATACATAAAATAATAAAAATGAAAATTATCCATTACTAATTATAATACAAACACTCATATATATAGGTATATATCTGTGTGTGTGTGAAACTAGTAAGAATTACATACCATTTTTGACAATTCCTTGAATTCCATATTAAAAGTGGAGTGTAATAATATAATACTTTGTTTCTGAAAGAGCTAGGACGTTAGTCATTTGTGAAATGCAACTCCAAATCGGGAATTTGTTTCCAGTTCTAGCAGGTGTCCTACAAAGATTAGTTTCCATTCAAATACGTCTTTCATTCGAGTCCTGATTTTAATATCGAAGAAACCAATTTTTTATTCGATATGGAGACCAAAAAAATTATCATTTACTTTCATTTTCTTTACAGAAAATTGAAATTTACTTCTGTGACCTTAGGAAGGTCAAAAGTCTAAGAAACAGTCAGACACCTTTTTTTATGGTTAAGGTAGTTTACACTGTTCCACTTTATGAACTTTTTATAAGCATCTTGAACGTTTGCTATTCTCAGGAAACCACGATATGTAATTCTAAAAAAGGGAATCTGGCCGTTTTTCAGACATTTGAACTCGATTTTTGACCTTTCAAAGGTCTTGAAAGTAAATTGCAAATTTCTCATAGAGTAATTGACGTGAAATTTGATCTCAAGGTCAAAATAAATATTACCGTTAAATGACCCCTATGTTCTGTACAATTTTTGTCTGAACAATTTTTTTGTACATGGAGTACTTTAGGAGATATTACCATCAGTCAATTAAAATGGAACGCCCTGTATATGAAAAATTGATGAGTTATTGAGCACTTTTCCCTGTGCGTGAGCAGGAGTTTACCATTAGTGAGAACGTGAAGCGCCTTGTGGAGCTCCTTCCCAAACTGGCCATGACTTTGCCAGGACCCTCTACCGGAACCCCATTTCTGCACTAGGAGCTTTACTCAAAGTTCAATAAAGATTCAGGAATGGATTTTCTAAGCACAAAGAAACGACGAAACTGCATATATATTCTAAATCCAACAGTTTTGACAATCATTTAGTTTCATATAGCTATAGAAATAATGTATTCTCGCACACGTATATTTGTGAAGGGTCCCAGTTTCCGAATCTGTGGGAATGTTTTCGAAAATATGGATGTTCGTGAGCTTCCTTTAAATATGACTCATTTGTACTGTACCACCTGACGTGACAGGTAATAATTTAAGGCTTGAATCATTAAATCCCGACCCTTCCTGGTTTACCGTGTAATTATTATGAATTGTGAGTTACCTAATACTAATATATATACACTGAAAAAAATGGTTTTGTTGTTGTAGCTAAAAGTATATTGCTCAGGAATTAGCAATACTTTTTAGGTGAAAATGTAAATTATATGTCTCAGATATATAAATTATCTATCTCTTGCAGACAGAAAATTTAGGAGACAAATCGGGTATCATTTGCTATATATCGTATAGCTGTTATGTCTAAATAACATATTAGCAGCGAGAAAATTTGTTCCCCACAGCCAGCCACAGATATATACAATTATTATAGTCACATAGACTGATATCGGTGACTGGCCACAGAATATCATGGTTTATCAAAAAAGTTAAGGAGCTCCTTACATACTTAACGATGTATGTATTTTTATTAGTTCTCTCGATATTTAAGCATTTTTTTCTTTTTTAGAAACCACAATATCCTACACTGTAAAAAATTTTTCTTGTAACTACCACTGCATTTGTAATATTGTACCATAACCTATAAAATAACTACTTTCAAAGTAGTGAACTCCCAAATGGAAATGTAAAACTACTAGGTTGGAAATTATGTTTTTACATTTCCATTTGGACCATTAGCTTTTTTTGTAATAACAATTTTTTTCGCTGGGGACAATCTGACTCCATATGCAAAAAAAGGGTTAAAATTTATCCTATAGGAGTCTTTTATTTTAACGATTTTAACACTGAAAATGGTTATAGTATATATAATCATGAAAACACATCAGAAATTCAACAAAACTTAAAATTGCAACACACATCAAGAAGACTACATGCAAAATGCATTGCACATTATTTTTTCTGTGGATGAGGATTTTTGTGCTTGGCACAAAGCATGAGTAACCCATTTCACCCTGCTTTCTCCTTCTAACACTCACTCGCACTCCTCTCATTAGTACGCACAAAGTAGACCTATGTAATATCAAGAGAAAGGTCGTATCCTCCGAAATATGAGATCGTACAAGAAAATTTCTCTCATATTAGAGGTAGGAAACACCGCGTCCGGTCATAATTAAGCAATCGAGAGTTTATAGAGATATAAAATAATAGGGTCTCCTTTCTTAAGGCACTGAATTAAGGAGACAAAATGACTGTGGATATATATTATAGTTCAGCAAGCAATCAGTATGCAGTCAAGTCCAAAAATCTGTGGAGAAATCTCAAAAATGGTAAACTAACTTGACATACATATATATAACAGTTGAAGCACACAATGTGTGGAGTTCCATTTCCTGAAACTCTCTTCAAATATGTATAATAATGTACTTAAGTTTATATATTTCAGTATTCATTTCTGAATACAGAAAGATTAAACCCGGAATAAGTCTCGGAATAAGTCACGAATGCAACACTATGCTGGCGTGAAATTATTTTGTTAACGGTTTTGTTACTGAAGTAATTAGAATCAGGGAATTAGTCCAGAATATGTACAAGTATATATAGAATATGCGTCCTAAATTTTGTTGAACCAGAAGCTGGCATTTTAGAGTTCATGTTTTGCCATTTTAAATTAATTATACAAGTGCTTTTTACAAAGTATTTAAGGTTAATGATCTGGTTTTTTCAATACCACCGATTCATTTAAAACGTGAATGTCTATACCCATATTTATATTTTAACGTAATTTAATTTTATCTATATTATAAGAACACTATATACTTGAAATTAATTCCAACCAACGCATATATGTACTATATCAGTGTCGGATGTTGCCGCAGTGACAGTCCCGCGGTGGTCTTTAATTATAATATTTACAGTAAGTATACGGTTCGAGCAATTTTCTGGCATATCTGGGGTTTGATGCACCCTGCTCTGACACATAATATGAGTATTTTCGTTTAAAACAATTTTAATGCGATAAAATGAGGTATAAAATAGACACATATATATGTGCCACTCTATTATAATCGTAACGGGATCTAAAATATTTGGAAAAATGTGCTACATAACTTTTTCCATAACACATGTATCGAAAATTTGACTTTCGTTGCCTCCGTAGCGTGTCGAAAGTTGTGTTTTCAACCCTAGACTAAAAACTTCAAACAAGCGACTGCGAAAGTAACTTTACGCGGTAACCGGTATCGAAAGTATATACATTCTACTTTATCTGCAATTGTCTGCAGCCATTCTCCCTCGTATCGAACCTCGTTTCGAGAAACGAGGCTAACTTCATCAGTCTTCACCTTCAATCGTGAAATATTGCCTACGTATTTACAAACAATAACAACAGTAATATAGAGGCAAAGAAATGATAAAATAGCATATACTATAGTACATATAAAATTATACACATATATTACATTTAGTACTACGGTGTCAATATAATGTTTAATAATAATGTCCAGCTTTTTTATTTAGTAAGTGCAAATATGCATTTCATAATCAACAGAGTTGGTGGCATTGAAGGACATGTATAAATTGATTTTGCCAGATTTTAATCAAATTCTTGTAAATTCTATTGTTTTCGTCCAAAAGCAGATCTTTTCGATTCAAATAAATAAACTATGAAATCCATAAAGTGACTGTTAAATTGAATTGAATTGAATGTTTATTTGAATCAAAAAGATCTGCTTCTGAATGAGGGCGATGCCCATTGATTATTCAGTAGTATTTTTTCTCAGTATACCATAGTCACTGATATTGAGTTTCTCTCTAGTATATATAATATATATATATGTATATATGTATATTATTTACATGGTCGCACACACACTCGTTAAAACGTATTTTAATCCACTCTATTGTGCCAGACCAATACACCCATCTATGACAAAATTCTAGTCATTTCGCAAATTCGAATTGGTTGAGAACTTGCGATTGAACCTGTGACCAAAGCTCGACGCAGTATTATAGTTGTTTTCAACATACAAAGCTATGAATTTCTACTCATATAATATCGATAAAATTGTCGACCCTTCCCTTAATACGTATTTCAATCCAGAAAGTGATCAAATCCTTTAATCCACATCTGCTCATGCAAATCTTTAGCTTTTGCATATGTATTTGATAAGGCGACACAATGTCGTCTATACAATGATAAACGATATATAAGGTAAAGTATAAGAAAAGAACAGCGACACGAACATTTTTCCACGGTAGAAAAAGTTGTATATCTATAGGAAAAAACCTTTCAAAGAATCAGATCTGATTAAGGAACCTAAGGGACTAAAACTGTAACATATAAGGAAATGAAAAAGACTGCAAATGAGCAGCTTTCAATAATTGGCTCACCATTGACGGATAATTCTTTGTTCTTCAGACTATGGAAAATGCCGGTCAGTGATAAATTCATTGATACGGGAACTTGAAAAAGAGTGTCATGGTCAGCCCACTTTGTGGTCGCGCGGGCACACTTTCATATTTCGAGGATCAAAACACAAAAGTGAGATGAATCGTGCAGTCTTGATGCAATTATAATGATGTACAAGAACAATCGAATATTCAACTCGAACACGTTTTTACAATTTTGCACAATTGCACTTATTATTTATGCTTGTGCAAATCTATATATAGAATTTGATTTACACAAACAAAATATAGAAACAGATATATTAGTCAGAAAACTATTCGGACGAGGTTACTATACTAAACATAATCATAATCCATTCTGATCTTCGGGTACGTGGAAATAGCAAACTTGTGGCAAAACCAATTTGATCTCAATTCTCTTCCAAGATCTCAAACACGACCCGATCGCAGCCTCCATTAACCTGGAATCACATTAGACACAAGAGTACACTATAGACTCCCGAATTACTTCCAGTTTTGGTTGGTCATATTTCGAGTAAATAGGTCACTAATATATATGTAGTAGGTAAGAGGTACCTCTTACCAACTATATATATTAGCGCCAATTCTAAGAAGAGGTAATTCGAGTAGAGGTAATTCGGGAGTCTAGTGTATACTAGAGCAGAGACCTTTTAGTCTTTTATCTAAAACCACCTATAAAGGTAAATGTGGGGTTTATTGTTTTGGCACTGGTTATCGTTAATTGACAGTCTTTTAGGTAAATGATTTTTACAATTAATAAAAGCAAATTCTCTCAGCTTAAATGTACGTTTGATAATCTATCACAAATGGAACTGCGTCACCTGTATTATGACCAATATAAGGAAAAAGTGTTACGATTTTCGATATATTTCGAGTCAAAAATTATTGAAAATTAAATGTATGTACAGTGTACAATGTGTACACTCATCGTTATATATGCCTTAACATTTGTCTCTCACTCCCTTTCATTTGTTTCAAATTTGAGGGAGTGAGATGAGAATATGACAAATGTTAAGGCATATATTATGACGATGAGTGTACAGTGTACACTGTACAGTACGAGCTGCATGTATGCCTTCCCTCGTGAAGTTGGATGATAACTTGATTCCGCATTGAAAAACGTATAAACATTAAACACCCAACTTCACAGGGGAAGGCGAGGGGGAAGCCATACATGTAGCGTACTGTACATATACAACAAGTTATATACAACAACATAATATACAACAAGTTTAATATAGATATTAAAAGATATCAGTCTTATGAATCCATTTGTAAAATCTGAAATTATTTATGTTATTTTTTCTTCGTTTAATAGGCAATCGAAAAACACGTGTTTCTACTTACTTATATGTTTCATTCGGAAAATTTCATCACACTGGCATTCAAAACGTCAGCAAATATATATAGTGAACACATAGTACATAGTAGCATGTGGACTTGCGTGATATGTATATCAATAATTATTGTCCGTAGTATATAAGTATGAATAAGAAGAGATATTACGCCAAGAGCGTGTACATTCGAATTAACTTACCGTTATCGCAAAGTGAGACAGCGGGAGTGATATCCAATAAAATAATAACGTAATCACAGCGGAACTCTTTTTCTCGCACCACTCTGTCATCAACTTGGTCGTCTGTATATAATCTTCACTCGTAACACGATTGCGAAAGCGTTTCCCTTTCCGCGGCTATTTACAAATATCACACGGCCTTATACCTCGCACAAAGTTTTCACTAAAACAATTCTTCGTCCCGGAACAACTCACACCAAATTTTATAATGATGACATAAACTTTTTTTTACGACTATTTGAATTTATGCGGCGTACTCGCGTTAAATTTATTCACACCTATTTCATCTGATTTGCCAAATAATATTGCATGTGAAGTCTGGTACTTGCCGAGTCAACTTTCTCTCAGTTCATTTCGCTTAGTTCCATTTCATCTTCCCTTTCATTTCACTTCACTCCAACCCATCTCATTTCTCTCACGGCTCGTGCCGAACCACTGCTACTTTTACACGATTGGCTCTTTGCTAGTTCCATCAAATTGCTAATCTCGCACCGGTGCTCACATGTGCCGTTATTGTCGTCGCACGTGTTGAGGTTTTGTGACAGTCTCTTTTATTATAAGAGGCTAGCAATTGACAAAATTGCCAAATGGTAACATCACATAGTATCTGTTTTGTAAACTTATTCAATATTCAACTTGAAAACCAAATGTCAAATCAGTTTTTGTAACTGATAATAGGAATAAATCTTGAAGAAAAAATTCTATTTAATAAACTGTCATTCACATTTTAGTATTTTACCAATCTTTCATATTGGTATTAGACAACAATTTTTTCAAATTGCAAGATATTTTTTGAATTTTGAATCAACCTCAGCTGTTGCTCTGTCACAAATCATTAGTTCAAGTGACCTTGACACGTCGTTGTGGCCGTAAAAGTCAAAGGCAAATGTCGAGTCGAAACTTCCTCCTTTCTGCCCTCAAGCAATTGTCGATTACAACAGGAGATTTGAGGAGAAATTGTTGAGAGTGTTGAGTGTAGATATAGAATAATGCAGAATGTAGCAACTAAAGTTGGAGTGATTCTCGACTCGTTTGGTGTTATCGTGAGTGTCAGTGTACTACAGAAGCACTATCACCCCACAGTCCTTGCACTTTAAGCGCGAAGCAAACACGATCTCTCCAGGGTCGTTGTCTTCAGTGAGAGGTGCTGTCCACGTGCATCATTCATTTTTCCTTTTTCAACTTCATCCTTATTGCACTTCGATATCTCAAATTCACCAAAGGATAGCACAAACATTAACTTTTGATCAAGGTAAATTTCATATTTCTCTTTTGCTTTTGTAATACCTGAAATGTTGAAAGGTATTAAATGTGAAAAAAAAACTTTTCAAAATGGGTTACACGAATAAATAGACCCGCTTTCCGTTCTCTACAGACGTCAAGTAGCGACTGGTTCGTTTCTTCCCAACACCAGAGTCTGCTGCTGCTGCTACTGGTACTGGTGCTGTCCCTACCCCTTCCTCTTCCCCTTCACCTTTTACCAACAGCACACCACTTCGGATTTATGCTATTACTACACCGAACCACCCTTATGCTTAATAATTCCGCACCGCCCAAACTCGAACATTAGAGTTCCTTCGTTTTCCATTGTTTTTAGGGTTTTACCATTTTTTTTAGTTATCTACGATTGCCATTTCAAATTCAAATATTAGGATGAAACTGTGTAGAAAGATGTGAATGTATATATTTCTATAGATGTAGTAATAATTTTCAATGTAGAGAATATGTGTTATTTATATTGTCAAGATATTTAAATTTCAGTAATATAAATAAGTAGTAAAATATATGTAAAAACATAATTACAAAAACAAGTACCAGTATTTATTTTATTGTACATGTATTATAAAATATATGATACATGGACAAATAATACATATATGTTTATTTTAAAGAATTTAGTTAATACTTAAAAATTCAAATTCAGCCATACTACCAAAAATAGAATAAACAACTTAACATAAGAGCTCACCGCGTATACTTCGCAAAACTCGATATGCACACCTGATGCGCGCATAAATATGTCCTGCACTATAGCGTTTCGCAGAGCACCCTTATTATTGCCTTATATAATAAATCAACCGAAGAAAACGTGCCGGAAGGCATTGCCGCCTGGGGGTCGAGAACACTCGATGTCTGCACTGGAGACTGGAGAGGGTTAATCACCCTTATCGGCCGCCCCTGAAACGCTAGCTCTCTATTTTCCCTCTCGGGACCTTCCAACCGAATTACGCTGACGAACATGTACGTTCGAGTGATCGTGCTATGCACGACAAGAGAATCCCTTATATCAGATGTCGCTCATGAAGAGACGCAGACTAATAAAATTGTGTTATCACTTGATAACAAAACGTTGCTGACCAATCCCTTATTCACTCTTAATTGACACCTTAAATATATGCACAACACGTTTTGCGAACTATTAGAATTTATTTAGATATTTACACATTTATACATCGAGAAAAATAGTTTCTTCGTTTAAGTGGATTCCTCTTATTCTGATGCAAAATATATGGTATGTAAAGTATTCTCTTAATTTTTAAGAGGATTGTTCTTTTCTAGAGAAGATTCCTCTCAAATGAAGAGGCTCCTCCTGTTCTTAAAAACAGACAATTATATTATACTAATTTATAAAGGAATATTCTCATTTTTATAGGAAAATGTAAAAGGATTAAGAAAATGAATTTTCCTCTTAAACGAAGATTATACTTGCGTATAATTGATCGTAATGCACAATTTTTAATCATGAAATGTATACGAGAATAGAGGTACACTGCAAAAACATTTTGATAATCATCCTAAAAAGCAGACAATATACAATATTTCACTTTTTCATTTATATCACATCACACATTTCTTGTATGACAATTTTCTAATGCGATTCTACAGCACGTTCATCGAGATAACTGATCGCCAATTGTTGACCGAATCCACAATATAATTTTTCTTTTTTTAAAACAGTTTTATATCAGTGCGTGACATATACCACTCTTGACTGCATTTGGTTTCCGGCAATAATAAATGATTACGTATATTAAACCAGACCATGCAAATATTTCAGAGGTAAATCACACAGTCCTGTTTCAAAATTATTGTATTTCTCTTATTGACGCAGCAAGCGTTTATTTTTTAAACATTTTATGCAGATTGATACTTTCTGAACGCATTAATATTTATTTATATTTCTTGTGAAACTTAAAATTCAAGAAGAAAGGGGTTATGGTGTCTTCATTTTCTTGTATCGTGCATTATGTATAATTTAACATCAATTAAACCGCTTAATTTAAAAAAATAATAATAAAGAAATTTATTATACGTAGTCGAATTTTATATTTTGTAAATTATTATTATTATTTTATATTTTATATTTTATATTTATTTTTATAATCACTTTCAAAAATAGTATTTTTTGGATAACATGAAAACTGCGGCAAGGAGTGGCAGTCTATTATCTTAAAAAGTATCGGCAGGTTTTTCCTAGATTCAATCAGACTCACTTTATTCTGAAGGTGTAAAAACCGGAGAATGAATGAGTATATATAGCCGCCGGCTAGCTGCAGGCTTACATTAGAATGTGCCAATGTTTGTGAATTTGATCTTTCAATCTTTTATTATTAATTGCACCTTCATATATATTGATACGAAAAAGTGCGCAAGTGAGCATCTGAGCAGTCTTTTGCAAACACCGAAGTTCATAAAACATTCTGCTCAATTGGAACAAAGCAGAATTTTGTCTTTCGAGCCAGTTATGTGCTGCGTGTGTTGTCACTTGTCAGGCTACTCCTTTGTGTACTACTCTTTTCGTAATGAATCCTAGTTGTTACTATACACGTATTATACGAGAGAGGAAGGTCTATCTGAAATAGTAGCTAGACTCAACCATGTTACAAGTTGAGTGCATTAGTTTGCCTAAAAGGTTTGTGCCATCAGTCTCTGAATATCACTCCTTCGTACATCCCTATATCTATATACTTCTATCTCTTTCTCTTTTTGTTTTCCTCATTCAACCCCTCTTTTTCTCACATATACAGTATATATGGTAAAGATTATACACCCACGTTCCACATATTCTCTGATCATGCGTTCTACTCAGGCGTATACATGCGTACTATACCATACATATATATGATACATGGAAACTTCCAAACATGCACATGCAAATGAATACATGTAGTACGCACAATCACCCTCTCGAAGAAAAAGGAGCACAAACAATAAACGCAATCGTCCTATATAAAAAACATTCTGAAAAGCAAACACTTGACCTTAAATGTTATATTATGCACTATGTATAGCAGAAACATTATTCAGTATATATTTAGCGTACAATTTAATTAGTGTTAAGGGCATGTGCTACGTATATCATAATATGAGAAAATCTTTATAACCTATTTTTTCCCTATAATTTTTAAATTTTCAAAAAAATAATATTTTAGAGACGTCTGTACTTAAGTTCTGTGCATTATTATTTTTTTTTAAAAGTAAAAATTGTGGAAAATAACTTGGTTAATCTGAATTTACCCAGCATAAGTTTGCTCATATATGGTATAAGTAACGCATGCCTTTAAAGTTTAAACTGTTTAAAGAAATGCGATAATATATCAGACGAGCAATTTAGTTTACCCAACTTTTCTGTGAACAATCAAAACAATTCAGAAGTTTAAAAAATATTAAAATTGTGGAAATATATTTGTTGGCATAGGGCTCTCAAAGGTCATTAAATAACAAGTTTTCAGTAAAAATGAACTCAACACTAATATATTTCTCGATCTCTCTTAAAAATAATTATATTCTTAAACAGTGAAGACTTTGTGCGATGCTCCCGCTGTTTCTGGTTGGTTTAATATCCAGGATTTCCTGTTTCCTGCAACGTGGATGAGTTCGCGGACAAACTTGTCTCGATCCCTGAGAATACATTTTGCCACTGCTTAATGTACCCCAGAGCATTGTTGCAGCATCTCCCTATATTCCGCTATATTCTACAACGTTATTGGTGCATCATACGTTAAATGCGAAAAAGTTACATTATTTATAGCAAGCTGTAGTTTTAAACTTTAATTACATATGCAAATACACGAAAAAAAAGTCATTAAATTTTACAGAATTAGTCCTATAGTAGAGGATAAGAGCGAACTTAGAACAGATTTTTTAAATTTTGTATAACTTTCAGTATATATATAATGTAGAGTACAGTTCTGGAATAACTCTCGAAAAGTTCTGTAAACTTTAGATCTTAAAAAAGTTCTATAAAGTATATAAAGAAGTTCATGAAAAAATGTTGAAGTTTCATAAAAATCATATTTGAGTTATTGAGAGTTTGTAAACTACATCAACTAATATAAATTTTCCAGAACTGATCGAGTTCTAGAAAATGAGCTGCACCGTCGTTACAGTGCGCAGGTAGCGACTAGCGACATTCTAAGCGTCCCTCAACCCCCAGGTTTTACAGCTGTAGCTTATATCTTAGATTTTGTTTTTATATTTCAATTTATGTTTAGCTGCGATGCTTTAAATAGGCGTGCGTTAGGAATGTAATGCGAAAGTTTTAGGATTTGAATCGAACCCGCGGCGAATAATAAAAATTTTCATAGCGTGCGTTTATGAATAATGGTAGTGACTGAGAGTGTGTAAAATATATATTATAGTATCTTAAAAATGTGAAAAGATATTATAGTGTAATAATAATAATAATACAAAATATTCATTTTTTCGGCGCAAAATCGTTTATCGTTTTCAAGAAATGTTATTCTATAAAGTTTCAAGACCTCGATCTCCGATATATAGATTATATATTAGCTGGAATTTAGACTTTATATAGAACTGTTCTACCTTCTTTTCGTAGAATAGTTCAACGTAATTTAAAACCATCAAGAAGATTTTAACTTTTAATAAACTACCGAACTAGTTCTAGAAAATTTAATGAACTTTTTTTTTTCGTGTATGTAATAAGAGATATCTGAGACAAAAACATTTGAATCTTTCATTCAATATAAATAATAATGAATGTCTTTTGTTTATATAATAAGCTTGTAGATTCAATAGGGATATTAAAAGCCGAGAAAAGAGGAAAAACCAAGAAGAACTGCAGTTTCAGTGGCTTCAGCCAGTAGAAACAAACATCCGTATCGCGAAATTACTTTCTTGCAAAAAGGGTATGAACACTTGTGAAAAATCCACACGACCAAATATAAGAAGCGGGTGAATGAAAGTAGGTATATAAAAGGAAAAAAGAAACATATCAAAGGTGATTTTCTTTATTTACTTATGTTGATACATATATTATGCGTTATTGCTATAAGGATATAATTTTTTCAATATCTCAGGAATTATGATTATTTAAAATTTGGTAAACTAATTTAATCTAAAATATGATATTATAAACTAAAATATTCTATTGATTTCATTTTGATAAATCCGATGTACATAATTAAATTAATATGTTTCTAAAAAACATCAGCCACAATAATTGTTTTTCTGGTCGTACAGTAGTATACACACTACAATCTATTCAAAAATGCATAATGTGAAATAATTGATGCCGACAAAGAAGTCAGTGTTCAAAGTGATCGTTCGCAAGTGCCTATAAAGGAATGCGTTCGTTATAAAGTTGTATGTAGTAACTGGGTTAATCTTGAGCCACCCGTGCCAATATAAAGGGAATGTTCATGCTCACAACACCGGAAGTGCATATTCTGCTTGATGTCGACGCTCGAAATTGTGAAAATAAATTCTGTCTACCCAGTCTACCTGTCCGACAAAATGAAATTCTGCCAAGTAAAACCTAACACAATATATATAGTTATTTATACAATCAAGTATAGGAAAAAAATATTATAGCTGTTTCATCTTTGATAGAATAATTTTCTTTTTTGTAAAAGTAAAAGTAAGATTACAAGCGTATTAAGGTCGCAGGTGAAAGTCCTATTTAGAAGGATGGAAAAAATATACAGCAAGGTAAACAAGATAGTAGGTATTTGCAACCAATACTTTCCTTATCTAGGTATTATTATTATTATTATTACTGTTATTATTATTATTATTATTATCAATATATAGAATTGAAAAAAGTAAAAACGACCATTTCTAAAACAAGTCGGTGGGTTTAAAAAATATATTCTGAAATTCTTTGAGAAGAGTCACGGTCCACGAACATCAGAAATAATACAGCGACGATTCCTTACTCTAGATATGGTGAGTTTTCGAGTGAGAGTAATTAATTAACCGCGGTTTAAAATGCACCAAGAGAAAGGCCATCTTACAGTCAGACTTATTAGGGTCGTTACTTAAGTTCAAGCTTCTGGCATCGGCTTAACTTTAAAAGCTGACAATCGAATCTTTTTTTTATACTCAAGCTTATAATTCAATAATGCCTTAATCCCACTCCCACTTATAGACAATTTTATTAATGTGTAAAAAAGATATATTATACGTATAAAAAGACGAACTTGAGATATTATGCCGTAGTTGGTCAATATTTTTTTATACCCTACCCGAGGAGATTATAAGTATTTGCACTAGCGTCTTGGTAGATGTTTAATTTACATTTATGCAGTTATCAAAAAATTTTATTTTACATAATTCAAAATGATAAAAAAAATTTTCTTTCAAGCATAAACTAATCATTCAAACCAAAGAACAAATAAGCACATAAAAACAAAAAATATCTTCCCCTCGTGTCAATAAGCGCAAGGTTAACTCTGTTTAAATTTGCAAACATTTCATATAAAAGATCAACAATCTTTACGAAACTATAAATGAAAGCTGAAGAAAATAGAAGACCTTCGTTCGATGATGCATCAGCCATGGAACTCATTCAGTTACAAGAAGCAGCTAAAATAGCAAGCATTTATCATAAAGGGGACTCGGAATTCACAAAAAATTCCAATATCACGCACGTTGTACATGCCTCTTTAAATTTGATGCAATTTGTAAGTCATATTTTATCCAATTTTAAGGGTATAAAATACTTTTATCATTTGAGCAGATTTATATCCTCGGTTTTCTTTTCAACATCTTTCACATTTCAAAAAAATAATATAGTCCAAGCCGGCATTCGCATCCACATTCATTATATGTATGTGTAATAATTATTTTGAAGATGTAGGAACAGTGACAATAAAAAACACATGGAATCATAATTTTCTCATAGAGTAATTACCACATGCCCTTCACTAAACTTACTCGACTGCTCTGTACATATATAGAAAAATCAATATTACATAATAATTTAAAAAATAACGAAATATATAACTCATTAACCTCATAGACAATAAAAAATACATGTTGAAAATTTATTTTCTACTTTGCAACAGTGGAGAAACCGAAATGACTTTTTATACTGTGTATATATACATATAGCATCCACAATAATGTACAATAGATAGCATTTATTCACAGAGATTAGATATAAATATGTGCGATGAGCACAATGAATATACATAAACGCAAACGCAAGAGATTGAATGTGTACCAGGTCAGGACATCGTTTCATATTACATATACATATATAGGTATAATGTATATACAATAAAGAGATAATCCACGCATAATCAGTTTATCAGGACTAATGTGAATCACTTCTCGGAGGCATCAATTACTTCAAAAATTAGGTCGTGTGCAGGAGTGTAAATTTATAATATGAAATCTAAATTATATATATATATATATATATATATATATGTATAATTTAATTTCATGAGAAATAGAATTAAGATATATATTTTCAACTAAATTCAAAAATATCATTAAAAAATAATACTGATTTAATTTTAAAATTTATAAATAAAATAAATCAGAAATATAAAATAACCCTGTAAATATGACTTAGGTAATAGCTTCAATAAACGAAATATTTCATTATACACATCATGCGATTCACCATCAACGACAGGAACGGGATCCTACAATAGAAGCTTTGCCAGTGGAGGCACATTCGTTTTTTTTTATTTATCTATTCTGCATGGTCATCAGCTCAGTTTTTGCTATCCTATGGATTTTTACCAAACTCTTGACACGTTACACAATAATCGTAAGACTAAGCCTTATAATATCTTTCTATGTATTATAATAATAACGTTATTCTATAATTCTATATCTTCTCGAATTTTCATACTACATATTTACGTTGATGTGATGAGAGATTTAAAACAAAATTGAACGAAAAATTTTAAAATTTTATCTGAAAATAACGTGAAGATATATTTTTAAACATTTTTAATTTATAGTGAAATAAAATCTAGAAAGGCTGCTGCCGGCTGTGCCATTGGTGGCATTTTGATGTTCTTGAGTAGTATTTATGCTATGCGACATGCTGAAATACATATCAATCTTAACCAAGTATCTGACGAAGAACTACTAAACCATCCAAACTTTATTCACAATTTCGTCTTATGTATCATTTCAATTTTCGGCTCAACATTATATTGCATTCAGTTTTGGATTTTATTCGATTTTTGGAGAATGGTAAACCATAATTATAATATTTTGTTGTACAAAAGACTGTATTCACACACACACAAACACAAACACACACAGGCACGCACACGCACGCAAACACAAAGAATTAAATATGATTATTTAAAAAATGGGATATGTTTTGAATTAATTTCAGTCTTATGTGCTATATATAATATTATATATATCTGTGTGTCATATAGTTGAGGAAAGCAAAATCTAAATTACAGTTGATGTCTGGTTCTAATGAAATTCAAGAATCTACTTACACTTCAGAATCAAGTTCAAATGAATTTGGAATTAGTGACAGCATTAAATCACAGAAAGAAATTGATACCGAAGAAGTGGAAAGTGTTGGAAATCCTTATCCTATTCCTACTATAGAATTTTTACCTACTTGTTTTGAAACTGTTAAACAAGTAAGAGAAAGTGCAAAAATATTTTGATGAATTGGGAGCTTTAATCAAAGATATACATATATATATGCAATTGATTTTGTGTATCAAGGATCGTGGTATCAAGCAATCTGTACAGCATTCCTTTTATAGTTGATAAATTTAAGTTTTTTGAATGCTTCTGCCATCTAGAGTACAATCCTCCAACAAAGAATGAATTGCTCTGATGATAAATGCCTACTGATGCCTACACTCGAAAACCAAAAATGTTAACTGCTCGAAAATTGGGGCCCTCAAAAATGTTAACTCATCCCCTCTGAATTCCGTCACGAAAATTATAACTATCACTTAACCTATACTGAATTATGCACATGCGTATTGCGTATTAGAAATTTGAACTTGGCACCAATTAAATTCCGAGAGCGCAATACATGCGTTCACCTGCGCGATTACCTACTAGCTTTTTTTACTTCGATGTTCTAAAAACAGATAAAAGCTTTCGGATTCGAACGGACCTCTCTTTTTAACACTTTAAGACAGGAAGAGAGTCTTATCGGTAGAATTCGAAAACTTTCAAGGCATTGGAGACGCACTGCCATCTCAATTACATTGTTGAATAATATTGGTATACAGTATTGCAGGGCAATTCTTATTTTTTCCATAAATAATGTCAATTATAGCATATATTTTGATTTTGATTATTAAATGCGTTTATAAACAAATAATAATATTTTGCTGACAGATCTTGTCTTCATTTCTAGAATCCAAATAATGATCCAGTGATTCTTTATTGTTGTCTGGTTGATTGTTACAAATACATCCAAATGTCGTGTGTTGCCCAGAAACCTACACACGAATTTCAAGTGATACACGTGATGTGAAAAGATGTCAGAAAAAGAAAATTAGAAACCGTGCATGGATTACACATCTTTGACAATGTGATTGAAAAACTATCTCCTACTCTCCTAGCTATATTTCTACGTTTTGGAA
The DNA here is from genome assembly GCA_032164275.1 of Synergus coniferae. Classification (NCBI taxonomy): domain Eukaryota; kingdom Metazoa; phylum Arthropoda; class Insecta; order Hymenoptera; family Cynipidae; genus Synergus; species Synergus coniferae. Next base: position 1,716,907 of record JAUEJJ010000018.1, on the reverse strand, counting down.
TTGTTTAAATTTGCTATAAATTTCAATCTGTGACACGTCATTTTCACTTATTATATTGAAAACACAAACAAAATTATTCATTACTACAAATTTTTAAAAATTCTAATAAAGGAGAAAAACAATACTTGCAAACAAACCTAAAAATGGTCTGTAAAAATCGTTGAATAGAAAACATATGAATTGATCTCGATGTCTCGATTGAAGTCCACAGCGACCACAGCCAGATACTTCTTGACATGCGTACAGCGTCCGTATCGTACAGTATCGTATGAAAGATAGTTCATGAAGAGGGGGAACTGGGAAGTGAGCTGTGAGAGTGTGAGGGTTGGACTTGGAGCTCTGGCGTAACTCGTAAGTCATACTGACTGACCGTACGTACTGTCGTAACCAACTTTTACCCACTCTTACCAACGTTCTATTCCAAGGCCAAGCCCAAGTGTTTTCGTCTTCACAGTTCACGCTCTTCCTCCAAGTTCCAACTTCCACCAAAGTCAGTTATACCGAGTTTTTCGAACACACACGGTTGAGTTTGTGGACAATCCTTCATTCTAAAACTTAAACAAGTAAGTAAAGAATAATAATAAATTTTGGACACTTGCAAAAGTGAATCCAAACGATTTACTTTTCAAATTAATATTATTGAAGCTTAAAATGCGTATAGGTACTTTGTTATTTCTATAATATAACATATTATACAATTTCTCAGTGCTTTTAGTTTTCTTTAATTATTAAAGCGGGTGTAATGATTATCACTGTATTTATTTTAGCATATACATGTTGAAAAGACGCTATTACAATATTGTAATTACAATGTTGTAATATTGCATATATATATATATATATATATATTATATATATTCGATCGCAACTTAAGATTTAATTCAGAGAAATAAATAAAATTTTTTGGCATTTACAAGTTTAAGAAATACACCAGTCAAATAATTAGTTTAATATAATAATTCAATTAATTTATGAAATTCTATTGAAGTTATGAATAGTCTTTATAATGAAACCTGTTTAGAAAAAAAGAAAGGCGTAGTAAAGATGTGGGCGCGTCGTGCGCGTCTTCCGTTTTTTAGCAGTACCTATAAATTGGTTGGTTGATAAGTTAATATTGAAAAAACATTTGTTATGAAATCTTTTTAATTGCACATTATTATTTCATTTAGATCTTGATGACTAAAATATAAGACTTCCATTTACTTTAAATATCATAAATTACATCTGAATTTGAAAGCCAAATATATTTCAAAATCTCTTTAAACTGGAGCAGAATAAATGAAAAGGTTGATCAATTGAATACCTAAGAAAATATTTTGATGAAAACCAAACGCAATCATCCGTAGGTATGGCCTATATTAATCTCTATCCATGTACTTCTTTTAATCATTCAATGTCTCATTTCGAATAAAAATAGCATTCATTACTCATTATTCTCAAATAAATATGTGCAATTCAGTGTTACGAATTACTTTCTTCCGGTGAAAGCATCTTCATTCTTCAAAATGTACATTAAGGGCATTGGATAAGTTGGACTTGAACATTTTTTAGGGTGTCCCTCAAAAAAATTTCTAAGTCCAACTTATCCAACGCCCTTAACGTTACGTTAAGAGCATCATGTGTTACTTATACCATATAAGAAAATGTATGACCTAATTTAGATTATCTGGATTTTTTTCTACAATTTTTGATAAAAAAAAAGTAATAATGTAGTCTGTGCACTAATTTTTTGAAATAAAAAATAAAAAATTATGTAATAAAGTTTGGGTAATCTAAATTAATTAGCTTGTATGGTGAGAAATAACCTCAAGTGATTGAATTGAATTTTAAAGAAATTACCAGCTTAAGGTACAAACTAATTCAAACGCGAAAAAGAGCAGTAGAAATCATCATTTATGAATCAATAAGTCTTACACACGATTTATCATGGCGATGAAAATAAAAGCATCATAATGACTACTCTGATGACACAATTTGTTATTCTTTACCTTGGCGCTGCTTATTCATATTATCTGAATCTATGAAAATTGAAAATAAAATATTATTCATATATTTATGCACAAGATAAAAAAATAAAGTGACCATATTTGAAATGCTTAAAAACAGGACACTAATTGATGGGGGGGGGGTGCATATTCAACAAAAAAAAATATGCTTACAAAATACTCTCAAGTCATGAAACATTATACTTTAAATAAACACATTATCAAATGTTACATTATATGCAGGGATAGATTCAACCTCTATTTTACTCTTATGATTTTCTGTTTTCTGCGTTTCGTTTTCTGTAATTTCTGGTTTTTCTAAAAGAAATAATACATTCTCTCTGATGAGAATGTAAAAACCCCTTTGGCAGGACGTTTTAGTAACTTATATAAAAAATTTAGAACAAAGAATAGTTATTAAATTGAATAATAAAAAGTATTCCTTCATCATCTATTTTATACCTATGACATAAAAAATCAACTATATAGAAGAAGCATCTTATGTTTACTCTCTGTTTACTCGAACATATACATTACTGAATTTTGGTGTCATTGCATTCTCTTAAAACTTTTCTGTTTCAGACAAACCGCAATGGCGCAGATCACGAGGCTCTCAATAATAAAATTTTTGGAGCTTGTAAGCATTACTTTTTACCCTACTTATAGTGCCACTGCCGGCCGCTACGCGGTCGTCGTCGCCCTATAATCTATATGTGCCTTTCTATGTTCTTTTCTACATTCAATGCCAATGTTTTCTTAATTCGATAGTTTTCGAGTATCATTCGAGACTTTTCGATATTCGACTTTGTTCAATTCGAGATTTCATGCCATGACTTCTCTTTTTTACTAAAGGAAAAATGGTATACGGCAAATCGCATAGTTGATTCAATGCGCTTGTACATGGCACACTTTATGCGCATATCATTTTCGCATGAAATTATTATTACAATTACAATTTTTACACCTTAATATTCTTTTGACCATAAATTCACAGATGAATTTTAACACCTTAAATACATTATAGCTGTGTTTTGTGTGGGGAAGATAAATAGTTTCACTTAATTTCAGAAGCCTAATTAATTCAAACTAAAATTAAATTAAATTTTAACTAATTGAAGTTGATCTCATTGAAGGTGTCATATAAATTTAAGGTTTATCTCCTAACTACAGGCGGTGCGGTATAGTGGTGAAAATAAAAACAAATATAGACTTATCTTTAAAATATAGAGATTATATTTTACTATTAGTAAATAATTATTATTTTCAGATAATAGTGATCATTCTTTTGGCACTTCATGCATATTCGGATGACTATGCCATGGAACAACATACGAAATTCTTGACGATGGGAACAATTGGTGGGTATCTAATAATTCTGATAGGTTTATTTGCCGGTGGAATTATGGGAACTCCAGTCAATCGGCGAGTGGTAAGAATAAATAATCCAGATGTAACATTAAGTTTCATAGAAGTTAGTTTGATTCATAATTCATTTTTTTTCAGGATTTATTCTACAGCGTGATTGGTTGCGCGCTTTTCATAATTATCGGAGTACTGAATATTAATGGATTTAGTAAACTTAATAAAAGTTATTCTAACCGTGACACAGGAATTGCCAAAGGATCCATGGCTATTGTGGAAGGAGCCTTGTTTTTTTTGGATGCTATTTTGACTTTCAAAGGAGAATCATAAAATCTAAAGACACGCAAGAGACTGCTTAAAATTATAAAAAAATATACAACAGACAAGATTAATATTTTCCATAACACATGTATCGAAAATTCGAATTGTGCCCGATTGACAAACGCTATAAACGGGTTATTTCATTTAAAGCTTCTTAAAACAAAATTGAACCGA
>JAUEJJ010000018.1:1690378-1712965 GCA_032164275.1 Synergus coniferae | reverse complement strand
CACTACAGCAGACCATTTTTATTATATTCCACTTTTAATTATAATTAAAATATGCGACATGCTTATCGCATTGTTTCCCACAAATTTTCCAGGACCCAAAATGGCGGTTGCATATTTCCTAGGCACGCCATCTCTAGGGAGGATATTCAGTGATTGGCCTGTTGGTTTGTGTTGGTTAACGTGCAGTGTCGTTTAAAAATAGTAGTAAAGAATATAAATATTATGCTTTGAAAATGAGGTTCGTTATTTTGTACGTGAAGTAATAATTATCTATTCTATTATTTGCAAAGATTCTACTTTTCTTTCATAGAAATAATATTCAGCATTCCCTTTCAAAGAACGCGCTGCCCGCGTGGCTCATGCGCGTTCCACTAGCCAATCCCGAGTTAACCTCCGTAACTTCGTCCCTCCCGATATATCAAGTTTAGGTACCCCCTCGCCAGAAATGGAACTTTTTGCTCCATCCCGTTAATTCTTACCATCCATGGTCTCTAGACCCTCTGTAGACAGACTGTAGATACTAGATAGTGACATAGTGTACATGATAGTGTAGAGCAGTGTAGAGTAGAGTGTAGAGTAAATGCTGTAGAGTGTAGACCTGTAGAGTGTAGGCTGTACGGTAATACGGTTGGATCATGGGCTGTACTCTGTAGGCTGTACTCTGTTCTGTAGATTGATCATTGAATTGAAGTAGTGCAGAGTGCTGTAGTGGTGCACATCACATCGCAGTCGCAAGACTCGTAAGCCTCGCAAGTGAAGATATATTTACTAATTAATTAAAGTGCGAAAAACGCGTTAAATGTACGTGAAAAATGTCGAATCCCAGCGGTAGTAGGAGGAATGGGATGAAAATCCGCTTGACGAGTGAGTAATATTGGTTAATTAAAATCCGTTCATTTTTATACCAGTTAACAAGTTTCATGCCCTGTTTTTAACTGCACTACATATTCAATATGGCCTCGTAATGATCTCCCGCGAACCCCCTTAGTATGTCTCTCTCTTAGAAGTTTTAAAAAGTTAAAAGGAACATTAGTTCTCTATGGTTCTCTATCAGCCTTCACCATATAACATGCCAAATATTATGTATCTCTTTAATGGCTGACTATGGTAGCTTATGGGCTCGTTGATTGTGGCAACTCCCTGTCAGTGTTTCAATCAAGGCGATTATAATACAATTTTCCTCTTGAAAACTTGATCTGGTGCTCTATGTTCCATAATATGAGTTTTTACGATATCTTAGGTCAGACACATTTCATGTGGTGGTATGAGTGATTTCAAAAAAATCCAGATGTTTGGAAAGGGGACCAAAAAAGTCTTAGGAACTTTTATATGTATTATCTATCCGTGTGAAATACAATGGAGTGATGCACCAGTGATATTTTTAGACAACATACAAAATTTATAATCTATTTTCTTCTGCTTATCAATAGATGCAAAGTTTGTAAATATATTTAAAAAATTTCGTGGAACCAGTTATAACCGTCATAATTGCCATTAACTCACTTTTGTTAACGATGTTACCAATTGAACTGTTAAAAATTATAATTAAACTAATGTAAATACTAATGTAATTTAATTAATTTGTTTAATTTAATTACTAATGTAATATACACATACTTGAAAGATCTACTTTTCTGCTAATGTAGTGCATATTTATTTTTTCTTATTATTTGCTTATTGGAATAATGAAGCTTTCATTGAATTCCCGCATTTCTGCTCTATCTTTTTAGTTGAACGCTTAACTATTATATTACATACTCGAGTTTATCACGCTTAAGTATGTTTGTTTTGTAATTTTTCAGTACTTTGCGCCCGTAATCTCGCAAGGAAAGATCTTTTTCGTAAGTATGATCGATATTGATCAAATATTAATGATAAATTTTCATTGAGATAGGGTAAAAATAAACTGATTAAAATATATATGTACTTTTTATTTGCCAATGTTCGTTTTTAATTTAAAATGTAATAAACTCAAGTTTGATTTTTTAGAGAAATAAGTTGTGTACAATTGAAGGTTATTTATATGTAAATACATCTTTTGTTTTACTGAGGCAAAAATAATTGATGGATAAAAATGTTTATCCTTTATTCATATACATATCTAATTAAACTAATTTTTCCGTTATCAGGCCTCTTTTTTAATAAAATTTTATCATGCATAATGAGTCTGTTGCCTACTTTAAAATCGTGTTTCTTTTTTATAAAGATCTAACTGCATAAAATATGTACATCTTTTATAATTATTGGTTACTAAAAGTATTTGCATGTCAATTTAATTACGTATTCTAAAATCTTTGAAGAATAAATCTGAAGAACATTTTTTTATCGCAGTATATCAAAGAACAAGTTTTTATGGTTTTATTTTATAGGACTCCCTGATCCTTTTGCCAAAATTACTGTTGATGGTTCGGGTCAGTGTCACAGTACCGATACTTGCAAAGCTACTCTAGATCCAAAGTGGAATCAACATTATGACTTGTGTCTCGGAAGAAATGACGGAATTACGATATCAGTGTGGAATCACAGAAAAATACATAAGAAGCAAGGTGGGGGTTTTCTTGGATGCGTTCGGATATTGTCCAACACCATTCAGAGGCTCAAGGATACTGGATGTAATTATCATTTCCACGGATTTCCTTTTTTTAACAACATTTTAGATAGTTTTTTAACCCAACTTTTATTTTTTAATGTCGTAACTTCAGATCAACGATTGGACCTCTCTAAAGCACACTCCGAAGACACTGACGTTGTCAAAGGTCAGATAGTAGTTTCGCTATTATCCCGAGACGGACACAATGGAGCAGTGAGTAACACAGTTGGACACAATGCAGTAGTCGATGTTCTTGGGGATTTGAGTTGTCCCACTGATCTTCCTGATGGTTGGGAAGAACGAAGAACGCCAAGTGGTCGACTTTACTACGTTAATCATTTTACAAGAACTACGCAATGGATCCGTCCAAATGCTAGGTAAACTCTTATTCTTAGAATTTAATTTATTTTAATAAGTCATTCTATTTCTATGTAGCAGTTTTAATCAATTTTCGACATTTGAAATTTCCAGGACTAGTAACGCTATCATACCAACGACACCCGAACCTCCGCCTGCAGTTTGTCCCGAAACTACTTTCCCGAGCGGCAGCGGAAGTCCCTTAAACGTTCGAAGTGAGAGTCCTCCGAGGCAGACGCAAGAATGGAACAGGGAAAGAACTCCCAACAGGGAAGGAACTCCTAGCCGGACGCCGAGCAGGGACAGTTCCACGCAAAATACTCCGACTCAACAACAAACCCCGAACCAACAGAATACAAGAAACACACCTCCTTCGTCTTCTGTTAGAGAAAGAAGGCACGCACCCAGACCCAGCGATGAGCAAAACGGAAATTCTAGAGGCGAACGCCCTCCCAATACAAATCAACCCCGGAGACCTAATCGAACAAATAGGATTCGGAATAGTGGACTCATTAACGGTGAGAGAAGAAGCGATGTGCAACCTTCTGATTTACCCCGAGGATACGGTAAGAATTATTTCGTTTGACTTTTGCAAAACTACTGATTGAATATGTTTAGATGTTTGCTTTAGAAATTTTAAAACGTTTCTAACCGTTTATGCTAATCACTTACTCTTTCAGAAATGAGGAAAACGCAACAAGGACAGGTTTATTTCTACCATGTACCAACTGGATCATCAACATGGCATGACCCACGAATTCCCCGCGACTTGTCTGCCAACGAGTTGGATCTCGGTCCTCTCCCAAGTGGTTGGGAAATGCGCCAAACTCAGAGCGGAAGGGTTTACTTTGTCGATCACAATAACAGAACGACACAATTCACAGACCCTAGGCTCTCCTCGCAGATAATAAATAACTTACTAAAAAGGCAAACCAACGTTACAAATCAGGCAAATAACACTAGTTCCACCACTAGAAATGAATCAGTTGGCACAACTTCTCCTACAACACCCACAACTCCTTCGAATACGAATCAACCAAGGCCAAGAGTGGAACCACCAAGCAATAATAATTCTATTACAGAAAGCTCACCGGTGCAACAGACGGTTTCAGATCTGCCGAAAGAATTGATGGAAAGTGAATTACTGCCCAAGTACAAGAGAGATCTGGTGGCGAAATTGAAGTGTCTGAGAGCTGAACTAAATGCCCTGCAACCGCAAAGCGGACATTGTAGACTCGAGGTTTCTAGGAATGAAATATTTGAGGAGTCTTATAGACTCATTATGAAGATGCGACCCAAAGATATGAGAAAAAGACTTATGGTTAAATTCCGCGGGGAAGAGGGTCTGGATTATGGTGGCGTGGCTCGTGAATGGCTTTATTTGCTTTCTCATGAAATGTTAAATCCTCAATACGGACTTTTCCAATATTCGAGAGACGATAATTACACGTTGCAGATCAATCCTGATTCGGGAATCAATCCGGAACATTTGTCCTACTTCCACTTTGCAGGAAGAATAATAGGCATTGCCGTTTTCCATGGTCACCACGTGGACGGCGGATTCACGACGCCTTTTTACAAGATGCTACTTAATAAGGCGATCACACTTAGTGACATCGAAGGCGTTGATCCCGATCTTCATAGAAGTCTTACGTGGATGTTGTAAGTGATCTTATTTCTAACTTATATATTTCATGTCATGCACGTTGAAATTATTCACTCTACGTTCAGATTCTTATGAGAAATGCACACTTGTTCTTATTTTTTTTTATCTACTTCTAGGGAAAATAGTATAGACGGCGTTCTCGATGCAACATTTTCTGTAGAGCACAGTAGTTTCGGAGTGCTAAGGAATCATGAATTGAAACCCGGTGGCAAAGAAATTACAGTAACAGAGGAAAACAAAAAAGAATACGTTCGTTTGTACGTAAACTATCGTTTCATGAGAGGAATTGAGCAACAGTTTTTGGCCTTGCAAAAAGGATTTCACGAATTGATACCGCCTCAGTTATTGAGACCATTCGATGAACGAGAGTTGGAGTTGGTTATTGGTGGTTTAGGCACCATTGACATCAGTGACTGGAAGTTACACACCAGGCTAAAACACTGCACTCCGGATACATCCGTCGTCAAGTGGTTTTGGCAAATTGTCGAATCTTACGGAGAAGAAATGAGAGCAAGACTGCTACAATTTGTCACGGGAAGTTCAAGAGTACCGTTGCAAGGTTTCAAAGCTTTGCAAGGTAAATAGAGCGGGAAACAAAAGATAATTAAAAGTATCTTGAAGGATTTTTGGAAATTGATTTATATATATATATATATATATTACAAATTTTGTAGGATCCACAGGAGCTGCTGGACCTCGTCTTTTCACAATTCACGCAGTAGATGCACCCAGTGAGAATTTGCCCAAAGCGCACACTTGTTTCAATCGAATAGATATTCCCCAGAGCTATCCGAGTTATCAGAAGATGTTGGACAAACTCACGCAAGCGGTTGAGGAGACTTGTGGATTTGCGGTTGAATAGGTTTGTACTTTTTTATTTTTTAATCTCAAAATCCAATCTCTTCATTTTACTCAGCAAGTGTCAGATATATTTTCGCTCTGTAGATTGACTTTTTTTCGAAAAAAAAATTTCTGAAAGTGTATTCAATTTATTAAATATGTGTATTTTTGTTTAGATATTCATTTACTACATAATCGTTGAATACGTAATTTCTTGGAGGGATTTGAAAAAGCTGTCCGTTCACATTTCTTGGTACGTATCTGTAGAAGTTTGAATTAAAATTGCGAAACAGAAGAATCAAATTAAAATTAGGTAATTTTAGCAGCGATTATGGTAGAAGTGTCAACAAATGTAGTTGAACTAAAACTAACATGCAATTCGAAACCAATCGCATCATAAGATAATTGCAAATTAGGATGTATTGTTTTCATTTTTTTAAAGAAAAGATTACATCAATAACACTAGCAAAGCATAGACAAAAATTACTTTAATACCGAATTATTTATTAAAAGAAAGCTGATCAGTAAATTTAATTAGCTGATATGAAAATAGTGTCATGAATTTAAATGTATACGTCCATGTTGAAAAGACCCGTTTTCTTGATAAGGTTGTATTTATTTTCATAAATACAACTTTCCTAGGCGGTAACTTTCACGTACACAAATCATTAATTTTTTAAATGAAGCCTTCAAGTATTATTTCACACCTTTGATATTTTTTTGCCTTAGATGCAAAAATCATTTGCCTCATCTCTCACAATTGCTGATTTTAAAGTAACTTAATACTTGAATACTCCCTTAGCGCATGGATTATTGATGTAATTTTATATACGCATTATTTAATTAATTTTATCTAATAACAAGATCAAAATTCCAATTCATTTTTTGATAATTGTTTTGATCAGCATTATGACATGAGCGATGAATAAGAATTGTAACGAAAGTAAACTATAACGTTACTATTTATCGACCGTGCCATATATAATTGATATATTTTCTCATTAAAGTCTGTATTTTTTTAAATGTGTACTGCAATTTTATTTAATTAATGAGAAGATCGCCATGCCTTGATATATTTTCTGTCATTTTCAAGAATATATATATATATATATATATATGGTTTGTAAATAGTGACGTCATACTTTACATTGCAATTTTCCCTCAAAGCCATATATTACTATCTAGTCCCAGCCTTACCAACATTTTTTCTCTGCAACTTTACTTCTAAACTTATTGAGATATCAAATTGAAAATTTTTATAATTAAAGTTAAAGAATTGAAGTACGTTTATCTGGTCCGAAATATCTATATTTATAAAAGAAAAAATATTTTGGAAATTTTTTGTTTATTTTAATACAAATTGAGGACCAGATAAACGTGCCTGAGCATATTTTCTTTAATTTTAGACATTTTCAATTTGACTTCTCAATAAATATATGTAGAAGTAACGGATAAGTAATATATGGCCTTAATAGAGAGGATCGACAATAAAATAAAAGTAAACGCATATCAAGACCTAAAGCAATTTTCTTAAAAGAAAATGGAAGCTAAAGAACTTGTCTCTTTTGAGGAATTCGTTTTATGCAACGAAAAAAATATACCATATCATTGTGAATATCATGAAAGCAATGTTTTCTTACTCAAAGAGTAATATTGTACATATACTTGAACGAATCGAAGCTGAAAAAAGAATTTAAGAATCTTACATTATATATATCGCTTTGCGTTTTTTTGCCTCTGAAAATGTATTTTAACGCAAAGCGAATCACGCGCATAAATATGTCTACTGTCAATTAAAACCATATATCGTTCATTAGCTTGTAGGAAAAATGTAAACTATTCTACGATTTTGAGAACCTTGCTTTTTTTGCCAGGATTCGAATAGTTCACGAAAACAATTGCAGTTTCAAATTGCATTTGATATTCAAAAAATATATGATCTGCTTAGCTGTTTTTAAGCCGTAACTTTTATACACGTATGAAAATATGAAATTGTAAATAACAATAACAATAAGAATAATAATATTTAGCTGGTCCACTTTTAGGACTGGGGCTTTGATGGAAATGCTCTGCTTTGAGTATATAAGTATAAATAACCGTATAAATTAATATTAATTTAAATCGCAACTATTTAAGAACAGATTCTGTTAAAAGAATATAGAAGTTTAGTTAGGCACAGTCGGCTCAATTGGATCGAATAAATTATGTCTATGCTAAGTTGATGGGGTTGTCGAGGCTGATGATTAACGAAATTTTTAAGGAAAAACTATTAACTATGACTTCACTATGTAACGGCCGTTCTGTATACATATATTTATCTGGCATCTTATTTTTTAAACTAAAGAGAACGTCTCACTCAAATTTTTGGAAAGGGCAAAAATTATATCAGTGTACATCGGTTTTCTATTTAAACTTTGTATTTTCCTTAAATAATGCAATTTTAATTCATTTGTAACTTTTTAATGTAAGTGGGAACCGATCGAGCTTCAGTGCCCTGAATAATAATGAAATGAAGGCACTAAAGCCCTTTTTCCATTTAATTTATTTTAAATAAATACAAACTTTAAAGAGAATGCCGCCGTGCATTGATATATTTTACGTCGTTTTCAAACATTTCAGGGAGATTTCTTTAATTTAAAAATAAGAAACTAGAGAGAATATATACGATACGGTCGATAAATAGTGAAGTCATAGTTGACCATTTGCCTGTAAGTCGTCTAGTGTTATGTTTTATACAAGTAACAGTAAATAATTAAATATCGCGCACGAAACTGTGATCAAAAATATTGTGAGAAAGACAAAGAATCGCAGATTTACGCTTGATGCATTGTGCAGGAATTTTGATAATTGGCTTGAAGGAATTCTTCAATGACAATTTATATTAGAAATTAGCTTAGTTTTATAAATCAGAGTGAAATTATTTTGCTTTTAATCGTAAAAATTTTAATGAACAGGTTTTATATATATATATATATATATCATATATATATATATATATATAATATATATTTTAAGAAGACTGACTTTTTTCCGATTTTGACCTAATTTTGAATTTTCCAATTTTTATCAGAATATTTTATTTGCTTTTTAACATTAGAAGCGCTCTATGAAACGTTATTACATTATTTTCACCGTCATCTTCCTGCCAATTTAAAAATTTTAATGTACGGATGTATGCATACTTTCACGATAAAAGCAAAAACAAATATGAAACATTGAGATTTTCGTTTATGTAAAGTAAAAGTTTATTTTTTTCTTGGACAAGTGTGCCTTAAGTACAGTACAAATCGAATCACAAGCAAATTATAAAAAAAAAAGATAAAGCTCAGTTAAAAGTTGCGCGTGCGAGATTTTTCGTAGTAAATTTTGAAAATGTATAATATTTCTTAAGATTAAACAAACTATTTACTCAACCCCCTTTGTAAATTTTGTGTACCTTAAGTTTTTTTTTGTCCAAGACTTTGTTAACTGTTTTAAAAATCATATATACAAATTACAAAATTATCGTTTTGTATTATTTGCGAGAACATTGCAATAAATTGAATTTTAATTTCTAAAAATATATTACGTGCACTTGACTCTCAAGACTGCAATCTACACATTAATTTTGATTGTAATAAAACGATTCAGTTAATTAGATATCTAATAGTAAGTTCAATTGTCTTTTGAAATACATATAACTCGATCCAATAGCTCGTGAAAGCAACCCGTCGCTTTATATAATAAAATGAAATCTCATCCTTTGTTATTATAAATACATAGTGTAACACCTTTACCGTTGTTATCATTACTTCGCCAATATGAACTGTACATGTCTTTTTTTTTTTACTTTGGATGAAATGTATATTTTAATAAAATATCCAAAAGTATTTAAAAATAACTTTTTTCATTGAACCATGATTTAGTTTTAAGCCTAAAAAACAATAAAAACAAACAAAAATTCGGTGAACTTACAGGGTTTCAACTGCATTCTCTATGTATTATATCCTCAATTATATCTGGATTAAAAGATTTAAAAGTATTAACTTTTTCAAAATTTTTTGTATTGAGATCTGTATAATAGCTTCATCAAATTTCTAATGTATTTTTTCATTTTTTTTATCTTAAGAATTCGAATTTTAAGGTTTTTTTTTGCTCGCCTGAACAATTTTTCTCATTGCACTTAAGTACATGATTTTTCCCAGCACAAAATTATCAGTAAGTGCTGTTAAGTGTTCAATTTAAAATAATTTATCCGTTTAAATACAGGGTTCCAACTAATTAATTATATTTGTAATTACATTACTAGAGTAATTAATAATTACGTAGAAAAAGTTTTTTTTTCTTTGTAATTATTCATTATTTTGGGGTGATTACAATTTCTTTTATGTAATTACTAATTAAAAATGGATAATTAACCATTTTTGCAACCCTGCTTAGCTGATCATTTCAGTCATAAAAAACGCAATTTGACATTAAGGCTATGCAATGAAAGAACACAACCTTCCTCACATGTAACATAACACCAGTGTATATTGTGAACTGGATAGATACATAATATTACAGTGGTGCATAAAATTCTATACATATCTTCTTCTATCTAAGGGTAAATCATATTTTGAATCTGTCCCTCGCTCTACTTCATTCTGAGTCGAAGCGTCTTGTATAGCTCTTCACATGGTTACAAGCCGTTAAAAAATTAAAATTACCAAATAGCAAGTTCTTAAAAAAAAATTCGCTTTGACTCAGAAGGATCTTACCGATCAAACAAGCCTGAAAACTAAATCTCTTAAAAGCATAAACAAACTCTTAATTTTATTCGCGTAACGTATAATAATAATTCATATAAACTTTATTTATCCCCCTTTTTTCTATAAACGTAGCAAGAATTCTTGTCTCGATCTATATAATATGTATACAAGCGTCACATCAATGTTTACAATGTATACAATATATTATACAATCAATCATATTCGCGAAGGTAATAAATGTTCACTATCGAAAAACCCCAATCATCTCCTCCATACTTCGGACAGTGATATCTACCTGTTTGAATGTACTTAGTATTTATGAATCTAGACGCCTAGGGGGTGTCGAATATCGTAAACGCACATCTAAAGTCATCTCCACAACTATTTCATAATTATCCATAGATTTATCATACATTATTATATTAGATATATTTATAATAACCGAATAGTGTGACAATCACAATCTTATCAGATATCGCCAAAATGACTTCGTGACTCTTTGAAGCATGTTTCAAAGTATGCCTACCTGCACATAATAAAAAGAAACATAGTAAATATGAATATATTTTAGTTTTGTGCAGAAAGGCACACATGAATTTGACTATTCGTGTCTCGTGCATATCGCATATGCATAGATTATAATTTTTTTTTATATTCTAAATATGAAATACATCATACACTGTCTTTACCTGTATTGATGAGTTCTTGTCTTTCACGGCAATTAAAAAAAAATCTGCACTGATTAAACTATTTTCAAACTCCGAACATTCAGTCAATCTTTTCAATGAAGGCAGCATATAGACGAGAAATATTTTAATATATGAATATCGATAAAATCCTAGTCTTTGTATAAACTTAATTGGAAAGAATAAATTAAATGCCCATAGTCTAAAATCAGGTTTCAACAGTGCAAATATAAAAGTAAACAAAATTAAAAGGATTTAAAGAACATGATCAGAAAATTTCAATGAACTTTACGAAAAACCCGAAATCTCAACAAGGATGACACGCAAAATCGAATCAAGGTACCAGATGTGGTAAATCGTCAAAGCGGCTTATTGCACTCAGGCTAGCTTCAATAACGTCGAATCAGATTAGAAAATAGTTTAAAGAAAGAGCTTTTTTCGACATCATTATTATAATATTTTCTTTTTATTTATTACATTCCTTCGCACATAAATGCGATTTTTAGTTTTATTAGCTTTTAAAGACGTTTAATATCTTTACACGACGATCGAAAAGTGTAAAATTAGACTCTCACGTGAATGCACGTGACGCTTATACTAAAATTTATCCACTCGAAATCATCACGTCAATTTTTTAATATCATAGATATATTTTTTATATTCAGCATATAAAAATCTATCTAGACCAACTTTATTTTTGTCCCACGTAAGTCTTCTTTAAAAACAAACTTCTTAAATTTTATTTACTAAATATAAAGGTTTCGACCGGATTTCTTGGAAGATGTGCAAGATTTTTGTCTAAGTCCTATTGACGTAAAAATCAGTCATCAGTGCGCGATCACTGTTGTCTTAAAGTCTCAACAAAAAGTTTGTTTTTATAGTCCTTGGATCCTTAACCATTAAAGATTTCTTACAAAGTTCGACCAAGACGAAAGCTTCGAGCGAAGATGTTCTCGATTGGTATATTTGGTTACACGTATTCGGCTTAACTTGCACATCATAAGTCAATTAAGTAGCAAACGATAAAGAAGCCTTATCGCGGTTAGAAAAATTCACATAGTTCTTATAGAAGGCTTTCAACTTTCTCTTCTGTAAAACAGAGGTTCAGCCACAGGCAACAATGAGATTTTGGTTAAATTAATTGATTTCTAGACCAACTTTACATATAACAATTAATTTATTTAAAAAAAAAAAGAAAAAGAACAAAATTTTTTTAAAAAGGGGGGTTTATATTCAGACCTATATACTCAATTCTTGATTTACTGCAACCTGCAAACCAAATACTTCATAAGTATTTCAATATTCGAAAGCAACTACCTTCAAAGAAATCTCATTCACTGGCTTCAAGAAGTGCTCGCATCATGAATAGTTTACCGTCCTCAAAAAATTAAAAACCCTCCTCAGCCCTTAAGAAATATAGAGGTTTACCGTTGCCTAGAGCCATTGAACATGCAATAAATCAAGGGCAATAACATCAAAAGTTGAGTGTATTAAGGTCATAGAACCGTATTATTTTAAAATCTAGAAAAAAGTTAAACTCTCTTTGATGCCTTTGAGAAAGATGAACTTTTGTTAAAACCGATATTCGAATGTGAAGCTCAATTCAAGCTGCAAATTTTTAGGGACTGATTCAGTAAGAGGTGAGGACACCAGGAGGAGTGGGTACGACGACAGGTTGTGGAACGACTGAGGGCGCGGGTGGCGCCAGTGGATGTCCAACAAGAACAGGTAACACTCCAGGTTGTGGAATTGCCGAGGGGGTGCTAACCTGAGTTGGTGGTCCCTCGGCGGCGTGCTTCCTCAAATGTCTCAACATATTTCCCTTCTCAACGAAGGTTTTTCCACAGTCGGGACAACTGTGTGGACGCTCATCGGAGTGAGATCTTCTGTGAGATACTAAGTGACCTTTGCACATGAAATCTTTGGGGCAGAGGTCGCAGCGGAAAGGTCTTTCCGCATTACTTCCCTTATTGTGGGATCGCATGTGGAATAGCAGGTTACCCTTTAAAGGGAAGCTCTTTCCACATTCGGTGCACACGAAGGGACGTTCCCCGGTGTGACATCGCATATGATTAACGAGATGTTCCTGTAACAAAAAAAAAAAAAAAAAAAAAAAAGAGAATTATTTATACTTCTGTTCGTAAATTAGTATAATAATTGTGTCATTGACACAAAGTTTAAGTTTTGTTGTCAATTTATATTTTCCCTGACATTTTCCTGATTTTTCTAACTTCCCTGACATGTGGCCACCCTGTTAATTGATACAACTTTACAGCTAGTTTTTTATTTGAATAATATTAATTGTCCATACAATATATTATGTTTCCTGCGCGCTATAGCATGCGTATATTTCTAGTATGTCAATAATAATGATACACAAAAATGGTTTACCTTTCGAGTGAAGGGCTTAGAGCAAACATTGCAACAATGTGAAGAATCTCCGGTATGTTGACGGAGATGATTATTGAGATGTTCTTTCCTGGTGAAGGTCCGCTGACAGAATTCACATCTATGTGGTGATTCACCAGTATGGATGCGAACATGATTGGTCAAGTGCTCCTTGCGGGTAAAGGACTTGGAGCAGAAGTGGCACCTATGTGGTGACTCGCCTGTGTGTTGACGCACGTGATTGGTCAAGTGTTCCTTCCGCGTGAATGATTTAGTGCAATACTGGCACTTGTGCGGTGACTCACCCGTGTGCTGTCTGACGTGGTTCACCAGATGGTCCTTCCGCGTAAAAGCTTTCGGACAGTATTGACAGCGGAAGGGTGTTTCTCCTATATTTTTACAACAATATTCATATTTAATTCGTCATTTAGATATAGAGGCTATCTACACAAGGAAAATTTTACTTGATGTAATGCATTAAAAAATTTATTATATAAAATTTAGATACATTGCACCTGAGGAAAAGCAACTTGTGCAGCAATGCACTTTATGCGTCAAACATTGACAATTTCTTCAAGTCTTTAAATTATGTACAGTCCACGTTCCGAGTGGTACCGCTTCCCCTGTTTCTCGCTCGAGCGATACCCCTACTCCGGACCCTTGTTCTAGACGCTATCCTGATAGCGAATTCGGTTATCTGCACCGGAGTACACCAAGCCACAGTCGAACAAGGAGTCGAATGTTCGATTTGACAACACTGCCCCGGTGTGGTGCATTGTTGTCGTTCGGTTTAACAGCATTGCTCTGATGCAGAGCAAAAGTTACATTCGTGTAACGTTACTCTACTCCAGTGCAGTGCACCTTGTGTGTACGAAATAAAAACTTTACTCTAGTGCAGAGTGAAAAACGTATTCAAATATACGCTTTGGTACGCTCTACTCTGTAAAAGAGCAAATTTATTTGCACCATCTCTGGAAACGGAGCATTTGTCAAGATTGTAGTAAATAATGAACATTATTTTAATGAAAATTTTTTTATAAATACTGATTTTAGAAATATTTTAGTTGAAGACTTTATAATTATTAACGGAATCAATTTTAATAAGAAAAAAATCTTTTTTAACTGTGCTAACTATTTTGTTAACATTTTTTCTTATCTGTCAAAAAAAAAGACGATTAACGTAAGAAATTGAAATACCTGTAACTCTTTGTTATAACTGTGTCAAAAATATTTTTTTCATAAATCGCAAAATACGTATTTTTACCTATAATTTATTACATTTATTTCTGAGATGTTTGTAGTTGATTTTGTTGAAAAAAAAAGTAATTTCTAAAATGAAAAATAGTAAAACATTAATTTCGTTTTATTAGTATTTTTAAACCTCGTGCAAGATTACCAAACAGAGCTGTGCAGTGGAGTTTGCACGCGGTTCACATGACATGCACCGAAAAATTGTACACTCTTTCCATATCATGACGTCAGAGGCGTGCTCCGTACTAGCGCGGAGTAAAATTGAAGTACACTCGCTCAGTGCAGACAAATGTAGAGCAGTCGCACTTGCTCGGAGCAGGGACAGTAAAGAGTAGATAACCGAATTCGCTATGAATAGTATCACGAGCAAATGTGCTAGGAGTGGGGGAAGGTTGATTCTCGGAATTATACTCCCCTTCACCCCCGAAAACGGCACAACTCGGAACGTGGCCTGTACTTCCGTAGCGATGTCACCAACCTCCAAAATTAAAACCAATTAATATTGATGTCAATTGATGTTTTGTTTCTTTTATTGTGTATTATCACATGAAAAATAAATAATAAGTTATCATTGTTCCAAGCATGTAGATTTATGACCACCACGATTTCCAGTTAAGCAAATAAAATCTATTTTAAATCTACCCAGTTAATGATTTGCACATAAGGACTTTGATAATGATTGAACTGCCTATGAACACAATTTGTTAAGAAGGCATGGATACATTGCAATGCGGGGCAGATTCATTTACAAAAGGATAGTGTTATAAGGATGGTAAGGTGAAAAGGATGGTAAGCATGTATGAGAGCGGTGTATTAGGCAGAATTGTGAATGTCTCTTGTGTTCCAATGAAATAGCAAATGATTAAGTATGCATGACGACGAGAACGTCGATTTAGACACGATGAGACAAGACAAAGAGACAAAATGTTTAAATGTAAAACAATGATTAAAATGTTGGGATGTAAGATGATGAGGCAAAATGGTGAAATTGTAAAACAATGAAGCTTACTCGCACCACCCCAAGAACCGTTTTTGTTAGGAAATTAATGAGCATGCAGTTTGCCACATTGGCGAGACAGAATAATGTTTTTAAGGCTTGTGTCTGTGGTGATTGGGAATCGACCAGAGATTAACCGTACGTGCGTTATTTACTATGTCAGATATCTTAGTCCCCAGAGTTTTAAACTTCCTGACCTCTAATCACAAATGTGACTACTGTTAGAGACAAACGTTCTAGTTGGATGCCCGTGAAGTGAACATCTGCCAACCGCTCTCACCTGTGTGTTGGCGGATGTGGTTAACAAGGTGTTCCTTTCTGGTGAACGATTTGGAGCAGAAGCCGCATCGGTGTGGAGACTCACCAGTGTGCTGTCGAACGTGGTTCAGGAGATGCTCCTTTCGCGTGAACGTCTTTGAACAGAAGTCACAGCGATGGGGTGTTTCGCCTGTATGCCACATTATGTGGTTCGTGAAGTGCTCCTTCCTCGTAAACGACTTACCTGCATTAACATTAACAAACAAATCCAATATCGTCAAATTTTAGTATCAATCATCAATAAACATATAAACATTTTATCGTATTCTTTTAGTATCGGAAATCACTCAAACTTATAAACAAATAAAAATCTCCACTGTTTCTGAAAACTCAAATTGATTAATAAATGTTATATGCATAATTCTTTCATCTATTGCAAAATGTTCTCATTTTTGCGAATTAGATTTTAAAGATAACTTACCACAAATCTCGCAACGAAAGGGAGTGTCGTTGGTATGAGAGCGCATGTGATTGGCTAGATGTTCCTTACGAGTGTACTTTTTTCCACAAACTTGGCAGTGATGCGGTGTTTCTCCAGTGTGCCACATCACATGATTCATAAAGTGTTCTTTTCGCGTAAAGCTCTTTTTGCAGATATCGCATCGATGCGGAGTTTCGCCAGTGTGTTTGCGGACATGATTAACCATATGTTCCTTGCGAGTGAAGGTCTTCGCACAATATTGACATCTAAAAGCCAAGCCAAAAATTCCAAAAAGTACAAACATTTTTTAAATAAGATTAACACAATGATAGCCCTAAATTGTAAAAAAAAAAAATAATAATCCACCTGTATGGCGTTTCACCAGTGTGGCATCGAGTGTGATTGTCCAGATGCTCCTTCCGAGCAAAGCTTTTGCCACACACTGTGCAATTGTATGGCTTGTCAGTGGCATGGCGTTTCATATGGCGTTCCAAAGATGGTGCATTGGCGAAAACGTGGAAGCACACCGCGCAAGTGAACATAGATCCTCCTAAATGACACTTTCCATGGCGGGTTAAATCGTTTGCGTTCGAGAAAGCTTTTCCACAGACCTGAAAGAAGCAAATAAAAAGATTAATATTTTTTCCGATTCAATCGACACCCAGAAAACAGAAAGGAGATATTATGAAATATAATCACCTGACACGTGAATGGTTTTCTCTCCGTATGATACCTGCGATGTACAATCAATTGGTACCGGAACTGGAAAATCTTTCCACAAACATCACAGTTGTGGCTTCCCACTGACACAGGAGAGGCACTAGGTCCAGGTGTAGCTTCTCCGTCGTTTGTCTTGATGTCGAATTTATTCAGCTGAACTTGTTGCACTATAGGAGTTCCATTTTGGATTGTGGTAACTGTCTGCGTAGGAACCGTTCCTCCAACTAAGGTTGTTCCTGCAGCTATTTCACTCTGTAGCTTTCCGAAAACTTCATGATAGGCTAAGAGCTGATTAATATCCTCGACATTCACCTTGTACATATTTTGTACCATCTCAACACCCAATGTTTTAACCAAATCTTGTTCGTTTCCAGCACTGATTTTGACAACTGAGCCGTCAGCTGTTCTCACATCCATCATGTGACCACCGGGTTTTAAATCTGGAACTTGGAACCTAAAACAAAGAAAAAGTTTTTAAAAAAATTTCAGAGAATCCTTTTCTAATTATTACATATTTATTTCAAAAACCCTACTGCGCCATATTAAGTTGTCTCATATCCTCCTTCTTGTCCGAATTTTTCTCGGAATTATTTTGGTTTCCACTGTCACCACCTCCAGAACCTGTAATATTGACGCCAATCTGTTGCTGTTGTTGTTGCTGCTGCATCAGGCTCTGGTGTAAATCCTGAGGAGCTTGCAACTGAAGATCACATTGCACTTGACAATGTACCTGATTGTCACTGCAACGCTCAGTTGTACAGCTTCCACTCTCGTCCTTAACTTTATCGTCTCTCTGGGAATTCTGATTCTGCGCAGCTTGTGCATTATTCTGGGCATTCTGGTGATTCTGCATCTGATGATGTGCTTGTTGTTGCTGTTGGGATTGCTGCTGTTGCTGCTGATGCAACTGCTGTTGCTGTTGTTGGGACTGCATCTGCTGCTGCATCTGAGCATGAGCAGCTTGTAAATGACTCGTCGGAATATGACTCCCGTCTAGATTCAAACCAGGAAGAGAAACTGGGATCTGCTGAAAGAAAGATTCAATTACATATATATTTCCACTAAATTACTTACAAGTTTCTAAACTTGCACTTAATGGAAAATCTAGTTTCTGACAAAAATTAAAAAAAATATTTGTATGTATAGTCTGCGCCATGCAAACTGAACACATCTCATCTGCATTTTCTGTTATTATTTTTTAAACTATTTTTAAAATGCAGAATTGATCAATTCGGTGTCAACTCGCAGTTATCTACAGTGCAAGATAATTACATGCATCTACGTAAACAAACCTGTGTATTGGACTGCAACGAACTGTGATGACTGCTGGTACTAACAGGAGGTTGATGATGATGATGCGAAGCTGTGTTCTGATGATGGGAACTGGAGGCCAAGGCCATCTCCTGGTTGAGTGAGGATGATGACTCTTTAGAAAGAGCTTCCCCACCTCCACCACCTCTATGCGAGGAGTTATGGTGGGGATGGTGGTAAACTGAGACCTGGGGTATTGGTCCAGGAAATAGATTGGTGAGGACCCAATATTTGGCTACTGAGGAAGCTAACGCTACTGCAGTACCTACACGTAGGTCCGCAGACGAATGCGGGGTATTCCCTACATTTCCAAGACTGGTCGCAGTAGCCAAACCACCAGGGTACGAAGGACGACCGCCTTGAACTGCATTTACTTCCTACCGATATACATTCAGACATTTGTACAACATCGATAGGGCATGCAGTAGCATGCAACAGGCTTTAGTCCAATCAACAAATGCTCGAATTCGATTTACATACATTTTTTCATTATCAGGGGTTTTCAAAATTTTTTAAATTATCAAATTCTTTTTCTACAAGTTCATAATTTAGGGTGTTCGATCCAAATTCTACCCTAAAGTCGATTTCCTGGGTTTTCTCAACAAATATTATAATTAAATATATTTTTCGCTGTGTAGAGTGCTCAATTTTTAAATAGAATAATTACCCGTATAGATTAAAAAAAAAAAAGTAAGTTCAATGTTTTTTTCCGTAAAATGAAAAGTTAAAATTTAGAGTTTAGATTTCCAACTCCTTGTTTTGTGCAATTGAGATTCTTTGGTTTTCCGATGCAGGAATTCGCAATTATTATTGATAATAATAATAATAATACTACAGAAGAATTGTTGTTAGTTAAAATTAAGGAAAAGTTAAAATAAAATTTGACAAGAAGCTGTTAGTAAAGTAACTTTTTATGTAAATATATTAAGATGTCATATAATAATTTAAAAAAGTAAGTTATAGTTGCAATTTAATTAACTGAGTCTTTAAAAATGAATTTTTAAGTTACAAGAGATTTTCAAACTTATCTGATTTAATGATATAATGCGCATTTATAATTGGACAAAAAGCCTGTGGAAAATCAAGTGTTAATCTCACCTCTTGCTGTGCCTGCGTAGTCGCTGGCAACGCATGCTGCTCGCTATTCATTTTTGTTCACTCAATAAAAACCACCTGTCAATCTCTTCAGATCGTCTCCATTTTCTGCTCTAAAAGTCAAAACAGAAGAAGAATTTAGCTTTACAGAAAAAAAAAATGTTTCAAAAAGTTATCTTATAATTTATGTGAATTTCTGCAATGTGTGTTTCCTACCAGAAACTTAAATTATTAATTTTAATCTGACAAAGCAATCATTTAAAAATAAAGCTCAGATTTATGGAAGCTGTAAGGAATTAAATTAAGTTCATCGTGTAAATTTACATAAGATCGCTTAGAAGAAGTTAAATATATAAAATATTCCAATTATTCTATTTTTCTGAAAAAAATATTTATAAATAGACTGACAAAATTTCAAGGTCCAAACTTTAAAAAGATGTGAGATGAAGCAGCTGATCTCCCAAGCAAAAGATTTTTTGTATCAAAGTAGTAATAAACTAATTAGAGTAATTATCATATACCATAAATTCACCTCTAAATTACAAGTCAGAATGAAGAAAAAAAAATAATTTACTAAAAACTCATGAACTCCAGATTCCTGAAGCACATATAAACATCTACACATTCTTTTTCTGGAATTTATATACGAAGCTGTACGAACGAAGTGTCTAAACGTCCGGCTAGATGGACGTTTTTGACCAAACTAATTCATCCGGCTACACTAGTCAGTACTGACAGTATCCGGACGAATTTATTCAAAATAAATTGTCCGGTTACATCAAAGTGCCAGTATCCAGATGAATTTCTCCAAGATAATTTGTCCCCCTTCACCATGATTTCCGTTTACCATTTTACTTTACCATATCTCCCTCCATCACCATGATTTCTCTTTACTATTTTTCTCTACCATAACTCCACCCTTTATCATAATTTGCTTTTACCATTTCACTTTACCATATCTCCCTCCTTTACCATGATTTCTGTTTACCCTTTCCCTTTACTATAATTTGCCTTTAACATTTTACTCTACCCATATCTCCCCCCTTCACCATTATTTCTGTTTACCATTTCGCCTTTACCATTTTACTTTACCATATCTTGCCCCTTTACCATGATTTTCGTTTAGCATTTCCCTTTTCCTTTCGTTTAGCATTTCTCTTTTTATGAAAGTCAATGTATCAAATTCTGCTATAGCCAGACGAATTATCTTGGAGAAATTCATCTGGATACTGATACTCTCTGCTGTAGCCGGACAAATTATCTTGGAGAAATTCATCCGGATACTGGCACTTCGCTGTAGCCGGACGATTTATTTTGAATAAATTCGTCCGGATACTGGCTCTCTGCTGTAACCGGCCGATTTATTTTAAATAAATTCGTCCGGATACTGGCAGTGTAGTATAGCTATAGCCGTAAGCCGGATGAATTAGTTTGGTCAAAAACATCCGTCTAGCCGGACGTGTAGACGCGTCCATTTATATACAACTTTATACCACAAGAAAAAAAAACAAGTCCGTTGTCGTCGGAACCTGGTCAGAACAAAACATAAAAACAGGAAAATAACCTCAATTACTCCAAAACGAACCGACAATCTCAATAAAAATAATTGATAATTAAGTCTGAAGTGCAAGTTCTGAAATGACTTTGAATGAGGATGAACTCGAAAATTTTCCTTACGGCTTATTCTGAATGCGGGAAGGTGACTCATCAGATAGCATCTCCCGGAACCGAGTCACTTCCAAAAAAAAATTCGAAGCAAAAGTTTTCCCTTAAGGAAAGACGAGAGGAAAAGATAGAAAGTACGAGATTGGGCCAAGGCACCATCTTCTGGTCTGGTCGTGCAGTCAGATATTCAGGCAAGGCACGAACAGTTAAGGGCAACAAGATGAAACAAGATGGTGGAGCCTCGATTTAGGAATGAACATTAGCAGCAATAGGAGAAATATATGTCAGGAAATGCCTACAAGGAAATGTGTGGCAGGACAATGGTAGGATATGATAACTTTGAAAAATGGACTCACATGGTGAACTCCAGGGCGGATCTGGCATCACGATTCTGGTGGTCTGGTCTTGATTGAAGCAGGGGGGACTCCTCCGTCTCTCCTCACCAACGATGCCCACAAGCAAAATCCTCGCCACCTGCTTTCAAAAGTTTGGAAACCGCGTTCAGAAATCACACTACGACACGCACTTTCAGAATGCGACTTAGGTTTTTCAGTTCGCGATAATTTCAGTGAAACGACGCGCACATATTCACAATCGGATTCAGAAAATACGCTGTGCCTGTCATGGCGTCCCACTGACTGCCCTCTGCTGCCCTCGTCACCCCGCAACGAACACTGTACATACTCAACTGTACTCCTGACTCTTGGATGGCGGGGTCCCCCGCGACAATTTGTGACTACAAACGGCTTTATAATACGTTTCTCAGTCACAAAAATTATGATTTTATTAACTTTTTCAGACGAAAATGACAAAAATTAGGCGATTTCAGCTGTCAAAAAGTGGAAAATAAGAATTTTCCTGTTATTAAGAGTGCGCGCGCACCCGGAAGTTGCGCGCGCTTCTAACATTTTGCTCAACGCGGGCACTGTACTCTACTGCGCTTGCGTCGTGCTCGGCATCTGATTGGTTGCTATTGTCGCGCAATTTAGGTAAAATAGGTACCTACCTACTAAAAAACATTATTTTTATTGTTTATTATAAATAATGGCATTTTAGCCTATAGAAATATTGATTAGACCGATATTAGTGAATCTTGATAAAAATAAAAATTAATTAATTTCGTATTCTGTGAAAACAAAAAAAATATTTATATGATATTTTTTATTTACAGAAGATAAACTTAATTAATTTGTATTTTTATCAAGATTCATTAATATCGACCTAATAAATATTTCTATAAGTTAAAATGCCATTATTTATAATAAATAATAAAAATAATGTTTTATACCATTTTAAACTGCGCGCCAATAACAACTAATCATACGTCTAGCGTGACGCATGTGCAATAAAGTACAATGCCCGCGTTGGCGTTGGGCAGTGGGCTTGGGAGAATGGGAGTTGGGACAGTACACTCAACTCTTCAATATCTTAACTAATTTGTGCCAGAGACTCTAAAAAATCTTAACAAAATTCCTCTCCGATTTCTAAACTATGACCCAACCTAAACTGACGTATGTACATGCGCATTCGGTATGTATTTTTAGAATTTCAA
>JAUEJJ010000018.1:1643925-1690278 GCA_032164275.1 Synergus coniferae | reverse complement strand
ATGTACATACGTCAGTTTAGGTTGGGTCATAGTTTAGAATTCAGAGAGGAATTTTGTTAAGATATCAGAGAGTCTCTTGCACAAATTAGTTAAGATATGAGAGATTTGAGTGTAGTTGGATCATGGTTGGGACCTTGGGTCTTGGGATTGTTGGGATTGTTGGGAACCCCGTGAACTCGTGAATGCTCGTGAAGTTAGCACTCCAACTTGCACATTTTAATATTTCCAAAAAATTCTTTTTGGTATTGTTTGGTGGTGTTTTTTTATTTAAAAGTTCCACACATCTTTTTTAATTTCGGCACCAAACGTTAAGAGGTGACTACCAAACAAATTTGGTTAACACCAATTGGTGTTAACCAAATTCAAAATAGAGCAAGTTTTGTGTGCTTTGGTTTTTTTATTTCAAAGTTCCACACATCTTTTTTAATTTCGGCACCAAACGTTAAGAGGTGACTACCAAACACCACCAAACGACCACCAAATGATCTCATAAAGAATTTTTTAAAAAAACTAAAATGGGGTGCTAACGGAAGTTGGCACGCACCAACTTTGAAAATTCAATTATAGCATATAATATAGCACGAAGCTTTGAATTTATTATTTACTTGGACCAAAGATATCTTTGCTTGAATTAATTTTTAGTTATTTATATTACATTAGTTAGGTATCGTACATCAATTTTGTAATGGCACGAAACAATAAATATCACGAATTTTCGTATAAAATATATTCAAAATTTTTACTAATAAACTTCTTTTTAAAACTTTTGTGCAAGAAAAGGAAAAATGTTTTCAAGAAATTTTAAATAAATGTTTTGAAAAGAAATTTTCAGCACAAATTTTGGAGAAATTTTGCACAAAAATTTGTAATATGTAAAAAAATATTTTTTTTTTATTTCTCGGTAAAAAGATGTCCCAGTTGCTACACTTTCAATAATTTCAGGTCTGTTTCAGGAAGGAAAAATCAAACAAAAAATCGAATTTGTACCTAATAGGGTAAATAGTAATGTCAAGTGCTGGTAGTCGAATTTTATTTGCACATAAACCAAAATCTCAAAATGTGTCCAAGGGTTTTTCAAAATATTGAATATTATAATTTTTATGAACTTTTATAATTTTATCGTAAAATTGTTGAGCAAAGTGCTCAATAAATCAGTACAAAAGTATAAATACAGTTAAATGAAACACCCACAATCGAATTCACATCTAGTTTATTGTAATCGTTATCCGATAGTCGCTGAAATTTATACTAAAATATTAACCATTATTTACAATAGTATATACAAAAGAGCTATTGTTCAAAAACTATGCGTACAAAAGTCATACCCAGAACGATTATAAATACAATCAAAAACTTCCTCTTCTTTCTCTCGAAGACATTCTCATTTTAACGAAGATTTTACGTTTCCATTTGAAACTGATCGTCCTTTTCTTTATAAAAAAAAAAAAAAAAAAAAAAAAGGAGAAACTCAGCTACCATGTGAGTTCTGCACGCTCGTGAAAAAGAGAGACAAATAAGAATCGGCCACTTTCTTTTTATACAAAAATCTTAGGCTTATTTGGTATTTTCGCAAACTCGTTTTACTCTTGTATAATCTTAGGTATGTTAAATATAGGCCTCCTGTACAATTATATCAAGGGACTCATATATTTACGTAAAGCTCTCAGGAAAACGGTTCGTGAAAAAGCGACCGTTTTGCAACAATTCGATGAATGCAACCTCACTTTCAATCTGAAAAGAAGTTCCTAAGTTTAAACTTCTTCTTATAATAAATACATTATTGGAATTTTTTAAAAATAGTTGGAAGAGTTTTTGTCCAACTAAACAAAGAAATAGTACAAAACCTGAAACTATACTAAACACTAGGAGCGGATCCAGGTAAAGATTTCGGGGGGGGGGTGCATTTATGTAAAGTTTTTGGGAGGGGGGGGGGCTACTTGGGAAAACCGCTAAAAAAGTTAATAAAGAAAATATTCGAACAATGTAAATCTGGGTTTTCGGGGGGGTAACTCCGTGGCTCTCCCCTGGATCCGTGACTGCTAAACACTTAATCAGATTGAAAGTTAGGGGCTTGATTCCAAGATATGTTATACGATATGCTAACGCTTAAATCTAATCAAATCGGCAGTATACTCCAGATTAAATCTCTGGTCGTGGAAAGAATAACAGTGGAGAGTTTAGTTCCCAAAATTGGGATTTGCATATCTGAAATCAATATAGTACATAATTTTCGAATTCTGAAAGCAGAATCCAGAAGAAAAAATTTGAAAGAAGGAATTTGGAAGGAAGCGTAAATTCACAATTCCGTGGTGATTTCATCTTGAGGTCGGAAACCCAAAATCGTGAAATCGTCGATGAGGTAGTCACGACCTGGCGACCACTCAGACAAAATGTTGTAGTTGGCAGCTTCTATTGTACTCTCGAATTCCCACTGAGGACTTAATGCATGATCAAGTTCGCTCGATTCTTTATTATTATCTAAGTGGTTGTTATCTCTCAAATTCTCAGGGTTGTAGGTGCGATTAAGAGGCGAAACAGCGAGTTCTTGAAGATGAGACTCCACAGGTTTCGAGAGCTTGTCATTAGAATATACCAGAGGCGTCGATTGCCCAATTGTAGATCCGTTCAGGCTGACTTTCTCATTGTAAATACTGGAGCTGTTTTGACCTAAACTCGAGCATACAGGGCTATCTTTCGTGTACCCTAGACTTGAACTCGAAGGACTAATGCTAGATTTATCGCTGGCTTGGAATGTCGTGAGTGGAGCGTTTGCTTGAAACGTTGTGAGATTCGTCGGTGTCGTCCTGGGTTCGAAGGTTTTAAAAGGCTGGGATATCGAAATTGGCTGAGGATTTGCTATTTGAACCGATGTTGTTGGTTGTTGGAGGAAAGTTATCAGCTGGGCGACCTATGAAATAAGGACAATTATTATCAATAATCAGTATTGCCTTAAGTTTTGGAAACTCAATTTGAAATTAGATTTTAGCTTTGGAAGCAACAGTTTGAGACTATTCAGGGCTTATTTCAAGTAAAATTAAAAGTAGATTCCATTCCCCCTTATTTCTTCTTTCTTCTAAGTTTTCAAACCGAGAGCTTAAACTCTCTAATGAAACTAAACTTTCAAACTTTAATAATTGAAATCTGCCTTAGAATAAACCCTGCTAGAGTTCAAGAATAGTGAATTCTAACTTGCTCAACTCACCAACGTCTTTTAGAGACTTGCATGTAAAAGTTGAAAAAGACTTTAGGTGAAAATGGATTAAAATGCAAACTAATTTGAGAAAATTATCGATTTGTTAAACTCACTTGAGGAGAGCTGTGTCTTTTATATCTTCGGAGAAGTCGCTCTGCCCAAGCAAGAAGCCTCTGCCAGTCGTCTGGAGGCATTGGTATCTCATCGTCTCTCCTGTTGATCAGTACAAGAATCCTGGCAAGATCTCGGAGAACGGGCCTCGAAATAAAATTCAAATTTTTATTGATGCTTTTAAGGAACGGAGATAACTTATTTTTACTATTTTATTAGATCTGTATTATTATTACCTGTAGGCTTGAATTCCAACAGCTCCGTCGCCATTGCTTCCTGAGTAGTGCAACTCCCTGACCTGTCTTCGAGTGTCATTGAGCATTGAAAGGAATGTGTTTCCCTCTCCCCTGAGGTTCGCTAAATGCTTTAAAAATTCTCTTCTCTCAGCACTAACAGAACAAAAAAAAAAAGATAAAAATATCATTATATCATTATCATTATTCATTACATACTTATAAATCGTTGGGCATCATTCACAAAATATGTAAGGTGCAACGCTCAGTAAATTTCTGCTAGTTTATAATATTGAAGAGGGAGAGGGGAATTTATCATATGTTTTGTGAATGACCCCTTGATATTAATTTTCAGAAAGAAAAGTTTCGGGCTACACTGTAAAAAATTTTTTCTTGTAACTACGTTTTTGTAATTATATCAAAACGTAGTTGTAAAGTTACAAGAAAATTTTTTTACACTGTAAAAAATTTTTTCTTGTAACTACGTTTTTGTAATTATATCAAAACGTAGTTGTAAAGTTACAAGAAAAATTTTTTACAGTGTAAAATAGATGGGATGCGAAATGAACCTGTCTTCAAATTGTTGCATCATTTTTTCAGCCTTCTTTCTCCTTCGGTGGACAACAATGACTCCACAGAGAATAATAAAAATGCATATTGTGGCTCCAGAGGCAACTCCAACAAGAATGGCTACTTGACTTCCGCTGAGACCGAACATGTATTCAGTTTGTTTGCAGATTCGACCCATATATTCATCTCGGGTTGACCAGTCTGCAGAGTGACCTGGAGGACAGGTGTCAACACAAGAGCCTTGATGAAGTAGGAAGGCGCAACGGGAACAAGAACCTCCTCTGCACCTTACGCAACCTCCCTCTCCTTCGGTGCATCCTGAAATCAGGTTTTCATTAATGAATTTAATTCAGTCAACAGTGAGAAATAATCTTATTTTAAATATTAGGGATGTTTGATTCTCACAGAAGAATCGAATTTTGAATCGATTCTCAATCGAATTATTAAAATCGATTTTTTGGTCCAAGAAGAAAATATCTCTGAAAATATTGAATTTTTCATGAATCGAATTGGAATCGAAGGTCCCTATTTAAATAGCTAGGGTGGTGTTCCACTGCTCTATAGCCTGAAGCAGTGGCCCATCTCGAGGCATGTGAACCATGTGGGACCAATGTGAGACATGTGGTCTCTGAGGTAACATAATAAGCACATCGTGAAAACGCGCGAATGCACGCTGAGAAAGAATGTGCTCGTATCTTCACTTCATTTTGCTAAAACATGTTCAAAAGCGACAAAAGGTGTCTATACTAAAAAAAATTTTGCCCACAAAATTCCCGGACAATTCTCGCATTTTTTCCTCTTATAAATATAAAGAGTTACTGGGAATCAGTGGAATTTGACTGGTAATCAGTGAAATTTCACTGATTTTTCACTATGTTTAGAGAGTTAATGTGTGAAAGAGAATATGATTTCATTATGTTTTACTTTCTAGTCTAATATAAGCATGAAATGCATTTTACATGAAAATCAAATCAAGTGATCAAGTCTTTATTCTCCTATAAACTCGTAAAGCTCAGAGTTATAGGAGAACATCAAATATGAAGAGTATGCTGGTCAACTCAGGTCAACTCCGAGTGACAATTGGAGATAGGACTCGTGTGAATTTCGAAGAATGCGGTTACCGGTTTCTCGATTATGTGCAGGTCTCCTGATAGTTTAAGACTTTATAAGTCAGTCACTTGTAATAGTAATCTTGCAACTTACATTCTCCAAGTTGAGAACACGCTGTCCAGTGCCAAGCTGAGGTCGCCGATTTACTTTATCACGGAATCGCCTGAGACAGCTGGTGAGCCACATGGGTCGCGTGATTTTCATTTTACGAAAAATGATTATGATTGCGATGATTTGTCATCGCATCACGCATTCTTAAGTGGCAAGCCATTTTTCTCCATTCATGAGTGCATGTATTATATCGGGCCGAGTAGTTTTCGTAAAAACTTGTACAAGTTCCGCATCAATTCTATATGAGAAAAGGTCATGGTTATGCGGCTCTTGCTTGTCGCCAATACTTTGTGGGGAGAAAAAGAGAAGGGATACCTACAACAACTTTAATTTCTCATCCACTCGTTTTGAACAGTGTCACAATTTTATAAAAATTTGACGTTACACCGTATGGACTCACAGGATGGCCACAAGACTCACTTTTTCAATTTTCCTGACATTTCCCCGATTTCCACGAGATGTGGCCACCCTGATTTACTTTTGAATAGATATATAATATTTCTAGGGACGACTTCATTTCATGAGTATATCGCGAGAGTAATCTTTTCATTCCCGCATATAATACGGAAAAAGAGATCAAGGCGTTCACGCGGGCCTTATTAGGCTTTATCACATGTGTAAGTATAAGTATGAGTAAATAAAGGAATTTTACAGTTATATATACTCGCAATGTAATTCACAGACTCCTTGCGCTATAAGAAGAATGCTCGAAACAGCTCGAAATCACCTATCTGGAGACCTGAATCTTTCTAGACGAAACACGGCACTACTAAGCCGTTATAATTCTCCAAGTATGCTTGTCTAGAGAGTGAAATCTATCTGCTTTATAAACCTATATTGCTCTCCAATACAAAAAAAGTTCAAAAGTTGCTTTGAAATTAAATTAATTAGTCAACAAATAAGCTTTATCGTGTATAACTATCTGTAACAGATTGCCAAGTATAAAACTTATATGATCCCTAAAAAAATATTCGTAAAATAAAAACATCACGGAGATGATAATATGATGAAACCATTTTCTTTGAAGCGATAATTGCAATGAGCAAAAAGTAAAAAGAAAAACTGCAATGAGTTTTCCTCACTAAGCTATTTCTCTAAAGAGAAATGGAACTATTAGTTTCACTTGACGAGAGATAAATAGCAAATTTTAAAATTAAAAGAGGCATTCTTCACGATCGTAAAGGTCGAAACTGTGTCTCGTAAAATCGCTAGACAGGTTATTTATAAGTTCTAAAACCCATCGAAAACATTTTCTTGCTTATCAGAGAAAGCCAAAAACTACGTGACGGTTTTCATCTTTGATAATAATTCATAAATTTCCATAATTCTTGATACGCATATTTGCTTAAGTTTCCTCAAAATATCGTATGCAAATTTTTGCGGTTAGTAAACGCAAATAGAGTTAAGAATATAATGGAAGAGAATGGACAAGATCTAGAGTGCACAATGCACATAGAGCATATGCGGAGCACTTAAAGGACAAGATGATATTCCGACTGGAAACTATATTGAAAAAATACTATACCTCATACATTTCATACTTTCAGCATATACCTTCAATACTAACTCTATACGGAACTAATATTTAGTTTTTTAATTTTTATATCCGCATATCTTATAAGAAACTGAAAAGAGAAACCTATAGTAAACCTACACTCTATATATTCGACAATACTTCTTCGTCATCTTATGGATATAAAAATGCTTTAACACGTATGCAAGAGCATTCATCCATTTACTGCTGAGTGGTCACAATCACCGAACAACATTATTTTCTTAGTCTGCTTTGCATCTATAAAGCTATACAGATATTTTTAATCTTAAAGAATCATTGAAGAAGCCTGTTTAATTTTCAAAATCCAAAATAAATCCAAAATTGATGGAAAGTAATCCAATTATTTCTTATATATAATCATCATTGAAAACTGATTGCTGCCTTACTGCCTAATTTGTCATTCCCGATTTATATATAGAAATGATAGAAATAACTTATTATTAGCATAAATGAAAATTTCTATTTTCCCAGTCATGTATTCAGTGGCCACTCTGTTATAACTGGCCGTCAATAAATTCTCTAACAAAAGAGTATATTTGTAATTTTGAAGATTGAAAAACTTGAAAACACAGTAAAAATTTTAGGTTATATTTTGTTGCAAGTGCCCTAAGTATTTACTGTGAAACGATAGATAGTATTATCTTTTATTCTATAATTGTGTTTGAGTGATATTCGTCGAAATGAGATGAGCCATCAGAAAACACTGTATGAAAATACAGCTGATAATGATAAGCAAGCGAAGAAGCAGGTTTCCTGCACACTCACATTCTCACAATGAACTGACAATGAGAGCTGCACAGCCACGATATATGTATAGGTATAGTATGTTAAGCTGGCTCAACACTATTGCCATTTTGAGATTAAACTTATATCATAATTTAAGGGCTCATTTAGGGCTATAATTTAGGCCCTTATTGCGAAATTTTGGGCTCCATATTTTTTTGGAAAAAATTGCGCTTGTGCTAGCTTAACAGATTTCTGCTAACACTAATAATTTTATAAAATTATAGTGTTAGCAGAAATCTGTTAAGTTCATTTTTCAACGTGTTTTTCAGCATGGTGCGGTGCCAGCTTAACGTTAAGCTATAGCACAAGCGCAATTTTTTGCAAAAAAATATGGAGCCCAAAATTTCGCAATAAGGGCATAAATTAGCCCTAAATGAGCCCTTAAATTATGATATAAGTTTAATCTCAAAATGGCAATAGTGTTGAGCCAGCTTAACATGCCTGATATATGTAAATATAAATGTCATACATTCTTTCCCACACTCGGTACAATAATATTGTTCTCGGAATTTAAGTAGTTATTATTAAAATATATAAAAATAGAAAAATCATGATGAGAATTTAATCCTACTTGATTCTTAGACTATAATTATCAATCTGACTTGCATTTCAGCAGAATGCTTTTCAGTGTAAAAATTCAATTGCAGTGTTGTTCACAATGTATCCGAGATTAGGTTTCGAGACTAGCAAGTTGAGTAATTGACTCGAACGAAGGAGCCGAAAGTTGCGAGATAAACGGGTACAATAATTATTAGTAGACGTAAAGGCAGATGCTCGTTCTCAGAAAACCCGCATGTGTAATAAGATTACGTGTTACTAGACACATGCAACAACACATTTTAAATTAGTGGAACATCTGTTTAAATATAAATATTACATATTACATTAATCATAAATATAAAAGTATAATTTTTTTTAAACATTTATAAGAATAAAAAACGGATTTAAATTCTTGAAAATTTTAAGATAATGAAAAGAAAACGAAAATTGGAAAAGTCTTGCTTTTATATGACTTTACCCAAGTAACAGAGTTATACACATTTTCTCCAGGTTCAGATATGCTAAAAAGAAGACTTTATAAATATAGTCAAAAGTAGCCAACCTAATTACTATTTACGTAATTATTACACCCAGAAAAAAGTTCTTATTAAATTAAGAAAAACATTTTTTTGACTAGGTTTCTTTAAATCAACATATAAATATTCTTATATTAAAAGAAAATTTATTTGATTTTAATAAATTACCTCACGTAGATTCTTTCATTTAAAGAAATTATTTGTTTAAATGATTTTTTTTGATTTAAAACAAAATTCAGTTGATTCCAAAAAGTTACGACGTTAAATGAAAGAAATTATTTATTTTTAGAGTCAGTAATTTGAAGTAAAGAAAATAATAATTTCTTTGAAATTATTTCTTTGGCTTATGTGATACTTTACTGGGACTTTTACAAAATATTCTATGTGCTAGGTTAGCCGTGTGGTTTATAGGTTAGTTATAAATTGTGTTCGATGCGTGTTTACTGTTTATGCATTTCAAATCCCGGCTGCCGCAAAATTTCTTTCCGATTTTTCGTAGCGTAAAATGCATGCGGTAATATAAATAAATATAATTTAAGTATAAATAATCTAAAAATAATTTAAAAACGAGGTAAAACAGGACACTAAACTTTATATATAATACCTACTATCAAAAAAATAATTTTTTTTGGGCCAACAAAATATTTTTTTAAGTTAATGAAATTTTCTGTTTAAATTAAAGAAATATTTCTTTAAATCAAATAAAAAAATTTAACAAAAAAATTTCTTTAAATCAAATAAATGTTTCTTCGGTCGTATATATCAAAATACTAGAATTTCTTTAATTTAAAGAAATTTTCTTTGATTTAACAGAACTTTTTTCTGAGTGTATCCGCACAGTCTCTCAATCCGTATAGCCAATTTTATTATTCATTCGCGTGTTCCCGTAAGTTGAAAATGCAGGGATCCTTTGCCCCCCCCCTCCCCCTCCACAAGATAGAATTTTATATAACTGTACATAACATAGCCAATTTGAATTTTGATATTAATTCAGTTCGGGGAATCATTGTAGTTTATCGTCATTATTATATGGGGTTAAACAAATATCGAGAAAAGCAATAAATAAATAAACCGATTTCTCTCTCTGATTATATGTATCATATATATGTATCAGAACAACAGACTCGCTTTCCATAAATATTTCGCTGGTTTCGCATAATTTGAGAAGCAGCGGGAATCTGGGAATGTGTATCAAGTATGCTAGTATATGTACATACAAAGGGTACCAAATAATTATTAATGCTTATTAATGCCTGTTAATGCAAACTTAATGCTCCACTACGAGAAAGCAAAGTGTTCATTGAATGAGTACAAAAGTTGATACAACTTAATAAATAGTTTAAAGAATTTGAAGGTATTTAAAAAAATCAGATGAGTTTAAATTGATTTTAAGAAATTACCTTCTTCATATATTCCATTTTCAATCTTTTTCTATCCTTAGTTTTTAACTAATTAGGCCTTAATTATTGATAATCCTCCCACTGAAAAAATCTCTATATATTCAAAATAGGTCGTATTCCAAAAACTATTATAATTTTAACTCTGTTTTAACGCAGTCATTAATCTAAATATCATTAAAAGCTTTTCTAATCTCCGATCTATAATTCTGAGTTATCAAAGGCAGTAAAATAAAAAAATGTTTTATGTTAGATGCTCGATGAAAAAATTGATGCTAGAGATATGATGATTTGTTATATAGTAGATTCTATCTCACTTTGGCGAGACTGTATTTGAATTCGAGACACGTATCTGGATTTTTAATAAGCCCACGGTCAATTTAACTATCTGGAACAATAATCTACGTTGAAGAGGCTTCGCGACAGATCACTCCTATAAGTACTTCCTCTGTTGCCTTCCTACTGTACTCAGAGTGGAAAAGAATAAAGAGTTATCCCCACTTTATGCCAGTGAAAGGCAACACGCAGTTTATATTCTACAATCGATCTTCTCTTGACATTTATTTGTTGATTCACAACAAACTTTGCGATCGTGTCTTCAAACTTTCTAGACTCAAAATAGATTATCAGCTTCATACTTGAATTCCAGCAGTATTAAGATTTAAGATTCATATATCTCCTGTAAGATTTTTATCTTTTGATTCATATAACTAATTACCATACAATTATCACGTTATATAAAGAGAAAATCAGCAATTATTGTGGAAATGTTTAATGGATTATCGACGTTAATAGGAAATACCTACTGTCGCGTTGCGTCAGTTTAGTAAAATGAGGCGTGAAATAAAAGTAGCATTCACGACAATCACATTTTCTGTTTCAAGGTAGAATCGTAGAATAGTCTAAATTGGAATTATATTTAGGTACATTGACTTGCAAACCAACACGCGCGATTATTTTTTAATACTACTTTACAACTTCAAGTCATTCAAAAGTCAATCAGGTTTGAAACAATGATCATGTATGCATAATTTTCATGACATTTCGTTACTTCCCTAGGAATTTAAAGAGATTTCAATAAATTTTAAGGAATTTCGTTTTCGTGAAGATTTATTTGTTTTCGAAAGATTTCTAAGAGTTTTAAGGAATTTAAAAATATTTTAAATGTTTTCGTGGAATTTTAAATTAAAATCATTCAAAAGCCAATAAGATTTGCTACAACAATGTATGCGAGATTTTCGAGATATTTTGTTACACCACTCTTTTTTTATAGAGGATTCTTTTATAAAGGATACATATATCTCTCGAATGAGAAGCACAATCATTTTTTTTTTTCTTCAAGTCTAATAAAGAAAAATGTATCGATTGCTAAACGGTTTCAGTAGTATTCCAGATATGTCTGTAGATGACAACAGATTAAGATGACTTCTCTCTTTGCTCGATGCAAAGAGTTTTGTTTGATAGATCGTCTTTTTTAGATATTTGACCTGGCTCCGCAGCAGATACCTATCTATTTTTTTATCGGCGTTCGAGTTCTAGATGGACTACAAAGAAATAACTGTACTTTGCAATTACTCTGAAGTCAGAAGGTAAGTAAAGGGGAGAGCTGTGGTTAAAGAAGGAGAACTGAGAAACTAACGAGTAGGAGGAAAGGATGGTTGCAACATGGACGATAGTACATATATAAGAAACTACGACTCCGAGGGAAAGAGAGAGGCAAAGATCAGGATTTGTTCTCTAAGAAAACCAGTCATTGCGTAACGTTTACCCCATGGAACATGGATAGTGGATACAGTTATAACTCGCCTGGCAAATATACACAAAGTATAAATGCAGAATACCCCCCTGATGATTTGCAAAGTTCATTTATACTCCACGACTCCACGTGAGGATTGAGTTGACTGAGGTCTTGAAAAAATCTTTAAAAAAAATAAAAGAAATGCTTCATAGACATTCCGAGCTTGCACGTTTATTCAATGTTATTCTGTTTGAGTTCGATTGATGGTGATCGAAAGCAAAGATTTTAACGGTATAAAATACTTTCTTTGTCCATCGCTTGATCAGAAGATGCCATATCAAATTAACTAGATCATCAAAGGAAACATTAATTTCTTCACTTCTATCGTCTTTGCATGTATCTATATTTAATATGTATGCATAGCTATTGTGGACACTTAATTGAGTCATAATTTAAGATCTAGATCTAAGTAAATGTTAACAGCAATGTGTGTGGTTTCTTCAAGACAATACACAGGGAATGTTTAAATTAATAACAGTGCTCCTGAGCGTAATTGCAATTACACGCATTGTTTGGATCATCTCTTTAAATTCATGTAGCCTTGAATGAGGTAGGCGAGAGCGCTTATCGATTGAACGCGTATTTTTACGTTGTATGTGGTGGCACACTTAATCCACTTCCGCCTTGTTCAGGTCAAAACTCTTTCCCTCTAGCACCTGTATCGAGTTCCTTTCTTTTTGTAAACTTTTTTTTCAATCTTTTATCAATCCTTGTGATCTACTAATTTTTTTTAGTCGTTTTCCTTTGCATTATCGTTTTCTCACATGGTGAGGTATTTGGCTTACTAAAATAAAACAAATGTGTAGCACGTTTCGTTTTCATTTTACAGGTGAAAATATACTATTTTCTTCTTTTGCGTAATCCTAATTCTAATATCAGTCCTTTGTCTCAAAACAGAGTAGAAACAGGATGATTGTTGGCACATTAAATGTAAGTAATGCAGGATGTATATTGTAGAAGCACTGTGAAAGCAGGTGAGTATATACAGATATGTAATGTACGTCTTTTTTGTGCCAATATTTCCGGAGGATTACTTGAAAGAATTAATGATGATCTTCAATGAGTACGACAACGAGAATGTTTTGTCTCTTTCCTTCCATTTTATACTTACCAGGTCGTTTGCGGAACGCGAGTTCGATGACATTGGCGAACTGTCTAGCTAAAGTGTTGTAGACTGCACTCAAGAATTTCACAAATCCGACCGAGGAAATGTTATCAGCGCTTACAATGAATGCAATAATAACATATACATACTTCTCAGATACATATCTTATAAGTCTCTGTTCTAATCATTCAAATAGGTCAAATTCAATCGGATAGAAATCTTGGTTTGACTTTGGATTAAGTCAGGTCCAGTCGGATAAAATCCTTGTTTCAAAACCAGTTTGAGTCGGTTAAAAATCTTGGTTTGACCTTGAATTAGGTCTGATTCAGGCGGATTGGTATCCTTGTTTCGACTTCTGATTAGATCGGATTCATTCGGATACAAATTTTTATTTCGCCTTCGGATTAGATCGGAATAAAGCTGTTTAGTTCAGATAC
Source organism: Synergus coniferae (assembly GCA_032164275.1). Lineage (NCBI taxonomy): Eukaryota > Metazoa > Arthropoda > Insecta > Hymenoptera > Cynipidae > Synergus > Synergus coniferae. The sequence goes on along the minus strand of JAUEJJ010000018.1, from coordinate 1,676,796 downwards.
AATGAATCCGGAATGAAATGAATTTAAAAGGATAGAATTTTTTCTATCCGAAAAACTTCTGCCAGAGTAGTTAAGTTTTCTAGGCCTACGGCTGAAAACAATATCAGAACAATATACATACATACATACCATATATGTAATGCTCGTAATGCTATATATGTAGTATGTAGGTCAACTCAATGGATCCCGGGCCAAGAAAAAATTAATTCTATAAATCAGTCGTTTCCCGTTCTTTCTATTGAGTTTATTAGTTAATGAATAACACCGAAAATAATTGGCTATTTTCATTTCGGTTCTATATACGTATATTTTATGTTGTGTGGAATTATTCGTTCACTAAATAGGTAAATGTGTCAGGTTCACTTCAGTGAAAAGAGTCTAGCATTGCTCCGTGTGCGCCTTAATTTAATTTAGGGTCGACGTGGAGGATGAGGGTAAGTGTGATACGAAAGTCAAAAGTTAGAATTTGATTAATTATATTTAAAATGTTAGAAAACACTCGCTTGAAATTTTGGATAGGCGGAAAATAGTATTTTTTGCAAACGACAATACTGAGCTTGTTAGTTACAGGATGCTAGGCTCTTATCAAACTATTATTGACGTCACATGTATGGCCATTCAACAACTTGCATCAGCTTGCATGTCCCGGACATGCATCGTTCAGCAACAGAGTACTCCCAGTGCGAAAGAACCCCAATTAGCTTCTGAATAAGATTCTTCAATATTCAAACAGGGAATATATCAATATTTAAGAAAAAATCGACATTTGTTTTAAACAAAATTAAAATAATAGTTAATAATCACAAAATAATCGCAATAAAATAGGGAGCCTTTAGGTAATTCGCATTATAACATCATCTTGTGTTTTGGTACATTTTCTTGAACTGTAAACGTTTAGAATTCGATACGGCAGTTTAAGAAATCAAAAACCATCTCAATATTAATCTCAGGTTGCATTTGTGAACATGTTCAAGTTAGGGTGCTGCCAGCACCTGCAAACTTAGTCATTGTGCAACAAGTTTGCCTGAATGCTAAAGAGCAGGTTCGGGTCTGCTCACTTTCCTCAAAAGTTGAGCAAACTCTTTCTCACACATTGTTAAATCATTTCCACAATATGACTCAGTTCAGCAACTAGAAGCAAACCATTAGAAAGTTTTAAAAACCATATTTTATACAGTTACGTTTCATAAATCCGACTGATCGACTTTCACATTCAATAAAATTTCATAAAGAAATAAAATAGTAAGATATATCTACCGAGTCGGAAAATGAGATTAGAACTAAATTCTTTTCGACGAACAGACGCTTCGCATTTACAAATTCCATAAATCACCCTTATTTCTATGTTCATTTCGATAGTTGATATATATATATATATATATATATATAAATAAATATGTAATTTAATGTAACGTTCTATGTATTTAAACAAAGGATACTTTATACCTGTTTATACACAAGAACACGCCTTCAAGCTTTAAAACCCAACTTTTACCAAAGATTCAGTAGCCGATGACATCCACTCGATGTCATATAATATATACATACAAACATATGCTCTTGAATCCAGCAAGATCAAATTTTTAGAAAAATAACTAACCTTCAAAAGTCAAAACTGTTCTCCATAGTAGATGAAATTCGGAAGATAATGTTGTCTGATTTAAAAAAAATATGGAAACAATGAAGACACTCGAAAAGAACCAAAAATAAACATACATTGGAATAATTAAAAAAAAACCTAAAACTCAAATTTAAATTACATGTTATTACTCCAAAATAAATAAAAGTAATTTAAACCTGTAATTTGCTAAAAATTACATTGTGAAGTATGAAGAAACAAGCAATAAGAAAGTTTATGTTATTTTTGCTCCATAGATTTAGAGTTTAATAAGCATTCTCAAAAAGAAAACAAAAACAGTCATACCATGAGTTTAGCGTTGATTTAAAACTTAAATACAGAATGTTCTAAAATTTTTTAAATTTTGACAAGCGTCCCACGTGCTCTCAAGAACCGTTACATGATGAGCAAAAACATAAAAGCAGCCAAAAAATGACAGTGGCATTACCTTGCTTTTCCTCCTTGGCCCAAACGTAATCCACAATACAGGGCAGGAGAACAGCACCGAATACTGTTGCTAAATTTCCCATTTCACATGGTCCACATTGTTTCAACGTGGCAATTGATCACCCTTCATATTACTCAAGTCACTAAAATGCATATTTGTCACAGAAAAAAGACACATAACCACACTTCACGGCCTTCAAACACATACTGCATTGTACTGCATGAACATACAGAACATACTGAAAAAACTTTGTGAGTTTGTGGAGTTGTGGGGGTTGTGGGTGGCACAGTGTTCTCAACTTGAACTCGGTACTCGGTACTCGGTAGTCGGTACTGTTAACTGTCGGTAGAGGGCGATCATAGTATCAGGGGCGAAAAATTATTGGGTTCACTGAAAAATTATCGTGTTTTTCTAATTTTTAATTAAAAATCAATAAAACTGTTAAAATATTATTAAACACCGTAAATATTGATAATTTAAGTATGCAAGGTAAAAGGATTAATTAAATTTTACTAGAAAGTGAGCTGAGGAGCTTGAAATTTGCAATTACGCTCAATTGCACCAATTACACTCAACTCTCTCTTAGGGCAACAAATTTTGCCCGGACAATTTCAATTACGACAACAAAATTCATTTCTTCTGGTATTTCACTTTTGGTGTTTGGTGGACTACCAAACACTATCTTCCCTCTACGACACCACCAAACGACCACCAAAAGATTCCATACAGAAAAAGTTTGATTCTTTATAGTTGATGTGCCAACTTCACGGCGGTAGACCTTGTGGACTAACCCTCTACGGCAACAAATTCCTAACCTACACTGACGTATGTACATGCGCATTGCGTATTACGTCACTTTAGGATTTTAAACTGCGTGCCAATAACAACCAATCAGGTGCCATAAGTAAGTTGCCTCAAATCCTCAATGCCCTCAATAGAAAGCATTTGTGTGAGAGCAAGTGAGCTGTGAGAGTATGGAGTATTTGCAAGTTTGCTGCAAGTATCTGCAAAGGACCAAAGCTGACCAAAGGTATCTGCAAGTAGGTATCTGCCATCTGGTTGCCGCGGTTGCCGTAGACAAAGATATTATTATCCGTAGAGAGATGTTGCCCTTAGAGAAGTTGTCGAAAGTGAGATTTGTGTGTAATGCCAGGTAATGCAAATACTTTGCAAATACAAAAGGTGTAAAGGCGCCTTAATGATGTTTTCATTATATGGCGCCAAAAGCACGAAGGCCAAAAAGTGGCCAAAAGTGACTCCTCTGTGTGAGTAGTTGGTAGTGCATTCTGAATGTTTGTTTTGGAGTAAAACCTTTTATTTATCAATCAAAAGTCGACAATTTTACTTTCTGAAAGATTCTCAAGATGAAGGACCTCACGCACTATTTCTCGGATTCTTCTAAGTCCTCTGACACGGCTTCCGCCGAATCTAAAGAGGTTAGCGTTAAAACTCCAAAAATTGCCGACGTTAACTCAAAGTCTAAGAAAATAAATTCTGGTCTGCAGAAATGTGGTAGAAAAAAGAGTAAATCTGATAATTTTAAAAATAGTAAATGTGATTTAGGAATAGAAAAAAGCAGGCCTTTGGCAAACGGAAAAAAAGATAACCTGCAAAAGGAATCTGTATCGAAAACTCCCAGTGCTAAATGTTCCCCAAAAAATATTTGCGAAGTGAATTTTAATGAAAGTTCTTGTACTAATTCGGATTTAAAAGAAGCTGAGTTGAATGAACTCGTAATGAATGGAGAACAATTGACTGTTGGAATATCCAAGGAGAATAAAAATGGTGTTGCCGTTGTTCAGAACGCAAAGAAAGAAGTAGAGAATGTTCAGAATGGAACACCTGATGAATGTGTTAATATTAACTTTTTAGACCAAACTCCTGTGAAAGTGGTAGGTTTTTTTTTTTATTAATATATTTTTAATAATTCTAGCAAAGTATCTGTATTAATGTTTCAAAAGAATTTTTTCTCCTATTATTTCTTCTATTACTCCCCTATTTTCCTTGAAAAATCACCCTACTTCCTCTCTTTTAAGCACATTTTGTACTGTAAAGCCTAACAATTAGAAATCAAAACGTAGTTCAAAATTCTGATCTTTGAAATATTATGTTGGAAATTATTCTTTGTACAGGAAACTGAAACACTGTCAGTGACTCAGAACGATAAAAAGAAGAAACGCAAGGAGAAGATAAAGGTCCTAGCAGAAAAAAAAGGATACTCAAAGCGTAAACTTATGGAAGAGGAAGAGACTGAGAAAATGGAAAAGATATTGCAGGATCGCAAAAACGCTTTTACTAACGTCCTAAAGAGAGACGAAAATCAACCAGAAATCGTTCACAAACCTCCAGCCTACAGTTTATTAAATTATTTTAGGTATCTTACAATTTTATCCTATTATTAAAGTAATCTAACTGTCTATTAATTCTTTATAATTATATTTGATTAGTTAATGTAAAATCATTTTAGTAAATCAACACCAAAACAAAGACAGAAAGAAGAAGCATCAAAGTGTAAAATCTCTGTCAAAGTTGAAGTGCATACACCAAAAGAAGTTACGCCAAATTCGACACCAAATACAACGCCAAAATTTCAATGTTCAATAAGTTCCCAGAGTAAGAAAAAAAGAGCAGAGATCAAGCAGGCACTTTCCGAAATGGATGAAATTCAATTTGTGAGTTCCGAAAACGTGAGCGTGATTACTTCGCCCGTTCTGCAAGATAATACGCCCGTTTTACAAGATAAAAAGAAACCAAATAAACCGAAATGGCGAATCCAGTTTCATTCCGAAAGCTTTACAGGTATACCTTTATTTCATGAAACTAAGTTTTTTTAAAAATATGTCTTACTATAAATTGTCATCACAGATTGTCACCTAACTGTCATCTTTTCACTTTTTACAATTGGTAAAGTAAAATTTTATCAAAAATTCCTAGTTAAAGGTGAAGCTTTTTTAACCAAAGTTTTTAGTATTTACGTTTGTTTACATTTTTATATTCTCATCAGAGAGAATGTATTAGATTTGTGTAAAATTTGACCCCCCCCCCAGTTTTTGTCAAATTCCACGTTTTGAGACCCCCTGAACCCAAAAAACATGTTTTTAAGAATATGTGTGTGTGTGTGTAGATTTTTAGTTTGTGTGCACGATACTTTCGAAAGAATTGACCGTTTGGATTGGCCTTTGGTATACTCTTTTAGTGTCCTAAAATGAAGGACAAGTTCATAGCCAGCCATTTTGGATAAAAATTCAAAAAGTTGGAGCATTTTGAAAATTTTTGAAACCACTTCTTTTTTTATTTACACATTTTATGTATGGATCTTTGTAGTACTCAAAAAGTACAACAATTTATCATTATGACTTTTTTCGTTAAAAAAATAATTGTCAAACTTAGGACATTTCGAAAATTCAAAAAAACGAAAAAAAGATCACAATTTGAAGCCAAATAACGCACGATATGAAAAAAAGTCAAGAGATCAAAAATGTTTATTTTTTAACACTCTACAGGCATGGCATACAAACTTTTTGAATTTTTGTTGTGAGAAATCGAAAATTCAAATTTTTAGCGCCGCGTAGCGTGTAAGCGTCCCGAAGGGCGCAAGCTCGCGAAGCACGAAATACGGAGTACGAAGCGCGATGTGTTATGAGAATGTGCCCGCGAAGCGGACAGATTTTTTGTTATCTATTTCTCACATAAATTTTTTAAACCACCTTTTTTAAAGACAATAGGTACTGTGATGAATTTTAATACAAATGATGTTAAAAAATTCAATAGTCTCCTGAAAACTATTTTTCAGTTGATGGCGATGATTTGTACACTTTGATCGCTGATATTTATTTACAGATTTTCAACAAATATTTATAATTTTCCAGTAATAGACTAAACTCATATTTATCTAATAGATTGCGGAAATGACAGCGAGGCTTTCTCACCCAAAAGCTCATCGAAAGTGCAGAATGAGAACAGAAAGTCAGAAGTGAACGACAAAGAAATAACTTTGATTGGTAAAGAAAATTCAAATAGATCTAAAAAATCGGACGCAGAAACTTCTAAGAAACTTCAAGAAAGATTTTCGAAACACAAGGAAAAACGGAAGAAAAAAGAGCAATCGGACACTGACGAAGAATCTATAGGAAAGGTAGATACAAAAAAGAAGCGGAATAGGAAATTGGACGCTGAAAAATCTACAGAAAACAATTTAGATGAAAAGAAAGCTAACGATAAAGAAGAATTAAAAGACGATGTCATAATTATAGAAAATTTTCTTCCTAAAAGATCCGCGCCTGAGAAAATTGCACCACTTTTTATCAAGAAGCGTAAATTAGATCCCGCAGTTCTAGAAGCTAGAAGGTTATTTCTTCAGTCCGATATGTCCGAAAACGAAAACCGTCCTGCGAAACGAAAACCGAGTCCTCCTCGGATTCCCTCATTACTTTTTCCACAAATCAGTCATATCGCTCAACTGGATTTAAATTCAAATTTTGAAACAGGAGATATGAAGGTTCGACTAAAATCTCCTTTTAAGTATTTCCCCTCGCTGGATTTAAGTGATTTGAAAAGTATAACTGGCGTGACTAACTCTGTTTCGAAAAGATGGATAACCACTTTCGATCCTACAAAGTCGAGTGCAGATATAGAAGAAAGTCTCACGGAAATAGAGTCACAATGTGAAGATGCGAGGACCATGTGGAAAAGTATTTCCCAAACTGCAAAAGCCGAAAGTCCAAAGCAATCGTCGAAGACAAGGACTTTAAAACGAAAAGCAGCTGTGAAGAAAATCGAGAAAAGTGAAACGAAGAGCGTTGATGATCATGATAATGTTTGGATTTGCAAATACAAGCCGATGAGCACTCAAGAAATTGTGGGGAACGAGCTAGCTGCGAGGAAATTAAAGACTTGGTTGGAGAAGTGGAAAACGTCTGTAAAGGAGCATCCCAACAGTGATGACGATTTCTATTCTTCTGACTGTTCTAGTAACTACTCCAGTAGTGATTGTAATCAAGTAGCTGTCTTGCTAGGTCCACATGGCTGTGGAAAAACTGCAAGCGTTTATGCAGTTGCGGAGGAACTTGGCTACAGGTTTAAATTTTGATTTCCCTTTATTTTTATTGGATCTATAACTCAGGCTTTGACATGATTGAGAGATTGATTAATCTTGAAATCTAGTGTACACAATCTTTTAATTCAATTTTAAATCATTTAAACTTAAAAATGACATATTCAAATTTCTAAGTTTTAATTATACATTTTCGAATGTTTACTAAAAAACATTGCAATCAAAATAAAAAGTGTGTTAGATCTAAGCCTGCTATTGTATTATTCTAAAAGTTTTTTCTTCATATCAATTTTTTTACATTTAGCGTTTTGGAGATAAATGCATCTTCCAGAAGGACAGGCAAAACAATTTCCAAGGAATTAGAGGAAGCCACCAAGTCTCATAGAATTAAAAAGTCCGATATGAAGCAAACATTTTTAAAATCTAAGATCTCTGAGAAGAAAATCCCCCAAAATTCGTTAATACTCATCGAGGACGTGGACATTATTTTCGAAGAAGATGATGGTTTCGTTGGAGCAACGTTTCAACTTGCATCGAATACAAAACGCCCGATAGTAATGACTTGCAACGAATCGTTTTCACATTTAAGTAAACTCGCACCTCAACAACTTCATATACAGTTTCAAGCGACTGCTGGCAATCGAGCTTCGGCTTTTTTGAAACTGATATCTTTGGCTGAGACTGGTCGGAAACTTTCAATGTCTTGTGTAGAGGTAAATTTTAAATTCTGTACTTAAATTTATTTGCAGGCATTGTTTTTAATACAATGTTAATTAATTAATTTATGGGTGGTTATTATGTAATTTCTTAATCGTTTATTATATTCTCTTTTTTTTTTTATTTCATGTAGAATCTCCTGAAAGACGGCGATTTGAGAAAAGCTTTGCTCCAACTTCAATTCTTGTTAGCAGCAGGGGAAACGCACGTTTTGTCGCCTATAGTTGATGCTAGCTATGGTTTCGGGATGTCTCTTTGGCGAAAAACGTATCAATCTCTGTATAAGCCAGCGGTGAAGTGCAGTAAAAAGCAGAAGAAGACAGGTTCTCATGGTTCCGTCAGCCAACATATAGACATCTTGAGTCAATTAGCTGATGACTTGGAACGTGTTTCGCTAATTTCCAAGCTGATAGGCAGTGATGACGTCTCCTGGAATTTTCAAAATTCAAAATCTGTGATGAGCTTATCGCTTTCCGAAGACAAGAGGCCTTATTCCTTTTCAGATACACTCAGTTTTGAAATTGCTGAATTTCTAACTTGTGAGGTGATACAAAAGAAGCAAGCCAAGGATTCCGAACAGAGTAGCGATCAAGTTTCATCCAAGTTGATGATAAGAAGAACTGTGAACAATGGGATCAATTCAATTTTGTCACAAATTGCCTCATCAACGACTGATAAGAGAATTATTTCGTTAGATTATTTACCGAGTGTGCGTGCAATTTGCAGGGCAGAGGAAACGCGAAACTTTTCAAATAATAAGAGAGGAAACAGATTTTTTCACTATCTGCATGGAACAAAATTACCGATACATTCGACGAATATTCTCTCTGCAGCTTGTAAAATTATGCAGGAGAAACCAGATAAATAGTTTTTAATTTGAATTGTGCTTTCGTAAGATGTTTTATATGTAATAATATTTATAAGGAAACGTCGTTTTCTGCAATAATTTAGTTTTTTTAGTGACTTTATATAAAAATATATTTTTTTTTTTTAAATATAACGCTAGATTATTTCGCAGTTTTTTAATGAGTTTTATGTGTCTTGTGGCATGTGAAGGAGAAACGAAGTGCCTTGGCTATTTAAAATATTATTTTGTAAATCTATTTCAGTTTGAAAAATGTATGTATATATATATGTGTATAGAAAACAGACTAATTTTTAAGCAAATGAACGAATTGTTTTGGTATTCGATATACGAAGTAAAGAGAAATAAACGGGTATGTTGAATTTTATATTGGTTAGAACTTTAAAATCCCTTACCGATTAAAATTCCACGAAATATTTTCAAATGTAGAAAAACAGAAAAAAAGGGAAATCTATTACAGTTAATTAATTATTTGTCTTGGGAAAAGAAACTTTATTTAAACTCAAATTAAATGCAAAGATACAGAGAAGTAGAAAATTATTTTACGAGTGTAGAAGTGTATTTTTTTATTTCAATATCTAGAAATGATAAAATACAAAATTGATTATATGGGATACTTAGATCTTTATTTGATGCAACTTTCGGTTTAGTTCTTCGAACTTTAGAATCTTTCGAATGAAGAAATCGCCATAGCGATGCGCCACTTTTGTGTCGGCGATATGGATCATGTCGTGATCAATATAAAAGTCCAACTGAAACAAGAAACCAAAATTATAACATATTAAATTACATTCTTTAATTTTTTAATAGTCCATGAACTCGGAAATTTATTTTGATATTTCCACGACGTAAAAAGAAAAGAGTTTTAAAGTTAGAATAAAAAGTATTTTTTGGAGCATCTGATGCTTCCTTTTTTTACATATCTGTAAAGATTTTACGCGTCTTTATGTAAGTAAAAAATACTAAATAATATTAATTTACCTCAGAACCAGCCTGAAATCTTCCATCCAACCCAGAGGCGCCTTTTGTCCAGACAATATTCTTCATCTTGTGTTTGAAGCAAAGTAAATGAATCGTCAGATTTGCTACTTCCTTATCAAGATCCCATTCGTCAGTTCTGGAGCTGCACATGAATGTCGCTAGTTTTTTGAGCGGCAGAGTCGTGTAGAGTTTCAAATAAGAACGGATAGTGGGTAGCATCTTTTGCTGGACTACTTCGTCCATGAATACTTGAGTCTGGTGCTTGGTGGCCTCCTTCAAATAGTCCTCGTTTGCTTTACCAGGACTGGGTGGAACCAGAGAAAGAAATTTAGGGCAAGAGAGTAGAAAGCAACTCTCGAATTCGGCTAAGTCTCCGTATTGCATCTTGTACATCTTTTCTTGATAAGGCTTGTCACGAAGAACGCAACTTAATCCATCGTCTATGCATTGAGGATGGAGGACTAAGCAAATTGCTAGAAGATGGAACATCTGGTCGGTTTGTTTCTTGATTTGGTCGTTTTGGTAGCTTTTAGAAGAAAAGAGTTGCTTCGTTCGTTGGATGTAGAGTAAAATACTTGAAAAAGTACGGATTGCGTCTGCGTATCTAAAAAAAAAAGGAGAAAAAGAAATTGTCAGAATTCCAATAAAAGGAATGTCCGATTCAAGATTTAAGCAAATTAAAAAAAATATTTCATAGGGCACCCTATCCATCAACGTTAACTCGATTGAAAATAATCACCTGCGCATCATCATATATGCGAATCCGACGTAGTAAGCAGTGGTAATCTGACATCCTGGTACATGAGAATAAGCACTCTTTTTATACAACTCAACATTTTCAAGAACCTTGATCGCTTGGTAGTAATCTCCAAGTAGCGAGTGGAGTCTCAAAAGACCAACAAGTGCGAAATATCCCAACATCTTGTACAAGGAATGTCTTCCAAAAACTCCAGCCACGGAATCAGGATCTCCGCCACTAACATAAACCTCCAACTGGCTCTTGATCTTGGACTTGTCGACCAAATAATGCAAAACATTCAGAATGCAAAGCACATCCCAAACCTTAGTGTGTGTATTTAAATTCTCAAGTTCATCTGCAGTCTTGTTTGTAAGATTGGCACGATACTGAGTGAAAGACTGGAATTGATAGACAAACTCATCAATCAATTCCCAGAGCCACTGATCTGGCAATTCCAATTGCACTGGAGCATCTGCATTTAGAATATAATTGAACAAGTCACAGTAATTGTAAAAAGATCCAAATCGCTGTTCTAATGTCGGACCCGGCATTTTTGCATAAATGTGACGGTAGTAAAGTTCCTTGTAAAGGATTAGGAAGACAGGATCGTTATCGACCATGTGGGCAATAGTACTTTCGTCTGGCCATGATGTTTTCTCAAAATACTGATCGGAGATTTTTGGAAAGGTATTCTCATAAATGTTTGAAACCTCGAAAATCATTCCTTCATTTATGCAGTTTCGAAAGTAAACGAGGAACTTTCTAACGGGATCCGGCACTGGCCTGAAAGCCCTGTTGTACTCGCCATATTCCTCCGTCGGTCCATGTCCATACTCTTCACCAGCATCGTACTATAATTGATATGAGGGTTATTAAATAGACTAATTATCATTAAACATTTTTCACATCTGAAATTACTTACCTGATCGCCATAATCATCATACATCCTAACAGAATTTTATTAAAACTTGTTAACCAAAAACACACCAGACGCAAACAGTCGCAGACCTCGCGTTCGTGGTTCACAGACACTTGAGAGGTTAGAATTTAGTTATATTTAGGGTTTCTGTTCGTAGCTTCCTTCCGTAAACAAAAAAGTCCCTAGGTTATTATATTTTGAGTACAAATTTTATAATTTGTGTTATTTTAGCTTTCTTAATACATTTTCAATAGTGTATTTACATTTATTGTCGAATAATATTGAAATTTATTATTAAAAATGATTGTAATTGTTAATTAAACAATTTGAATTTCAATCATTTGAATTTCACGCCAAATTTTTGATAGTATGCAGCTGCGCCGCTCTGCGGTCCTGACGCTGCAGTCGAGAGTGCCGTACAGAGGGTTTAGAGACAGCAGTGGGATTCCGATGCTACGAAAATTTTCGAATCTGAACGGACCTCTCTTTCTATGAGGTCCGTTCGGATTCGAAAATAAAGAGAGGTTCGTTCGGATTCGAAAATTTTCGTGGCATCGGAATCCCACTGCAGTGTGGCAACCATGGATGAATGTATGAAATATATGGATGGAGCACAAACCTTTGGGTCTGTTTCTGGGGGTTCGGTGTAAGCGTAAGTTTCAAGTGAGGGGTATAAAGTAGACACACCCACTCTAGGGAGGATATTCAGTGATTGGCCTGTTGGTTTGTGTTGGTTAAATACAGTTAAAGTGCAGTGTCGTTTGAAAATAGTAAAAAATAGAAATATTATGCTTTGAAAATGAGGTTCGTTATTTTTCACGTGAAATAATAATTGTCTATTCTATTATTTACAAAGATTCTACTTTTCTTTCATAGAAATAATATTCAGCATTCCTTTTCAAATAACGCGCGGGCCGGGCGGCTCATGCGCGTTCTTGTAGCCAATCCCGAGTTATACGTCATTAGAGTGAGAGTAATTTCGTCCCTCCCGATGTACGAACTACGAAGTTTACCCCCTCGCCGGAGATGGGACTTTGTGCTCAATCCGTTAATTCTTACCATTCTTACAATCTTACATCCATGATCATCCATGATTGCCACGTTGGATCATGCATCATCATATAGGTATGCCCGGTATGCCTTAGCATTTGTCACTAGGATTTTTCAGCGTAGGTTAGGAATTTGTTGCCGTAGGAGAAATGAATTTTATTGTAATTGAAATTGTTCAAGCAAAACTAGTTGCCCTAAGGGAGAGTTGAATGTATTTCATACTCTAGAGTCTAGACAGGTCTAGACCAGGCCTGCCGCCTGTCGTGTCGTTGCGTGTCGTCCAGAGAGGTTGAGCTAGGGCAAATTGTAGGGAATTTCTAGTAGGTTACTAGCGTTACTAGCGATCTCGTCCCACTAGCGATCTCTAGTCCCACATCCCACTACTCCCACTGCCGGCACTGCCGCCCTCGTTGGAGAGGCCTGCCGCCTTCTTGGTTTACAATCTTTGGTTTACATCACGGATCAATATGAAAAATAATATGAAAAATGTTAAAAATAAGCCTCAAAAGAGAAATAAAGTGAAAATTAATTGTAAAACACCTCGTAAAACTAAGTTTAATTTAGTATTCGACGAAGAAGAAAGAAAGTACGTACAAATTTATTACCACAACAAAAATAACAAACATCAAAATTTACAATATTTTCTCTTTATTTTAATAGAGATTTCCTTAGTGGCTTTCACAAAAGAAAAGTTCAACGTCGAAAAAAAGCACAAGAAGAATTACAGCAGCAGTTGAAAGAAGAAAAGAAGAAAATAAGAAAAAATGTACGTTTTTGTGGTAATTTTTTTTGGGGTTATGTGTTATACATAAACGCGTTTAGCATTTTGTTTTAGACAATTAATAATTGTAATTTACTACAACTAATAGACCTGATATTTGAAGACAAGATTTTGTATTGATTTTAGGGATTTAAAAATTTTGCAAGATTTAAAAGGATTTTATAAGATTTTTAAAGATTTCGAAACACTGATCGAATTTTTGGGAATTTCAATAGATTTCGAAAGTTTTTATAGACTTATAGGGATTTTAAAAGAATTGAAAACTTGAAAGGATTTTATTTTTTTTAGGCTCGAGAAGACTATAAAAAATGGATATCTTATCGAGCTGTGCCAGAACTTGAGGAGCTCCTCTCCCAAAACGAATACGAAGATGATGGTCACACCGTTAGTATTTTAGAATTAAAAGTGTCTGATCTTGATCAAGGAAGCAGTTTGATCGGGGGAAGAGAAGTCGAATACGAAGACGAAAAGGACAAAAATGACAACCGAAAGCAAGAAAGTGACTCCGAACATAGCGTGAATAGTGATGAAATTCCTGGTATGGAATTAAAAAGGAAACCTGTGAAAAAAGTGAAAATAGAAAATCCAGCCCCGGAAAAGAAAAAACTGGAAACGAGTAAAAATATTAAAAAAGCGATCAAACGAAAAGCTACTAAGGAAGTGCAGAAGAGTAAAGCGTTTCAACTGAAACAAAAATTCGAACACTTGAAGAATAAGAAGAAAATGAGGCAGAAGCTTAAAACACAAGAAAAGCTTAAAAAAAAGTCTACACGCGGTAGAAAGAAAATATGATCTTCACTCCATAGAGTGGATTTTGTATAAGTTTTTTTTTGTAAATAAACACGATATATTGCTAATTAAACATCTTTGTACGCAGGTGTATTATTCGAGATTAGAACTTTGGCCCAGCACCCTTAATATTAATAAATTAAAATTAAAATAACAATTCAATAAATAAATTGGTTACAAAATAAAAAATGTCTATATTTCGGTTGAATATTTTCTTTTTCAGAACAGCTAAACATTTCAAAAATATACTTTTCTAATTACATTTATATAAAACTAGTACCTGACAAACTTTTGTACTTACATCTTGAATTGTTTCATATTCTTTAATATTCTATAATCTAAAATATTAATACTCTTTCATTCGAAGTTTTTTAACGATAAAATGATAATTCTAAAAAACACTCTTTTGAAGTTTCTTACTTTTTGCACATTTTATTTTTTTTCGCAAAGGGGCAAATGTCTTTATTGAGACAGTCGGTACATTTTGGTCTTTGAGGCATGCAAACAGTTTGACCAAATCCCACGAGCAGGTAATTTACTTCTGCCCACAAATCTCTCGGGAGCCATGATTCCAATTCTTTTCTAGTTTCTTCTGGTGTTTTAGTTGACTTTTTCACCCACCCTAAACGATTACTAATTCGATGGACATGTGTGTCGACACCTATTCCAGAAATTTGGTCCCATGCGACCTGCATACAAATATGGGCCATTTTTGGGCCAACACCTGGCAATTCGCATAACTTTTCGGCCGTATCTGGAATATCACCGTTGTACTTTTCCTTCAGAATCATCGATGTTTTTTTCAAATATTCCACCTTCCGCTGAAAAATATACATTTTGTTTTAAATTGAATAATTTCTAATTGAAACCGATTTGAATTCAAAATTTTGAAACGATTTTAAATTAAAATATTAGAAATAAAAAAAAGAATACATTAAAAATTAAAATAGGTAGAACAATTGCGAATAGAAATAATTAAAAACTAGTCAACATTTTTACGCTAAGTGTGCTATTATTAAGGCTTTTTATATTAAAAATATAATTTAAGTCTTTAAAGTTTAAAGGTATTTTTCTATCAAAAGGCTCAAGATCTAATCTCAAAGTTCTTGAATAATTATAATATTTGTCAAGTAAAACGAAGGAATCGAATTTTTAAATTAGAAATTGGATTCAATACCCTTAAAAAATAAAAAAGAATTTTCCATACTTTCCAAAAGCTGACAGGGTAAATAAGTTCTCCAAGTTCTTTGTCAGAAGCAGCAATAATGGAATCTGGAGTGCAGCCAAAATCCTTAAGTCTCTGCATCGCCGCGTGAGTAACTTGATCTTTTGTCTGGCTACTCAACATTAATGCCAATAGCGACTGATATCTATATATTGGTTTACTAACATTTGTGTCAGCACACTTATGACATCCCATCTTATCGACAGGAGCAACTTCCTCTTTTCTCATTGCTCTGATATTTTCCAAAAGAGATTCCCAGTTTTCTGGCATCCAACCACTTCCTGCTTTAAACAAAACTTTTTCTTCACTTTTTTTCACATCTTCGCATTTTATTTTTATGGGGGAACGTTTCTTAATTGCTCTAGGTTTAGACTTCTTTTCAGACTCCTCCGGTTTTTTAATATTCTCACATTCCTCTTGTTGATTATCGCTGACAAAAAACTGAGAAGTTTCCGAGGTGAGATCATCCGTTTTTTTTGTAGATTTTCGTGCACGCAGCGATCGGGATGAACCCAAGATCTCTAGTTTTAATCGCTTACTCATTTTTATAAGTTTATTCAGTTTTATTGAGAATTACCTAGTTTATTTTGAATTAATAGTGTGATTGTGCGGCATAAGTTAACCTTAAAATTTAATACATGATTTTGCAACAGAGATTGATGACACTGTAAGCGTTTTTTAGGGGGGATCTAAATTGCAAAACTATTTTTTAAATTATGGTGGTTTTTGGGAGTTATTTAAACAATCAATCGTTTTTAAAACGTAGAAGAAAATACACTGGCTGCCTGGCACTTTTGGCAGCCGTCTGGTAATCGTTATTCGTTGTCTGTGACAATTGGTGACAATACCATCAGTAACCCCAGTAACCAGACAATACTGACTTACTCACACTTACTCATTACTGACAATGGCACAGGGCGAGGGCACTGCCGCCACCGGTCACTGCCCCCACAATTTCCCCAATTCTAAATGAAAACAAATGAAAACAAATGAAAAAAGCCTTCACCTGTCACTTTTTCGTATTTAAAATAAAATTCATAAAAACTCTTTTTTTTCTAGTTAGGATTAAAATCTATGTAACAGTTTTGTCATTTTGATTTGAAACCCACAAGAAAATAAAAAAATTTTCAAAATTGACAAAATGGCGGTGGTTTTTCTGAAAATGTTAAACTCAGAACATTTGACTCTCAAAAATAAACAAAAAGGGTGTGAAATAATTGTTATTTAACATCAGTATAAAAAAAAGAGGAAAATATTCTTAAAGCAATTTATTAGCACTTATTTAATATATAACCAAAAATTGTGAGGTAATATTTTAACAACTGTCATCAAACAACCCCGCCGTCGATCCGGTCGACTTAATATTCTATATCGACGACAAATCTCTAATAAAAAAAGTGTTCTTACAATTTTTTAGTTTAATCTCATCCGAAAGCGATACTATACATATAAGTTCAAGTACAATAAAAGCACGTAAATACGTAAAGTAAAAGATCGTCGTAAAATAAAAATTAATTTTTCAATTGTGAAAACCTAAAACCTTTTGAAATTTCTATAATAAAATGATCTCTAGTAGAACGTCGACGCCACACACCTACTGATATTATGATTTCAAAAGCTCTCCGACGTCGTAATTAAGGGTGTCGGGTCCAAATTTTAACATCAATATTCGACTTCTATGTTTATCTTAACAAATATAACTTTTTTTTTTTCATTTTGTTGTACTACTGATTTTTTTAAAGAGAAGAGTGCGTGTCGAGCGAAAAAATATCTACATTTAATACTTTTTGCGTAAATTGAAGACGTTGAATTTTACTGTTAGAAATTGAGTCCAACAACCTTAAGTTTACAATATTAAATTTGCATATTGAGGAAAATGCAATGCATTATAAATATTTCAAGCGCGTAGAGCAAAAGTATGGATCCAAAGTTACTGGTTACAAATAATTGTCGAGAAATCTCACACTTTCTCTTTATAAAATCGTTGATTGGACGGAGTAAAAAAATCATGTGGACGTATGAATCTGGTTCGATTAAAGTTCAGACAATAAGTACACATTTTTGTTAGTAACGAAGAATTTAGACGTTTGAATAAAGGTGTGCAAACCTCGGAGTAGAAAAACTTCGTATAGGCTTGAGTCGCACAGTTGTAAAAAGCTGTGGAGAAATTATAAACAAAATCTTAACAAGCAAAAAAAAAAAAAGATTTTGCTAGAAATTGGCTACACTTACTATAAAAGAATAGCCAAGTACTAAAGTTTCGATTCTTAAAATCATTAAATTATTTTTTTAAATTAAAAGAAGGTACATAAATATTCAGTCAGCCTATATCGTTTGGGCAACCGACAGCGGATCTCATAACGTTTTTCTTCTCTCCTGATTTAACAAAAATAGTTTAATTAGGAATCATAAATCTGCCTAATATTAAATAAAATTATTTAAATCATTACAAAACATAATGTATAAGCAAAATAAGTAAATAAAATAGATTAGTCATCGATGTGAATTTGTGATGTGTAAAAAATAAAAAGTATGTGATAGATTCAATTTGAAAAAAA
Source organism: Synergus coniferae (assembly GCA_032164275.1). Taxonomy (NCBI): domain Eukaryota; kingdom Metazoa; phylum Arthropoda; class Insecta; order Hymenoptera; family Cynipidae; genus Synergus; species Synergus coniferae. Next base: position 1,659,053 of record JAUEJJ010000018.1, on the reverse strand, counting down.
TAACTAGTAAAATATTTTCTCTAAGTTTCAATCCACCTTTAAAAAGGTTTTAAATATTTTCATCGGCAAGATAAAATATTATTTCTCTAGTAAAATAACATAACTGCCTTGGATCTAAATTCTAAATTAAAAATTATATTTCCTCATTTTACTTAATAAATTATATAATAAGATATTTTTTCGCTCTGTAGCGGTACTCATTTTTCATGTAGAATTATGCATAGAGAGTGAAAAAAAAATCATATTATTTGTGGAGTAAAATGAAGAGATCAAAGAAAGAAAAAGCCCTCAGGTTTGTGATTCATAAGAACTATAAATTCACTCAGTTCATTCTAAAATGAGGGAAAATATCCTCTTTCTGAATGTTTGTGCAAGCAATTATTTAATTTAATTCATGTGTAGAATCAACTCATCCTGCAAGGACTTTCTCGATTGTCTAAGCTTAATTACATACTTAAAACAAAAAACTATCTTAAAGTAGGTATTAAATAAACTCGAGCTACCTAATCGTGAAATGTGATTCTATAAAATTTGCGATAGAAACTAGAGATCTAGAAAAACTAGAGAATTTGATAAATCTGAACAAGTGATCTAACGATCTGAAACTACATTGAGCAGAAAGTTATGTAATTTTTCTTACATACAATGAATTCAGGGTGACCGCTAAACCTAAGAATTTCAAATTTACAATCATTTTTTCCCGGTTCAGCGCCACCCTGAATGACTGCTCCTGAAGAAGATAAAATCGGGTATTAAATATTGTAAAACCGGCAAGTCGACTGAGCTTTACTCTTGCAGCTTAAAAGCCTAAAGATTCGCAAAAATTCGAGTCTAGCCTAAGTTAGGGAAGCAGCTTGTGATCCGCGGAAATATCGGTGCCCTGAACCTTTCCTTCGAGAGATAAAAAATAAAATTTTTCTGTACTGCTTATAATTGATACCGAACGTCGATCGGAATACTCATCCTGGTATTTGATTGGAAGTGACGTTCGAAGCACTCAAAGCAGTTGGTGGAGATGATGGCTCTTGCATCAGAGTGTGCGTTTCCTCTTCCTGATCGGAAAGCGGCAATGTAACAGGCGTTTCTCGGGCATCAGAGGTCTTGAGTTTCATCTGGCTGGGCAATTCGGTTAGTACAGGCCCGTACTGCGAAGTGGAACCCACCAGCAAGTCAGTTGATGGATTCAAACCGCCCAACATCTTTATAGCAACGCGTACAAAAAGTAAAGAAAAGGATCGAACAAAGTGGGAACAGATGCATGGCGATAAAGGAAAGCAAACAATCTATTTTATACAGCTAGCTACGAGTACAAAATACATACCTGGCCACCACCACCAGTCAGTCCACCTCTCGGTGACTTGCTTCGCCGAAAGAATCGAAGCCACACCCAAGCGAGTCCCAACAAGAGTCCAAAAAGCATCATCGTGGCACCTAAGGCCAATGAACCCCCAGAACCACTTCCCACGTGTTCCTCCACTTCCGTCGTCGCATCCTTCACTGGTGGCGTTTTCTTTTCTGACTGCAAATTGGAAATTAAAAATAAAATTTACCTTGAGTGCCATATCTCAATCAAAGTAATTATACGAGGGGGAAAAAATAGTTTCCAAAGTGTAAGGAAGAAAAAAAGCAAGTCCTAAATTTAATTTTACTTAACGAATATTATAGCTATATATATTTTTTCGATCTGCAGTGGTACAGAGCGGAGAAATATTTACTTTTAATATTTTTTTTTGTAAAAAATGAAATGATCTTTTGAGGCTGGATTTCAAAATCTTCGTTTTTTAGCATATGCAAAAAGCATTTAAATAAAACAATTTTTAGCTCTATTGCCACTCTTTCTAGTTAGAAAGAGTAAGTCTATAGATAGAAAATATATCTAATCATAATAATTCGTAAGTACAATCAAGACGATGAAGACAGAATTTTGTGGTTAGCCCTTGGCTCCAACACCCTTAAGGAGAAAAAAAATATTCCTTTCCCTTTCTGAAAAATTGCTTTCCAAGAAACATTAAAATTGAATTAGATAAGCTGGGAAGCTTAATCGAAAGTTCTATTTTTATAATTACAGACTACTGATAAAGAAGTGTGTATAAAAATAAAAATTACATCCTGAGAATTGCTCTTCATTAGATCATCAGCAGAAACTAAATTGACGATCATCACCGTCAGGCCAGCAACAAAGACGCAGAATGAAACAGATAAAAGAACCCATTCAAGCCATTTTTTTGAGCTCAATTTGTGCCTCGAAATAATCCTGGAAAAACCGCTCCTTATTCCTCCAGAGCCACGAGTATCTCTTCCATTGTCATAGGCATAACCCACTGTCGTAGGCTGATAAACTGCGCTGCTTTCCGGCATTTTTGTAATATTTATTGTTTGATTTCTATACGAAAATATTTAACTTTTCACTCTTTTTTGTGTACTCGATGAATCACATACTTTCACAGCGAAAATTATTCCAGGCACTCTGGAAACTTAAGATGTGCAACTAAATCAATGACGAGATAAGTTCACGATTCACAGACATAGGTAAATGAACAAAGCAAGAATGCGAACCGTTGGATCGTTCGACATTTTGAAACGTTAACACTCGCTTTGACTCGCTTTTTATACACTTAGTTTTTAAAAATCACTTCAAGTTGAGCACAAAAAATGCAGGAACAGGAACAATGGTTTTTCTATTGTTGAGCAGCGATCAACAGCGATCAAGCACGATTGAGCACGATTCACATTTCACACCATGATTAAGTATTAAGTGCGTCAGGTCAGCTCAATGATCAGTGGTAATCAGTTCTTTTTGAGTATGTACATTGTACACTCTTCGTCATACGACTTAACATTTGTCTCTCACTCACTCTTGTTTATTTCAAATTTGAGGGAGCGAGATGCAAATATGACAAATGTTAAGGCATATATGATGATGAGTGTGTATGTGACATCAAGTATGATGGCAAAAGTCTGGCTGGCAAAAGCAGGGCAAAAGGGGCAAAAGGAACCTCAAGCCCTCAAGGCTCTTTCACATCTCGCAAACCAATCACACTTGCTGCACGAAATTTGAATTACAATTTTTCTTATTTACATTTGCTCTTATAGTAAATAATATATGCGCTTAAGCGAAAGGGTGGTTTTTTTATTGCAGTTGTAATTAATAATAATTAAAGTAAAGAAAATACAGGTCCGCTAAATATTTTTCTATTTAAATGTAAATACAAAATTGTAATTCAAATTTTCCTGCCTAATAAAGATGTGCAAACAAACATGCTTTTTTCATGACGTGTGAAGAATCTTAAGGTGCATTGAGGTGCATTTACTTTGCCGGTGGCCCGGTGCGGGCAGACAATTGTCCTCAGGCTATTCACACGACCAATTTTCCGAGGATTTTGACTGCGGAAAATGGCGCGGAATTTTAAATATTGTTCAATTTTAAAATAAAATAAACCAAGTTTTTTATGGTTTAAATTGGAAATTATGATACTGTGAGTTTAAATTTTGTAATTTAATGTAAAAATAGATAAAATGCCCAATCCTGAAATGAGTATTTCAGATTTCAGACACATATTATCAGATGAGTGTTGTGAGATATCAGTCGTGTTGTGTCCATGATTATGTGTTGCGGAAAGTATTTTGTATGTTTTGTATCAATTTAGGGAAGGAAAGTTTGTAACTAGATATTAATTAATATCCTCCTCTTAATTACTTTATTAATATTATTCTGACATTCAATATTTTTTAATAAATTTATATTTTTGTCAGCAATTTTAAAAATGTTGTATACAAGTCGAAACAACATAACCTCTAAAATTGTATAATTAATAATTGACAATACATAAATGAATTGATTAATAGGTATTAAGAAAAAATATGGATGGGTGTTATTCATTGATCAAAAATTGAATGTCAGAATAATATTAATAAAGTAATTAAGAGGAGGATATTAATTAATATCTAGTTACAAAGTTTCCTTCCCTAAATTGATACAAAACATACAAAACACTTTCCGCAACACATAATATTTTATTTTAAAATTGAACAATATTTAAAATTTCGCGCCATTTTTCGCAGTCAAAATCCTCGGAAAATTGGTCGTGTGAATAGCCTGAGGACAATTGTCTGCCCGCACCGGTCGGGCGGACTCTGGACAGAGGCAGAACAGAGGCAATTGACAGAGGTATAAAATATAAATGCACCTTTAAGGACAAGTGTTCAAACAAATGAGCAACTTCGACAAAGATATATCTTTGATTCTTTGCTTAAGAATCTAAGAATCTGAACTGAACAGACGTAAATAACGTGAACATGAACACCTGTCTACTACTTTTTTAATGGAAAAATTGTGGGAAAAAACTTTTATCTAAATTTATGGTACCAAAATGGTACCTAACTCGTCCTTAAATCTGGTTAAATCACTCTGTATTCTGATTGGCTCTAAAATTTCCGGGAAATTCAAATCAAAGAAATAGAATATCAGAGTTAATGACCAATTAAGTTGTTGTTTATTTTAAGAACAACACGTTGTTAAAATATATTGTTGAAATATATTTCCTAATACATGATTATTAAATTTGCATTTCCTATCAAAAATTATGCAAGAAATAATGAAATATTATATCCATTCATCTTTCCCATTTTGAATTTTGACACGCATTTTCTAGCCAATTGGCGCACATCTGCGCGAAGGGGATTCAGGATTACCTACAATGCATACAATGAATTGAAAACTCTCAAAATCGAATCAAACAATCAGAAAGGACGAAAAGTGCAAAATTACCCTGCAGCTATATTTTAATTGTTTCGCCAACTGACAAAAAGAGCAGTGGATATACAATTTGGTTCGTATAATTGTTGTCTTTAATTATTTAGAGAAACCCATCCATTTTTTTATAATATCCCTTCAACTCTTCCTTTCTTTTTCCATCCATTTTTGTGTGCTGCATACCATCGCATACCTCTCGCTCTTTTGTCCCTCCAAGACCAATATCTTTGACCATACTCGTTGAATTCATAAAGCTTTCTCCTGTGAAAATAATTGTGAAAATAGAGAGATTAGAGAAATCCAGCCCGCTCAGTTGCATGTGCGCTAATACACCGAACTTTCACCAGGTGGCGAATAACTCGGCATCGGATCGGGCCGATCGGTCGACTTATTTTAACAATTCGTCTTATGTTGATTAATTAACAAGTATCCATATTATCGTGACCAAAGCCAAAAGGGGGTGATATCGCTCGTTTCAGAGTTCCGTTGAAACGGAATTCTTGTCGGGTCTAAATCTAAACGCACTCAACAAGGACCGACAAGCAAGTTACGTCACGCACAGCTTTCGTTGATCGTTCGTGTACCGTGCACGACATTCGACGGTGCGTCCCCTCAAGTAATTTTCCGCTTTTCACGAAAGTGACACGCACGCGCCCGTTTCATTTGTGCCTGTCTCGACATCTCGAGTCGAGTGGATTGCGATTTTAGGTATAACCTAAAAGAAACAAGCTCTGCATCTTGTCAACGACTTCGACAGGAAGGCTACGGTGCGTCCATTTAATCCTACCTGTGCTGATTTAACGTTTCCCCGCCTTTTCTAAAGCACCATTTCCCATTCCTCTTCAGAGACCAACACCGTTTTAACAGTATTTTTTGGCGACAAGGTATCACCTCGAAATTTGCCAAAATTCCGGTCCCCACAAGGAAACGAGAAGGCCCCCAGCAAACCGGCGGCAGATATCCATCGGACGAGGAAACATCGTCTGTCAGGATGAATAGCAAAAGGAAGAACCGTTCAAACACCACCACTAGGCATGCATTGTACTTTTTTCATTGACAATAGATTTTCAATGTTTTCTACATAAGTGTGTAATAATTGTGTATTTTTGTCTGGAATGTAGATCTCCGCGGGCGAGGGAGAGAAGCGTAGCAGCAGAGGGTGTTTATAACAATGCTCACTTCATGCATGCAATCACCAGTAATGTCGGGAACATTGTTCAGGTAATAAACAATCATGTCCTATAAGTTTTTAAATTCGGAGTGCTTGTTCCAATTTGGGGTGTTATCAAAATTTTGAAAGCTAGTCACAGGCGTTACAGGCCTAGCATCCGCTTTGAAGTCCTGCTTTGTATTTTATCTGTTATGATACATATTTTTAACTACAATATTAAATTGTATGAACATTTGCAGTTTTGAATCCCAGTATCAATTTATCAGGCTGACAATTTTACCGGGAAATGGTCGGGGTTACAATTTAACTCGAAATTTAGTTAAATTATAACTAATTCTTAAGCATTCCATCTTGTAATCTGTGATTTACACCTTAAAATCCTACAGAAAATGAGCCCTAAGCGAACTCATTAAGCTAATTATAGAAGATAGTTTTGCGAATATGTAGTAATCTCAGTGTTTTCTTTAAGCAAGACATTTTTTGATTGTATGATGAAAATTTGGCTTAAATCCTTTAAATAATGTTTTATAAGAGAAAAAAGAATGTTGTAAATGTTTTCATGTCTGCAAGTTGCAATAATTATAAGATGTATTTTATTCAGTATCAGCGTGTCACTTTAAAATCGATTTTTCCAAAACGCTGTTTTGGAATTAGAACTCTTTTTCATTCAATTACCTCATTTATAATTTTATAAAATTCAAAATCTTTCATATTTGTAAGCTAAATGACTTTTAAGTTTAAAAGTTTAAAAATATATAGATCTAAATTCATGTTCATAATGAATTTCAAAGTATAAATAACTCATCGGTGGTAGACTTTTTTTTTTGTTTAAATAATTAGAATGTCACTAACCAACAGTAAAATTCGAGTAATTCTTATTATTCAACATAATAACGATATAGAAGATGATTAAGTTTAGAACAATACAGGACAAACGAGCTAGTCATTAGCACTTATAGTTAGCGCAATAACCTAGTTTAAAGATCAATTATTAAGAAAAGCTATAAGTATGTTTTACTTCTCTATAATTATTGTCAATTTTTGTTTTAAATATTGACCTTCAAATTTGTATTTCTTCTACCTTCAAGGACTTTAAATTTTAATCTATACTGATTAAAATACATATGGATTATAATTATCGAATATGTCTAATATGCAAAAAATATTAAGTGCATGAAAATAATTCTTTTAAAATTTTAACAAAACAAAAATTTGACTTTCTCCAGATTCAAACTCAAAATGGTTCAATATACGAAGGCGTATTCAGAACCCTTTCCAGTAGGTTCGATGTCGTTCTGGAAATGGCACACAGAGTTGAAAATTCAGGAAAAATTAGTGTGGAAAGTGTCGTAGAAAAATTGATTTTTAAAATTCAAGATATTGTAACAATAACGGCTAAGGATGTGGACTTGGACTACGCCATCAGAGATACATTCCAAACAGATACAGCTATCAGTAAATTTAATGGTATAATCCGTGAAAAAGAACTGGAGCCTTGGGATGCTCCTTCTACCATGAACGGCGATGATTACGCCCTGGATACTGCAGTAAGTTATTTTTCTTATTTTTCACAAATTCTCGCAAATAATATTACAAATAATTTACAAATATCGCATATCTATCTTTGCAGAACGGCTGGGATGTACACGATATGTTTCGTAAAAACGAACAAATCTATGGAGTGCAATCAACATTTGAACCCTCTTTGGCTGGATATACGCTACCGCTGCAGCGTAAAGACACAAAAGAATTCAAGGACCAGGAAATGAGGGCGGCAGAAATAGCACATGAGATAGAATCTCAACCTAATCATAAGGCTCGATTAGACCTCGAAAACGGAGACGAAGAAGAAAGATTCGCTGCCGTGGTAAGTTTTTTCCATATTTACTCCACAAATATAATTAAATAAAGCGCTGTCTATCATTTATATAAAAAAGAAATGAAATACATTTCCATTGTCTTAATTTTTTAGTCGAGACCCAACGAAGGTAAATACGTACCACCAGCAAAAAGGAGACACGTGAACTCCGGGAAATTAGTACGTTCTACTCCACCACCGGTTTCACCTGGACCGACACCAAATAAAAATGCTTTTAATCAGCCCCCATCAGCTAATGTAAATGCGAATATTCCGCAGTCAGCTAACATTCCAGTGGGTATGTCTGCACATCCATCAACACAACCGCATCCGATTCCTCTTAACGTGGGGATGCCACCAAGTGGTGTAGTCGTAACTTATCCTCCACCTTTCGTGCCAACGCCTACGACACAGCCTCCACCAAGTGCAGGAGTGCCTGGTGCGTTTGATTATTCATTCTCTTTTGCTCTCCGTAGGAAATGCTACTGCACGGAGTCTACTAGAGATTTAAGTTTCAAAGCACTCTTTTCTGTTAAAGTTTACTTAGTTTAAAATTCGTTTGGACAACAAACTTTGGGAAGCGAAATTTGGAAGGGGGACACGAGTAAATTAACTGGTATCTGTGCCATAGCATTTACTTTTCAGATTAGGAGACAAGATTTAATTTAATTTGCTGTGCCTTTTTTTTTTTTTAGTTATGCCACCGGCACAGTCTCAGTCGCAGAATGCTTCGTCGATTCCCCAAATACCTTTCTCTGCGCAACAGCAACAAAACAACGTAAGTGAGAAACGTGAACGACCTGGCAGACAACAGGCACATCAAGCTGATAAGGCTCCGCCGGCACCTTTCCCTCAAACTAATATGGCTTCCTCGCATCAGCAACAGCAAATACAACACGCACCACATGCTCCAATTCAGCAGCAGAATTCTGTTGAAGGACAGCGATGTGAAATGCCTCCTAAATCAGATCATAGAAAGGTATAACAATTTTTCGATACCACCAAACAGAGTTAGCGTAAATGCTTTCTATGAAATGTGATATGTGTAAGTACTCAATACATTCTATTTTCTTTTTTTAGATCCCAACTCCAAGAGGAAGAGAGGAGCACCACGCTGAACTAACACAGTTTTCACGTGATTTTAAACTAAACGAGCCACCTGCTCAAGAAACGCCTCCCATTTCTAGAAAGCATCCACAGCATCATCAAGATCCTCATTTCACACAAGTTCAACAGACTGATATTCAGCAAGCTTATCAACAATCTCATCAGCATCAAAGTCCTCCACAACAGGCACAACAGCAAGTACAGTCTCAACATCAGACACCACATCAGCATCAACATCAGCATCAACAGCCAGTACAAGAAGAACCAATTGTTACTAGCAAACCTCCACCTGGTCCAATGTCAGTTCAAACAACCTCTCCTCCTCAACAACCACCGCAGACAACTCCGCCAATGCAAGCACCAGAACCAGTGGTGGACAAGATCACAGCGCAACTTAAAAAATCGACGCTGAATCCTAATGCTAAAGAATTTAATCCTACAGCCAAACAGTTCACGCCGGTAAGAGACTATGTAAGGAAACTTTTTTTTACATTTTTTAAATTTAGTTAATTTATATTTTTATATGCTTGATAATTAATTTTAAGCAATTTTTTAAACCCAAGTTTTTTAATTAAGACTTTTGATTTTAAACATAAAAGTGGAAGGTATCAAATTAAAGCTTTTTAAGTGGAGCACAATGGAAACTTTAAATCATCGAAAAAATAAGATGTAATTATAAAAAATAACATACGTTTTTATCTGTTCTTAGCGATCTCCAAGCACACCGACACCGAGCAGGCCTCACACTCCACAAACTCCACAATACAGTGGTGCAGCAATGCCTACCACAGTTGTAATGCCAACAGCATATGTAATGACAAGTCAACCTCCCTCTGCTTTCTCTCAACCCCAATCCCAACCTGTGTCAAGGTTCCGGAAGGGACAGTACTTAGGTATCAAATGAGTTTCTTAATTACTATTCCACTACTTTTATATAATATTAATATTTAATAACCACAGGTTCATGAAAATTGAAAATTTTTAAAGCGACAATGAAAAATTTTCCTCTAATGAAACATATTTTATTTTAAAAAATGTACTGCGAAGGAAAGTGAAACTTTAATTCGTAAATAGAGAATGAAAACTAATTTATTGTCGACTTTTAACAAAGGCTGAGGAAAATTCTTTATTTAATACAGTTTTGTTCCCAAATAGAGTTTAAGTACATGATTGGCACTAGTAATTGAGCCTTTAATAAGATCATTGGAGCAGCTGAATGTGAAAAGTGAATAGAAATATTTCGTTTGTAAAAGTAGGATCAAAATTCTTTAAAGTAAAAATGAGACAAAAAGATTTCTCAGAGAAAAAAGGGGAACAAGGAGAACCAATTAGCAATTGTATTGGCGTTCCGTTTTTGATCTGAGAATTCATTTTGTCCCATTTTTACTCTGAAGAATTTTTATCCCATTTTTTCAAACGAATTATTTTTATCCATTTTTTACTTTCAGCCTCTCATTTCAAGAAAAACTGTTTGTTTAAGTTTATAAATTATTTGATTTTATCTCAAATTTATGTGTTTTGAAAAATAAAAAGTATCATGAAATTTGAAATCTATCATAAGCCAATTATTGAATCATGACCGATTCACATTTGTGGCGTTCAAGCGTACATATAATATTAAACATTATTTATTCATTTGTTTCTGAACGAGGAAACATAAAAATTTATGATGCCTTTTTTTGTTTTTAAGACAAAGCTAAATAATTATTAACATATCAAAACGCAAAAACAATTATATATAATAATCAAAAACCGCTTGAGATTGAACTGACCATCTGTTTAAAAGTTAAAAGATATTTGCTTATTAACAAATATTGTTTATTTCGCTTTTATTTTATAAATCTGATTTTTGAAAAAAAGTTCAGCACATCTAGGAAAAATTTTTGGTAAAGTTAATAACAATTTGAGAATTTGGATTTGTTCATATCATATTGAATATTGCACGGAAAGACATTTTGAATTAAAAGGTTTTCAATTTGTAATCCAACTTTAGCTGTTTCCTAAATGTGCTGAACTCAGATCTCAGACTTAAATATACGTCCGCACTGTTTCCACAGTACCCATGATGCAACATCGCGCACCAGACATAGCATCGCAGATGCAAGTGGCAGCGGCAACTGGACAACCCTTGCTGGCTCCAGCGCCGCTGCATCCACCATTCCAGGTGCCTTATCCAGGTCAACCAGCCTACCAGCAAATGGTGCGCATGGTGCAAGCGCCACCGCCTCCGCCACACATGGGAACGCCTTACCACCACCACCACGAGTCTCAAGGACCCCAGGCTCCAGGACTTCAGTACATGGGACCACATGGTCACCCACATCATGTTGCTCAGCAGCCCCCTAGCCAAACTCCTTCTCCAGCTAATCCCAATCAACAACACACACCTGGAGCCTATAACCCATCCGGTACTCCACAACCTTCATATCCCCAACCGCCTCCTCAAAGTCACGCACCATCCTATCCAATTATGTGCCCTCTGATTCCACCGCACATACCCATACCTCCCCAACACATGCAATACCTTCCACAACAACCACCACCTGGACAACAGACCATACCAGTCATCCTGCCTCATAATCAGTAGCTGCTTCGGAGAATTAGCGGAGAAAGAGAGGGTATCTAGTATTCTACAAAGACATAGACAAGAATTTTAAATTGCAAAGTCATCTTAAGGCATTCAACTTGCTAGCGATTCGTTTTTTGTTTTTCTCACTGGAGACAAACTGTGTACTAATGTGACAACACCCAGTTAGCTCGAACATGGGGGTGATGCCCCTTTTGTACTTTAGCGCGTACACGAGATCGGCTCTCTTTCTTTCTACTGCCACAGACTCTTCTCTGGTCTACGTGAGGGGCACTTGAGATACTAGAAACTTGTAACTAGAAACTGGTTTCTAAACTCTTAACTCGATAGAGAAGTTTTATCGAGTTTAACTTTATCAAAGAGCCGACTCGACACTCGGACAGGCAATCCAGCGAGGAATCGCGAACAGTAGATGTTACGTCTTAAAAGTTGACTTTTATATTGAATGGGTTACGGGTTCATTTATCAGTCGATAGGATCCAAATGCAAGGAAAGTAACCAAATGCATGGATCTAGCCCGTCACTTTGCAAAAATTTTGTTTCACCCTCCAGCTCTGACTACACACGTTCTATACCAAAGCAACAAACGGGGGATGATTTACAGAAATGAGGAAACAAGAGGGAAGCCGAGGATTTTTTCTTAAACTGGATTTAAGATTCACGACTGTTCCCGGGTATAAACTCGCATTTTAAGGGGTTTAATAATCCGCTTTTAACGGATTTAAGCTCGATTTAAATGCGACAGAGTCGGAATTTAAATTCCGAAATAAGTAAAGCAGTTTCAGAAGAAGTAACTGATTCACAAAGTTAGGTTCGCGAAGTTAGTCGCATCCAATGGTGGATATTTTTTTTTATAGTAGATTTTTGAAATGAGAAAGTCGAGAAAGTGTTGTATCAAGCCGTACTTTCGAGATTAAAATTTAAGCATGCTTTACTGAAAGAAGGATTTAAAGAAGAAAGAAACCAAATTTGGAAACTGGAAGTTTAAATTAAATCCGCCTCATTATCAAAATATTAGAATGCTAAAGTTCATACGCAGAGTGACTGACAGATCGAAACTCTGTAAATTGTTGATATTGAGTTTTGTTATGAAGTGCTTAAGAAAGAACTAGGAAAAAAGTGGCTCACTTAGGTATCTTAATACTTACATGGAATGCCTGCATTTTCTCTCTAAAATATCGAACGATATCGTGAAGCAAATAACACATGATTCCTATCAAAAAGGTACAGTTTACGCAAGTATATGAAAGTGACTTGAAAATGAAAGTCCCAAATTTTAAGATAAAAACTTGAGTACACAAACTATTTAAATGCAGATTTATTAAATACAGATTAAGCGCCGATTAATTGATTGAATATTAAATGATGACATGATATTCAATTCAAGTCACTTCCTTGAAAGTTATACACATTAATAAAAAATTGTATAACCTACTCGATCTTAATTTCTGTGAAGAAATAAGCATGATTTTAACACAAAAATAAAATCGTCAAATTATTTTTATTTTTTTGACACTCCGTGCGCGAAACTCGATTTTGCACACGTCGTGTCAAAAAATACGGTTCGATACATGTACGAAAATGTGATTTCAACCTTGTGTGACCTTTTCACACAAGGCTGAAATAATATTCTCGCACTAGTACCGAGATGTACTATTTTTTTTTTTTTTTTTTATTAAAGCAGTAGTAGCATTCGAAAAAATTTGTAAACTTTAGGGCCTTTTGTCCAGCTGACATTCCGAAATGTGCTTTCGACTTGTTATCTTTTTATAGCAAAACTATCGTGAATTGGCATATAGGATGAAAGGTCTATTTCTACTCGACGAACTATCTTTTAAGTACTACGACATTGTGTCCTGTTTTTAAAGTGCCGAACGCACTAGGTATTTCGAAATCTGTACCTAAGAAAGACTAGAGCCGCATATCGTCGGATATCGTTGGATAAAGAAAGAATTATCTTTTACGGCCTTAGACCTAGTCGTGTACATAAGATGGATAAGAAGTTGGGGAACGATCCTCATGTGGAAGTGTAAGTTCACTGCGTGGCATCGTTAGACACAAATTTTATATCGAAGAGATTTAAACTAAAAAAAAAAAACATCAAAATAAAGTGAATACTTTAAAAGCCAAATTAGATGAGTTCTTTTTTCAGGCCCTCAAATTACCTATTCATTCAAATATTCGAAATTTATAATTTAAACAATTCTCAGTGCTTTGAATTCAACCATTTATTTATTTAATTTACACCTTAGTGTACCTGTACAAAATAAGTGCAAGCTCTATACATTTTTTAATTTATTAATTTAATTCTCATAAATTACGTGATTACTGACTGAATTATAAAAATTAAAAAACTTCTTTCACCTATTTATTGAGAAAAAATCAAAGTATTCAAATTCAGAAGTTTTTTTTTATAATTTCAACGTCTAATAATTTAAATTATTTAGACTATTTAATACCATTTTTAAATTTCGCGCTTGAAGCAACCTAACCTTTAATTCTCCCAATAAAATTATTTTTCTATGCGTATGCGTTCCAGAATTCACCTTATTGGTCATTTTTTGTGGAAATTTTCGAAATTCTAAAAACAATTTAAATTCTTGGGCAATTTCAAACGGTAAGAGGCATGAAGTAGACCACGCCCACTCTCCCCACTTCTAGGGAGGATATTTAGTGATTGGTCTGTTGGTTTGTGTTGGTCAATAAAGTGCATTGTCGTTTGAAAATAGTAGTAAAAAATATAAATATTATGCTTTGAAAATGAGGTTCGTTATTTTTTACGTGAAATAATAATTGTCTATTCTATTATTTGTAAAGATTATACTTTTCTTTCATAGAAATAATATTCAGCATTCAAATAACACGCGGCCCGTGCGGCTCATGCGCGTTCTACTAGTCAATCCCGAGTTATCCGCCGTTAGAGTGGGAGTGACTTCGTCCCTTTAAAAATACCAAGTTAACCCCCTCGCAAAAGTTGGACTTTAGGACCTTTAGGATTAGGTTAGGCATTGCTTTAGGCCAATTTAGGCGTAGAGGGATCTACGATTTAGGTATACTCCATCCCGTTAATTCTTACATCCATGAGAGTTTCCGGTTGCCGTAACTGAGTAGTTGCCCTATATTATATGAAGTTGCCGTAGGATTACCGTAGGTGAAATTTGTGTGTTTATAAAGAAGAAGAAGATTGTTGGAAAGGTTCAGAAAAGTTTTTCATACATCCACATATTCATTATTCCACATACATCCATGGTTTTGAATGGGTTAGAAAGTATGTTGGCCCGATTGTTTTGAGGTATATCTTTGTGAGAAAATATCAAAAATACATACATAATTATTACAATGAAGGCTCGGAAATGGGAAGAATTAGAAGTAAATTTAAGCAAACCTGTTTTAAAAACACTTCGAAATCTAAATTTCGACAAGATGACTCCAATACAGGTAAAAATGTAGAATAAAATATTTTGTTTACATCACCATGTGGATATTATTTTATATATAATACGTGTCAAATTTTGAAAATTTCCTTAAATTGTTGCTAAACATTTTATTTATGAAACTGAGCAAACACTAGTTAGTCCTACACTGTAAAAAATATTTCTTGTAACTTTACCACTTCGTTTTGCAATAGTACCTTAACCTGTAAAATAACTAC
>JAUEJJ010000018.1:1625536-1643825 GCA_032164275.1 Synergus coniferae | reverse complement strand
TAAAGTCGATAGAACTTTAAGTAAATGAGTTCTCTTCATTTAAAACAAAAATAATTAAAACAATAGCGTCCCGAAGGACGCAAGCACACGAAGTGCGACGTGTTATGAGAATGTGCCCGCAAAGCGGGCACAGTTTTTTAGTTTTAAATTTGCAAAACATTGTGTGTATTTATTTTTTTTGTGTAATTTTTGATAATTCATAGTAGAATATTTTCATAACGCAATTCTGGTGAACGGGAAAACCTAAAATTCATGCTAATATCAGTAAATTTTGTTTAAAAATTGCAAAAGCCAGAGATTTTCTATAAGACGAGCTTTAAATAACTTATAAGAGTAATAGAAGTGTAGTTTGAATAATAATCTTACGATTCGTATAAATGCTTCATTTTAAATAAGTCCTGAAAGTACCGATCATTTTGGGATTGGTTGGTCAGAGAAGATAACAAAATTTGAAAATAATGTTTTTCGGACATCCTATTATAATACAGAATATTCAGTATTAGTCGGTTTTTCGGAACTCAACCCAAAAATTTTACGCTTTTTAAACATTTTTCATTAAAATAGCAATATTCTACTAATGAAAAAAGTGCGGCAATAATGACTTATATCGTTTTATTATTTTTATATTTATATTACACGAATACTTAGTGGTACCGTTTTGTATCAATCTCGATATGATCCACCTGGATCTCTATCATTCCACAGATTTATTTAGATATAGAAAAAACAATATCCTTAATAATCTTTAATGTTAAACCAGGTCATAAAAATGCGTAAGGAAAGAAAATTTTTCTGAAAGTCAAGTAAAATTACAAAAAGAATAATATTCTGTAGATAGTATGTATTCTCAATTTATAGATTATTACAAATCTTGCTTGTTTTCTTTATTTTTGTTTTGCCTCAGCTATCGTTTTCTTTAGTATCATGATTTAATTATACAAATAACTTAAACTTCATAATTAGCTATTTTTGGGGCACTCAGCAAGCAATTTACAAGTTAAGGTTGTCTGGTTTGTACATTCTTTTTGCCTTCAATTCAAAGTAATTTTTTTCGGTACATTTTATCCATAAAATAATATTGTGACCTCTTTCATACGTGACCGTGGAATATAAGCGTTACGTTTATTCTTCAATTAAAATTTTTTTGTTAATCAGGAGATTAATAATCAAAAGAGTGACTCTGAATCGTGCCTCACATATAGAAAATTTTATACACCGCCACAAAGTAAACCTTGCATTTTTTACATTTTAAATTGATATTATGCATCTAAATAAAATGCTGCTTTTTACACATTAAATTTGTTGCTAAATGTATCGTATGTACAAAGAGTTCACCATACTTTTAATATCCGTACTCACAAATCTTAGATTTAAAATTTAACCCCTCAAGCTTTATTTTTCAAACACCCTTCGTCCTAACTAATATTTCCCAAAGGCATTTACTACCTTGTCAACTACTAACAACGACCTGTTCCAAATAAGACGATAAGTTATAATAATTCTAAATCAACGGTTTACGTGATGTCGCTTGAGAAGTCAAAACCTAATTATCATATTCTGCACTTAGGGAAACAAAAATTGTAACATATGCCTTCGTATATATGTGTATTATGTATATATAATATATACTTCTGTCTATGCATTATGTACATTATGATTTCATGTTTTTATTTTTACAATTTTGCCTTTCTTAACTAATTTAATCGTATAATATTCTAGGCAATTGCATATAATTTTCTTGCGAAAAAATCATTTCGTATTGTTGCAAATGTCGTTGACATAATGATATGAACGAGTAAATGAAGATTAACTAATCTAGTTAATATGCGATAGTAAGCGACGAATAATTTATAATTTAACTCTTAAATTATAACGTTCCCTTAAGTTCCCATCACTGGTGATTAAAATGCTTTAAAATAGATCATTTGATTCTATTTTACATCGGCATTACACTATTAAAGCGTACAATTTGCCACAAAAAAAAAACATCGAAAATTCCTGAATTTTATCTTCAGACAAAGTGACTATAATTTTTGAAGTAAAAAAATCTCTCTAAAACGTATATAAAAATATGTCTACACCTCGAGATTTGTAAAACTTGAAGATTACCGTGTCAAAAGAATACAAAGATTTGTTTAGTCAAATTCAAACTGAGTTTAAAATTAAAGAAATTTATACAGCACATCTAAGTAAACTTCGTGAATTGAAAAGCAGCAAAATCGAGTGCATTTTTACGTTTTTTCTTCACTTCTGTACAATAAATATTACATGCGCGAATATCAGGTTCCGAGAACTTACTTCAGTGAATTTAAATCGAGATTACTGGGATCGAACACTTTTTGGCAAATATTGTACAAAACTGCCCCATGGGGTTTACTTCAAAAATAAATAATGTAGTTCTAGTAAATTGTCTTTCCAAATTTTACAGTTTTTCTTACATACAATCGTTTTTCATTTTAAATCAAATGTGCAACTTTGACAAGTTTTGTCAAAAGGCCACTGCTCAAGGCCACGGAGCGACGGAAGTTAATCAAATCCAATCATACAAAAATTTTAATTTTATAATGTTTTGTTGTTGTTCAACTACAATTTTTTAAACCCATATAACAGTACGAGACTTGCTTATTGTTCGTATTGATCCCAAAAATCGCGTATCGAAGTGTATATATTAATTATAATCATTTTCTTTGTATACCTACTTTTAATTATTTTATCGTATTTTACATCGACGTCTCTTCTCCTACGAAAGTAAAGTGCGAAGCACGGGCAATTCGTCCATTACAAATATTACAATCGTATGATTTCGGCATCTCACGCATCTCATTGACAAATATTATACACAGTTTCACATGGCATAATTACAATTACAGACAAACAGATTTATATTTGTGTATACTGAACGTCAAGTACAATTTTATCATCGATATCTTCGCGTTGGACTCGGCTGATTTAAACAACCCCTACTCTTTCGTAAGGCGATTTTCAGTCGTACAGATTCTCTTTCTTAATTCCTCTAAGTCACACGATAAACCCATCGAAAGCCTTATGCAGCAGGATTATTTTTTGGTTACTGTTCAGATTATAGGTTGCTCAGAAACTCACCAAAATCTCACGTCACTCGATGAATATTACACTTGGGTATGTAATTGTTACTGTCAAGTAACCAGCTTTTTGTCAGGGCACAGGGATAGTGAGTAACAGCTTTACAGCCACGTTTTACACAACCAATGTTCGCTCCGGTCAAACCGCAAGCATCGCAGACTGATTTTGCAGCATCCCAAACTGCCTCTTGTAAGCCTGTCACTCGACCTCCTAAAATAATAGTTGGTTAAAATGTTTACAATTTTAAAAGAGGTTTATATTATTTAATTTGTTATTCTAATAGTAACTCAAATTATATTTGAAATTCTTTACCTGCTAAATAAACACCAGCTGCCCAAACCGCACACTGTTCGTGAAGCCAGACTTCCCAACGTTGTTCTTCACCCGGAATTAAAGTCATGCCCGTGAACATAGAATTGATGCTGCTTTCAACAGAGTTTCTTTTCTTCTTGCTCATCTTCATAGAAAACTGATCGGCCAGCCCTGCGTATCTTATACTACGTTTATTCTTTCCACCCTTCTTCTGTTCAATCATGATCTCTTGCTCATCTGCAGATAGAATTCCATCTTCCAAACGCTCTTTACCAATCAAGTACGGTCCAAAAAGATCACTTAATACTCCAGCTGGTACCTTTAGTACAAGATGAATTCGTATATAAAACTTGCGAGACCATGAAAATTTGGTATCACAAGATTAAGAAATATTACACTTACTATATATGTTCCAGGTACTATGTGTGGACCAGCCAAATTCGGATGTGGTCTAGCTGGATCTCCAGCTATAATAGAATGTGGACCTTGTTTACAAAATACACAAACCCACGTTGAATCTGTCGTATGCGCGTCGTATCTTGATGATAGAGTTGAGCTAAAGAGGCCTGCTCTGTTAACTTTCCCTATGTTAAAAAAAATATATATATATTAACTTAAATTTAAATGATTACATAAAGGAAAAATCTAAGGAAAAATGTGATAAAAAGAAAGATCATATCAAATCTAAGGATTATGATAACATTAGTGACTCACCCCGATAGTCAAGATCATTTTGATGACTAAGCCTCTTACTCCGACCCGCATTTCCATTGCCCACATTTTTTCTTTTCTCCTTATTCTTTTCTTCTTCATCTTCTCGTGGCACGTTAACAACTTGTACACTTAGAGGACTATCTCGAGGTCCTTCAACATGAACAACTGGTCCACGAGATCTAATGGAACTCGCATTAGATCCGGAATCATAAGTCACTTCCCTCAACCCCTCAACCTTCGTAGCCTTCTTCGTATTCTTCTTTGAACCATCTTGCTTCTTTCCCTTGGACGCTTTACTTTTTTTTCCATCCTTTGAGTCTCCAGTCGGACCAAATACATTATCAGACTTCGAGATTTTTCTCTTTCCTGCTCGAACTCTTCCCTTTCCTTTTTTCGGTGCCGTCTTTGCCTCCACTGATGATGAAACAAGATCTAAGTTTGAAAACTGTCCTTCAGTAGTAGATCCAACAATATTATCCACATTTTCAGCCTTCAAAATATCATCAGGTTTCTCTTCGGACATGTCTTCCAACTTCAGTTCCTGTTTCTTCGTCTCGTCAGTTTCAACAATCCCAGCGAACATTTTCTCAAGTTCTGATTCCACTTCATTGAAAGGATTTGCATTACTAGCGACGTTTGGACTCGCAACCTTGGAAAGATCTGTAGCATCGTCGCTCGATTTTCTCCTAACCCTTTGATTTACAATCGTATTTGTTGCCGGACCTTCGCTGCATCTCCGCCTCCTTATCGGCTGATTCTCCTCGCCCTTGTCGTCTATACTTTCTTCTGTATTCTCTTCTATTCTCTCTCCTAAACTCTCTACTCTCTCTTCTAAACTGTCTATCCTCTGTCCCACATTTTGTTCCACTCTTTCAGTCATCCTATTTTCAACTCTGTTCTCAGTTTTCTGCTCTATTCTATCATCCACTTGTTCGCCCATCTGCAGGGGATGCTGAGAATGATCCACGAGATCCACTCCCATTTCGCAACCTCTTGACTCCGTCGGCTCTGTAGGTTCTAGTTCCATATCCTCCACTTCTGTTTTTGAGTCCTTACTGAGTCTTACGGGCTTCTCGAGTTTTCTTTTCCTCCTTTGCTTAGTATTATCATTCGAATCTTCGTTGCTGAAAGGAGAAACAACATCCTCATCTCGATTCGGAGACCTTGATTTCTGCCTCTCTGGTGACATACTCTTAACACTATTTGTGTCCTTTTCATCCAAGGGCATCACTATCACCGATCCGATATTCTCGGTTCCTAGTTTTTTATTTCCACCTTCCAGTTTCTCTAGAAGAGAATCAACACCTTTTTTTACTCCTCTCTTGGGTGCGTTTTTTGGAGATCTTACGCTGAAATCCTCCAGCTTCCTATCGCTCTCCACCGATGGTTCACGCCTAGGACTATCTGTTACGTCTCTATCCTTAGAAGTAAGATTAACAATAACTGGCATAACGTTACGTGGCATTTGTGCGATGACACTCAGAGTATCTTTACACTTAGCGACCTCTACATCTTTCTTTTCTGTCGTTACTCTCTCGATTGTCACGTTCGGGGGTAGATTGATAACCTTCTGGACAAAATTGTCGATGCTACTCTCTTTAATTTTGTCGTGAAGATTCGCTACACCCTTGAGATTGCTATCAAAGTTTTTAACGGAAATTTTAGGAGTTATTATTTCTTTCGTAGAGAGCGAGACTGGCTCAATGAGGGAGTTTGGAGTCGGAACAGAGGAACTGATTCCACTGTCTGATGATGTGTCACCGTTTAGAGGTATCGGTGGCGAAATTATGTTCCCGTTTCGACTACCTTTGTCCACGTTTCGAGCCGTTAAGCTGATGGGAATATCTTGAGGTATTCGAGAATAGTTTTCTGCCATTTCAGAAGTCGCTGACAAATCGAGTGTGCTCTGAGCACCTGGAGCATTTCTGTACTGGTTTTGATTTTGCCGATTGTCTACCAACATCTGGAGGCTGAATAGTGGATTTCCGGCTGTGTTTGAAGGTGTCACAGATTTTACAGGTACAGTTGGAGTGTGCCAGGTTGGTGGAGCCTGAGTGTGTGCCAATTGTGGAGTGAGTTGTGGTGTTAAATGAGAAGCACGTGCCATGGATGGATGTGTGTAGAACCCGGCTGGATTAAGTGAAGCTCCTGAGAGAGCCGTTGGATGGATATTTAATCCTGAAATCAAATTTAAAGACAAGTTTTACTTGTCAAATCATTTTACAGTTGCGCAAAGAGTTAAATACAGTTTTATTTTAATACATTCAAAAAGAAACTGATAAGCTACATATTTGGTGTAAATGTACTTTATCCAAAATCTAAAATCGCCATTGATGTATGTTAGAAAATCTGGAAAATAATACCTTGTCCTTGTGTCATAGTTAGATGATTCCAGACAGTCTGAGGCGGAGGAGTGCCAACTGGTGGACGACTATGTCCCGGATATTGACCCGACATTTTAAAATTTTGATAAATCTTAGTTTCAAAGTTCCTAATAAATAAATTTTTACTCGTTTTCAGAATTTAGAATTTATTACTAAATTAAAGTTTCTGATTTTCTAATTTATTGTCGAGAAAAATCTTCTTTTCATATGAATTTCGTGTCCCTTTGTAGTCTTGATAAACCGTGGTGCTCTAAAAATATTGGTGCTTGAATAGTGTAGAATTAGATTTCTTCCATCGAAGGTATTGCAATTTTATGTTTCTCTGAGGTTTAAGGTAGATGCAGTTATCGGTCTTTAAATTTTGATTTTTTATCTTGAAAGTTGTGTGCTACAAGTGGTTTTTGTCCATTGTTCCACTGGAGATTTGATGAGAGCGCCCAATAAGGCGCATTTCCCAGTATCGAAAACCCTACACAAAATGATCACAAAAACTAATTACAACAAAATTTGGTAGATCTGAATGTCCTTAAAACTAAAAGGGTTTTTATCTTATTCCTAGGTTTCAAAAATTCCAATTACCATTGCTGAAAGCAGCATCAGGTCTATAGGACGTTACACCATGGTGAAATGCTGAAGGATTCAGTAGCTGTTAACTGATGTTTGTACTCTGCTGGTGATATTTGATCCAAGTCAAGTGATTCAAACCCCCAACAGAGTTTTCTTTCAGTGAATTGTGCTTTTTCCAGTCTAAAAAGAATTCCTTTATGAAAAATATAATTCCCTTGCCTAGATAATGCGTATTAAAATTTCAGGTAACTTAGGGGAGAGTATTAGGTTTACTAATTTCTGTCTTGTGATATATTTTGAAAATTTTGAGATAAGAATGGTTGGAGTTGTTCAATTATTTTGATTATCAAAAGGAGTGTGTACACAGCTGACGTGATCTTTATCTACAGTGTGAGATCAGTACACAGTTATATTTCCTATTTTGATAAAATCGTAAAGAGTGTACATTGAAAAAGCCTAATAATTTCTCTTTTGAGAAGGTACAGATTCCAAAGTCTAAATTTAAAACATGCTATAATTTGACTTTTTATATTTCACGATTTCAGATTAAGACTTAATGTATAACAAAATATGAAAATTCTCCAGGTTCTTCAGTAAATTCTATTCAACTTGAAGTAATTTAATTAGTCAAACATTAATTATACATAAAGGGTTTAATTTGATGTCTAAATTCATAATAATTCAAAGTACCAGGATTCCAATTAACATGCATTGTGAAATTTCATGCAACATGACATTTGGGTAGGTCGACATATGCTACGATTTTCTAGCTAATTCTATGAATAATTCAGCAAATTATAATTTTCAAAAGCACTTGATCATTGAAAAACATTATATTTTGAACTTTACTCAACGATCTTTATCCAAATTTGCGTTACACTATCAAACAATTTCCCCAGTCACTTTAATAATTTTCACAATTATTCACAAAATTAGGGTCCAAAAATTTGCAAATTATATTTTAATTCAGTTTTCTAACTGACCACTCTCACGATTGACCTGAAAATCATAAACAAAGTCACTCAATCTTTCGGAATGTTTTCAGGGCCAAAATAAAAACAAGGAAATGTATCGCCGTGCAGAAAAAGCTATTCTTGCATGAAGATTTAGCAATTCGCGACAGGTAGAAAATTAGCATGCAGAAATGCGAAGATAAAAGGGTGGAAATTCATCACGTTGATGACGATCACGATTTGTTCGAGGACAGGAACGCGTAGTGGAAGGTGACGGAGCGAAAATTTCTGGAACATAATCATGGACAAATAGTCAAGACAAACGTCTTGCAGAGCAGGAGAAAACTCAATAAAATGAAAATTCGGATGTTTAGTGTTCACATTTCGCAAATCCAATAAATTCAATGTTGAAAGTAGGTGCGACAGCAGGCGTGCACCAAGCTAAGGGCTATGTCGTAGGGTCCTTTCGAAAAGAACGGTCGAGCAACACTTCAATTACAAAACAATTCTAATTAATCACGCACACAAGTACAGTTTTTTCTGCAGCTCAGGCGATTTTGCGACGATTCCTGATCGGATGGAAGGTATTATTTTGATTTGCAAAGCGATCACGACATAGGCCAACAAGTAGGCTGGTTGGAAAATTGTCACCGGTTTGCTGTGTTTTTGGAGCTGGACAGTCGCAAAGACAATGGGCACGTCACACACGTGTCTTGTGTCCACGCTAAAGAGTTAGGTGTAAACTATTTGAACGAACTAACACGACATAGATGCCTCTTTCTCCTCTTTCTTTCGCGTAGTAAATCGATGGCCACACTTGATTGACTTGATTTCACTAGGACTAGGCTTTCCGAGACAGTTCCAGGCGGAGCCCGTGACACGTTGGAGCAGAAAAACTCAGCTAGTTTCAGAGATAGGGTTTCTAGGTTACACACCTTTTGTATGACGTCCGTTTAAGTCGTGCGAATTTGCCGTTTTCAGCGATTTTTGACCAAAAAAACGTCAGAGCATCAACCAAAGTAGAATTAACAATGGTGGCCGTACACTAGTGAGTGTTAGTGAGCGCTCGTTGCGGAGGCGGCGTGAACTTTTGTCGAGAGGGTTCGAAAATTTGCGATTTTTCGGGAACGCTCATTCATTTACATACATATTTTACAAAAGTACAAAGTAAAGTCATTAAGTGATATATCTAAAAACATGGTGTAACGAAAAGTATACAAAATCTCCTATTTTGATGAATTGTCGATTAAGAAAACATTTAATAATATTTTAATGATGACAAGTTTCCTTATAAAACCACTAGAGATTAGATTTGTCTTGCATGTGAGAATTACTAGTGTTGTTTTTGTGAGTATCGAGGAAATTATGGCACTGATAAGAAAAGGTTTTATCTAGTATATTTATTATGCAATTTTAAGGTTTACATTCTCTTTGAATCTTCATTTAGGGAAACTCGTGGTTTTTGATTTCTTTTTGGAATGTTTTATGATAAAATTATATCGTTTGATTTTATACTTAGAAGCATATATGATTTGGTCTCAAATTCAAAATAATTTAAAAAACTTCAATTTTAATTTCAGACGATTTAATATATTTTTTTTTACAAATGTCGACGAGTGGCATGTTTATCTTTAACTCATATTTAGTAAGCAATAAGCAAATGATTCATTATACTCTTGCCACTGGTGGTTCTTGTGTGTTTGAAACTGAAGTTGCAACTGCGGATGTTTCTAGTTGCGAAACCTCACTATTTTGTTGGGGCTCTTTAGTTACTACTGGCTCTGCTGGTTTGTGCCCTGTAACTATATGAGGTTCTCTAGGTGGTTGCCAACTGGGAATAATCTTCCCATGGATACGCCATGTTCCATATTCGTTTGTTAAATGCCTTTCAAATACTATATATTCTAGAACGTCTTTGGCTATGATCTCGCTTCCGTGCATCAAACGTCCAAATCGGTCGTAAATTGCTAAAGTCTGAAATAAAAGAAATACATATCAATTTTACTGATATTTGAACTTTTTGAAGTTTTTGAACACATAAAGTTTTTTAAAATCGTTTTATTGGTAACAAACCTGTTTAGTATGAAATCGAACAGTTAGTTGTGCATAAGGATTATCTTTACCACTGATACTCGTATTCCGAGCTCGAACAATTCGAGCTGGTTCCAAAGATTCGATGAATGTCCATCGAATTTGTTTATTGGTGATATTATGCTTCATTTCCTAAAAATATGGAGAATTAGAACAAAAAATTCTATAAATATCCGTAGGAACAACTTGACAAAAATGAGATGTTCTAAACTTACAACATAAGCTTTTTCTGTAACGTAATTTCTAAGCATATGAAAATTTCTCCTGAAAGCAATAATAAATTCGAGTTAGCAAATACTTGCTATTCAAATAGTTACTTATTAAATTCAATTTAAAATTACCCAGCCAAAGCTATGTGGGCCTTTATGTAAATATCCTTTGCTTCTTCTGGAAAAGTTTTCGCGCTAAAATCATCGAGATAGTTGTTTATTTTTCTGATAGCATACATAGATGTCGTTTTCTTCCCTATAGTGAGGGCACTTTGTTTTATTCCCTGAAATAAGATTAGCTCTATTAGTAACAATATTGAATTATATTAAATAAATGAAGAATTAGAAGAGAAGTAAATTACAGATGTTGAGATGGTTGAAAATTTCCCGTCTCCCTCAGGAGGAACGTAGGCTTCGAAAATTCCAGCAGTGCAGCCAATAGTCATGCTTGTTTCTATCCAAGGCCTTGCAGGATAGATTCCATGTTTTTTCAGCATAGAACGCTTTTCTTCTGGAGTGATTTCATCATCATTTCTATCATCCGGAAGTTGAACTTTTATTACCTTGGCTCTTCGCTCCTTCTTAAACTTTGGATTCCAATGCTTTGAAATGTTTCTGACTATATCTACTTGCATTGGAGCCATAATGTAACCTGGTCTGTTCTGAAAGCAAGCAAAATATTCAATTTTTAGTTTACTTCCAAAAGTTCCATAAAATTTTAAAACTTACTTTGAATACTTTTTACGAAAAACAAGAAGTCCAAATTAACCTAAAAATTTAATCTTTTCATTTTACTCAAAAAGTATTAAGATAAGAAATTTGTTTGCTTTGTATCCACAATTGTATTTAAAAACTGAGTAGTTATACAGAGCGAAAAAATATCTAATTGTAATATTTATGAAATAAGATGAAGAAATTGAATTTGGAGGTTAGAACGCGATTGTTACAGCTCATAAATGTGTATTGGTCTAAAAATGTATGTATCAGTAACGGTTCTAAGTTAATATTACATATGTAGTAATTATCCGAATATATTGGTTAAGTAAGTTATAAAAGTAATATTTTTTACCTGGATACTTTTGCCAATAATTGAAAAGGTATTTGTTAAAAGTCCAGCCATTGTTTTGGTAATTGTAACACCTTATAAATATTAGTCAACTTTGTTGAAGAACTGTTGAATTCACTAAAATTGACTAAAGTCAAAGAGAAACGTTAACACCAGCGATCCAAGTGACCAGGGCAGAACCAGGGTGACCTGGTGATATCGTGAAAGATATTAGTTCTTTGATATCGTGGTCCATGGATATCAATGGATATCATGGGATGTTAGCGACTGTTAGCGATGTTAGTGATAACAATGCCACCTACAACTTTTATTCATTCTGTTTTATCGATGAAGTAGAGATTCCTAATTTATCAACTCATTTATTTACAATTGTTAAAAACAGGTGAAGGGAGGTGGAAGAAAATGTAGAGAAGGTGGTAGCAAGTGGTAGTGACTAGTGATTGAGAAGTGGGGCTGGGGAATAGTTCGAAAGTCTTTGCCGCCTGGTTAACGCACTGCAGTTGACTCCAGTTTTGGCTATGGCGTGTTTAGGGTCTGTGGTCCCTAGGATCTGTGCTCGTGAGTTTGCCCAATTTCAATTTCGAAGGAAAGTTTTTACGGCAAGTGTTAAGTTCCGACAGGATGTTGAGCGTCCTCTCAGCACACTTCTTCAACACTGTCAGGTACTTGAAATGAATCACTACCTTCATATCTCGTTTTAGCAGAAAAACTTTCATTTTCAAAGAGTCCCTTTTCAAGATTTCTCTAAAATCATTTTAAAAGCCTCAACAGTTTTCTTTATCGACACAACATGCTGAAGTTGATTAATTTTCAGTCAGAATTTCCTGACAGAAGATCAGGTTCTCTGGTTACAATTGACATAACCTCTGTATAAATGAAATCATGTGTGTTGCGACTGTTATCAATGTTATGAGTAACTCTCGTTGCATATCGTTATCAGATATAGTCCTCTAACTTAAAATGTCAACTAAAAGACTGAAATTGCGTTTTGTGTCGAAAGATTGGCCAAAAATTCTAGTGAATTGTCACGTGATGGATGTTGTTACATAAATAGTAAGTAACCTCGAGAGAATTATATATGCAAAAGACAGTGCACTTTTCTCGATTCAAGGAAATCGTAAAATTACATAATCAAAGGCCTGTCAGATGTTTGACGTTTAGTCAAATATTGCTTTGAAAGCGAATGTTCGGGGTTGTTTGTCTGGGCTTAGCCTACATCTGGAAAACTCTCTTTTCTCACTCCGTTGATCTCACGTGAAAGCCGAGATGTGTCTAGTAATTATTCCTTTAGAAAACGAGTGAAATCCCGCGAAAATATTAAAAAGTCGGCATCAGCTGTTAGATCCTAGCAGACGCCAGCGAGTGTCGTCTGCTAGGTCCTAAGGTGTCTTTCTTTACACCAAAATTATTTTTGTTTGCAAGACGAATTTCATTATTTACAACATATCACTAGCTTCATTCATTAGTCTATAATTGTAGTCTAATTTTCTATTTTTGTTTAAATCATTAGTGTCGCTAGTTTTGATAATGATCAGTTTGTTTTTTAAATCCTTCGAAATTCTCTGATCTCGTTTTTGCGCATGCGTGATTGTCCCTTTAAATTTTAGCGCGCATTTTAAATCAGGTCTTGTTGATGTGTGAAGTAAAAATTAAAATGAGGTGAAGTTTATAGTGTAATTAAACTTGAAGTAATTTTTTGTAATGTTTTAAATATATTTCATCAGTAATGTAGGTTATGTTTCGCTAACACATTCATTGATCTTGGTGTGATTTCAAATATAGATCTCCAGAGAACACTTAAATCATTTAAATAAGATTTCATTTGGAAGATAAGTACTTGTCTGCAAAAAAAGACGTGAAAAACACAAGATTTTGCGAAAGTGAGGTGTTGCGATTTTGAAATTTCGCCTTAAGGATGTGGCCGCACCTTTTTAGAGTAGTGCGTTCCTCAATGGGCAGATTGTTGAGATTGGGGGGACGATGGAAAACCCCCTTTAAATCTCTATTGGCGAGTTCATAGTAATCGTCATTCTTCTTGCGTAACTGCAAAGTAAATGCGTCCCGTTGAACACGCGGACCATAAATCTGGCCCTCTTTCCTCTTTGGTCGTTGCCTCACACCTGGTCAATATTACATAATGTTCTTCTTTGGATTACTTTTTTAAGCAAATTATAACTCCGCTCGTATTGCATCAAATCATTTTAGACGAATACGTCAAAAAGATGTAGGGGAGGCTAGTCGAAATTGTTTCAGATGTACTATATGTGCGCGATTCAAATATGCTTCAAAGAACTTGATAGATTTAAACTTTAATTTTTAAGTTTTAATTAAGAGAATTTTTTATATTTAGACAATGTAGAGATAAAACTTTCCATTTTCTTCGTATCTCGCGCTTTTGATACACAATTGACGAGTAACCGGTTGAGCGAATTTCAGCTCTAAGCTAAACATAAGTAGGCTAGCTAAATGGCAGAGATATTTACCTAAGTCTGTGTGGAACGTCCGCTGGCGCTCTTGACTTTCTCGATAGCAACTTGTCTGTATTTCTGCTTACTCTTACCTACCTGTTACTTATCTTCTATTCTTCGGTATTTAGAGTTTCAATTCTGAAGCTTTAAAATACACTCAAGAGATATTTTTTACATATAGGAATTTTAAAGGGAAATAATTTTGTTTCCTCGTAGAGGAAGCTTTGTAGTGGTAACAAAATCCAGTTTCTAAAAAAAATGGATTTTTTTATTATATTGCAAGAAGATATTCTTTATACAGTATAAGATAGTCTATATCTTCCTCTATGAGGAAGCAAAGTGCTCACTTAATACATAATTACAAAAGTTGATAGAACTTCACAGCTAGTTTGAGAATTACTTGAATCTAATAAAACTGAAAGAATCTTCTAATGAAGTCACAAAAAACTAGAATTCTGAGTGTTCCATTTTTTGTAGGGATCACCGGATACATGCCACTTCCGGGAACAAATACTCTTTCTCAAATTTAAACTTTTAGCAAAAACTAATAGAAAAAAGTGCTATTGAAGTTACGAAAATATTGTATTGTTAAGAAGGCACTTTCTTCATTCAATTCTATTTTGTTAGTGCAGAACAGATAAAAACATTTGCAGTAAAAATATGCAGACATGTGTCAGTGTTATGTATATTAACCTTACTGTACGAGAATTATTCTTTTTTCATGTTTTGTTACTGATGACCTTATATATTCACTTTTATTATTCATACACATTTTTACAAAAATGTATTTCTCAAACTAAAATGGAATATAAATAATTGAAATCGCCAGTGAGAATAAACGCGAATAGCCTTTTTTCCTTGATCTTATGATAAAGATTAATCGAATGTAAGAAATATTTATTTTTCTTCTCAAATATACGCTACTATTATATTCCATTCACTCTGTTATACTTTCCCTGGTTAATCCGAGGTTAATTCGACATTAATAGCTGTCTAAGCGCGGCCATAAATACATACACTTCTCTCTGATAGTTTTCTATAGACATAGAGATATATAAGACACATCATTAATGAAAATTACTTAAAGAGAAAAGCTTCATCTGAAAATCATTTTCAGATTACATACAAAAGCTATCAGCCAGTCTTATACTTATTCTCTAATCCCTTTCTTTTAAAAAATCTTTTATATGCATTTAGAATTGACAAATGTGTCACAGGTGTCTGGATTGACGTAAAAAGTCGAGATTCATAGTATTCCGGTCTCGTACGTCTAAGTCTACGTGTGCAAGCACGCTGAGGAACGCATGAATATTTTCACAATGCAATCATATATTTATGCAACAAATTATCGCGAGCACACATGGCAACCCGTCAACTTATTAGCTATTCATCTCTAAAAAAGAGATTTGTCACTCAATCCTTGATTGCTATAGTTTTTCATCGTCAATTGTTATTTAAATTGTTAAAAATGTCGAAAGATAGATTAGCTGGGTCTTTTTTCTCTTCATCTTTTGGTTGAATTTCTATTTCGTCGGCTGTAATTATTATATTTAAGTTTCGAATACCAATTACAGTTTGTTATTAATGAGATATTACTATTATATCGTTGTCCCATAAATGTCTATTATAATTATGTACATATATTAAAATATGTTTGTTGAAAGTAGAATTCCGACTAAAGCCTTGTTAGAACCTCATTTGAAATATGACTAAATAAGGTAATTTCTGCAAGGGTATGTGTTTTATAGATAAAATATTAATTGTTAATTTTTCTTTTAGATAATTGTTTTAGATTCACGTTATTATCATAAAACTTTTCCCATCTTTCACGAACTATCCGATTAAATCTTAAATTACGTTATAAAGCACAATAAAAAAAGATTATTATGTTGATTATCCAACTTAACTATGTATGTAATAGTTATTATGTAAAGGCAGTAAGGCGGTGGATAGATAGCACGAAATTCCTTTTTTCGTAAGTCTACTTAAAAGTATAGTAAACACAATAACTAATTAACTACTAATGTATAGTATTATTTTTTAAACATTTTATTCCAACTATTATTCTCAGTATTCCATGAACATATCGCTTATTAGACTCCTGATTATTATATTTTCTGCAGTATTAATTTCTGAGGTATTCTTCTTACCAAGGTTGCACTTCAAGGTCACTTAAAACCTCCAAAAAAAATCTTACTGGTGTAATTGCGACCTTCAGTTGCTGGTTCGAGTCTTCGCAGATATAGATATATTTCTTTGTATCAAGTACTCAGGTAGTACCATTCTTTTTACAAAAGGTTTTCCTTGTTGCAAGTGGTATTTAATCCTTCTTGTTTTTCTGTTGGTCAAAAGAAAACTACCTTGAAACCTTGGATTCAACATATGCAATTAGGTTTTATGCTTTTATTACACTCATTTTATTTTCTTATCTTATTTTCTTATCTTAAAGTCAACATTATCCTTCCTATATTAATTAAGTTTAAATGAAAATTATAATAATGAAAATTATTATAATGAACTTAATTTTCCCTTTGTCAGTCTTTAAAGTGACCACAAAAATGTGTAACGTTCTCTTTTCTCATGTTTTGTTCTTAAGTGACGTTGCGGCGACGACGAATGTTTGTGTATGCTAAAGCATTTAATGACTGCATGTAATATGCTTATGGTTACCCATGCAAGTCGCTTTGTGTCGTTCCACATAGCAATCCACATAAAGCGACTTCTGTGTTCATGACATTTATGAATCTTCTCTTACCCAATTGCAATATATTCTACTTTGTATTGAAGGAATTGACGTTGCACCTGCAGCCTCTTACATACTAAATTTACATTGGAGAGAAAGCTTTGCTTAATCTATCCGATGTATGCATTTGGTTGCTTAGGATTATTAGTACTGTATAATCACTCGTCAACATTGTTCAGGCATGTCAAGATCAGGTTGTTAATTGATCGCAGTGTATATACTTTGGGCTGCGAACCAGCGAAATTCCTCGGATTCAGATTTAGAGACTAATAGTATTATGGCATTATCGAATTACGAGTGACTGATTGACTCTCATAGATCTTTCATCAGTTTACAACTGAGATAAGTATAATAAGAATGGAGGATATAGGAAAATATATTTATATATTTTATCCAAGTTTTCCTGGGAGTTATAATAGTGCATCGTCCTCGAGAAAAAAGAGCCATGGACAAATAAGATATGGTAAAGAAGGGGAGAAAGGCCAGTGCTCAATTAGCATCTTCTTTGGTTTGTTGAAACAATGTAAACTAATCGACGTGGGATTGCGCGTTTTCACGGGGAACAGGGTAATTGCCTCGGATTATTCTTAACGCGCTTCAATGCTTGAAAATAAATACCGGATTTACATAGCCGACATTCCGGAGACTTCAATGCTTGGGCATATCGGTTTCTTTTCAAGATATGATGTACCAAATCATATATGCATAAATCATATGTACAAATCGAATGCATCCTTTCTTTTTAATAGAAAAGAATTCAATCTGCATTATGAAATTGAGTTCTTGACGGAATTAGGAAGAATATTAATTAATAAGCATTGTGAAATTTAGTATTACACAGAGATAAGAGATAATTTATCATAGAAAATCTGAATAATGATTTCTTACAAAATGATACATTTTATAACAATCTTATATTTTGTTTGAGGAGAATATTCTCGAGTTATATTGAAACTCATGAAAGACTCAAGATTAGCTAGATTATCATGAAGGAGTTAACATTTAATAGATTATTGCAAAAGAATAGCATATTCTTATGAAACTGTGTTTGAATCGCTTTAACCATTCCCTTAATGACTGTGTGCAGGATTATATGTGAAGCAATCCCCTTAAGTGATCTACAATCGATTCGGATTTATGACTCAGTTTCTTCAAAACTAAGAAAATTAGGTGCTCATTTGAAAATCGGACTTTCACCTACAGATTATTCGTTTGTTATTGTATATAGGATTTCTCGCGTATTCTTATTTCAGCCTTATAAAAAGCTAATTAATTACATATTATGAAAGATAAATTTACTAATAATTATGTATTATTTCTTTATAAACGCATTTATTGGCGAATATCTCTTCTGCTGTGTAAGAATGCGATAAATTAGAAACTCGCACGATATATATGTATATAGGATTTCATTTGAATAAACTCTACGCGTCCGATATATTTTTTCTACAAAGCTTTTAACGTAACCCTTTTAACGTAGAAAGTGTGTTATTCTGAATTAGTATAAGAAGTTGTTAATGAAATATAGTGCCAATTCGTTTAGTATAATTGCTTGAGTAATTTCTAATCACGCGTAGTAAACTGTGAATCCATAGTACTCGACATTATTATTATTATTATTATTATTATTATTATTATTATTATTATAAACAGCAAGATATTTACCTTATTGCCCGATAT
>JAUEJJ010000018.1:1591300-1618916 GCA_032164275.1 Synergus coniferae | reverse complement strand
AAATTAGTATAACAAATGCAGTCATATGTGGAGCACATGTCGGCTTATAACATAATGGAAATTAATGTGGTTAATAATAATCACGTATGGAAATATGAATGAGGATTGAGTGGGATAAGTAATTAATTTTAAATGCAGATATTTCAGGACTGAACGTTATGATCATATGGTACAAAAAAGTAACTTTCGACAGAAATAAATCGAGAAAATATAGTTATCCAATATGTCTTTGTCAGACCAGGGTGTGTCTGATATTTGCGGCTCTTATATTCGCTTTCTTAAAATATACACATTCATGAGACGTATGATAATTACGAAAAGGAAGCCTCGGGAAATAAGAAACTCATGTAACCACTTCAACCACATATTACAACTTGCGGATGCTCATATTGAGACTTGAATTCTTTTTTGACAGTTGCGCGGCTGCCGTCTTCAATGAAAGAAAAATACTGTGTATTGTCATTCATACCTGGCAAGATTTTAGGTGCCTTAATATATTATACTCGCTTGATGAATTTTAATGCCGCTCTATGTCATGGCATTTAATTCAAAGAACCATTTTTACAGACATACAAATTTACGTAAATAAGTAAACAAATCATGGCTGAAAAAGAATATTATGTAAAATACTGAACATTACACAGCATAATTTTACAATATTTTGCATTACATTAAACTTTATATATTATAGTATTTTTCACTCAAGCAAAAGTTTGTTGGATTCTAAACAAATTTGTGTTGTACTTTAATTTGAATTCAAGTGTCAACGACCATACCACGCTGAAACCACCAGTTGTCTCTGAATCACTGAAGGTAAGCAGCGTTGAGCAAGATTAGTACTTGGATGGGTGACTGCTGGAGAATACTGTGTGCTGAGTTGTCATTTATACGTTACTTGATTATGGCCGTATGTGCAAAGCTTTTAAAGCAGGCACAAGCCAATGTACCATACCATACCAGACTCTATACCCTCTTAAATTCAATTCATTAATTTTTTTCACTTCTGCCCCTATGAAACTTAATTTTAAAATTCATCAAGTTTTTTTTTTAAATTCTATGTCTATTAGAGCCGTAACGGCTTTTTCACTTGTTATAATAGAAATCTTATTCAGCATTTTGACACTTTATCGCATTATAAATCCAGACTTATGAGAGAAAGTTTTAATGCTCTGTCGCGTGTCTTCAAATTTATCTAAATTCTTTGCTCCCGCATTAGATATGAGGAAACCAGAATAATTAATGAAAACTACATTTTGAGGTAAAATATGGAATCTGCTTCATCACACAGTTATATACTAATGTAATAAAGATTTAAATTTTCGCATTCTCGAAATAGGAAAGATGTTTTTCGCCTTTCTTCATTAAATGAAATTTGAATATTTTATTTCGTCACAAAACTATGTACAACTTCAAATTTACATAATGTATCTTATTTTATCCAGTTTTAGCAAAAATGTTTTCATTTCACTTGTTTTTGTTTTATATATATTAAGAATGAAATGCAGATTTTTATAATTACAAACCCACGTGGTTTTTCATGCAGCGCATGTAATTACGCGGTGTAACTTGGGTGCGGTCGTTATCTGTGATCAAAAGCAGGTCAACAAACTAAAATAAATAACTGAAGGTTATTCGGAATTTGCTGTTTCACTTCTGCAAAATATTCATAACTGAAACATGATACAAAATAACTTCCGTAACTTGTCCACTCTCTATCATTCATTTTTCATATACCAGGAGTCATTCATTCGTAAAAATGCATTTTTATACTGGAAAATTCTTGCTGGATAGGAATAAAAAATTGACCTGTGACAAATATTATAAATAATCATGACGTTAATGTCGAGTACTTGACCTTTTGAATCTTTCATAGCAGTTACAAAAATCTTATATAATTACGAGAATAATCAGAGATATTATACGCGTCATCAGTTATCGGAAAATTTAAAAGTTTTTAATCTGCAACAGTCTAAAGTGTTTTGTATCGATTTAATATCGCTGCAGATAAAAACGATCACGTTTGTGAAGAGGGTAATAAGAATAAGACTAATTGTATAGCTATTGGAAAAACTGTGCAGTTTGCTCTTGCACCATAGCAATGAGAAGAAATAATCTCATTCCCTTTTCAGATCGACAGTATGTAATCACTTATAATCTACAATTACGCAGTTTTCCTTTATATCGCATGTTTTTCCATAATCCGACCATTAATACTGTGACCTCGATTATTGTGAAGAAAAAATTATGTGATAATTGCAAGAATCACTGGATTACGACACGAACAGCAAACTAAGCTTTATGTCACATATTATGAAATCACTTTCTGTGCTTATCGAGAAATGATCGAATACAGATTTATGCGCATAATGAGGATCGAAACGAAAGTTTCTCAAGTATATTTCGATAAAATGGTCAGTGGACACTTAATCAGGCCTTAAAAAGATGCCTTCTTCCGCCTCACGTCAAGACAAACCGATTTTTACATCTAGAATCTTAAAATTTTAATCAGCATAAGATTTACGGATATTTCAGAAAATTTTGTAATAGGTATAACATTGATAGAAATAATAAATTATTGAAGAAATGGACAAGAGAAAGATAAAGAAGTAACCGCGGTGAGCGTTAGGTTTAAGTAGTACAAGTCACGCTTCGTCAGACATTCGTCAGTAGTAAAACTCGCATCCCACCTTTTCTACTTTAAATCCACTTTTTCTACTTAAAAGTTAAAACCCACAATCATTGCAAAATCCTATTGATAACTTTTGAGCTCTTTTAAAATTCCCTTGAAGTCTCTAAAACCTATACAAATCTGTGAACATCCTTAGAAATGTTTATTGTAGTCCTTTAAATGACTGTAAAACATAAAAATTTTGAATCGAATTTAGTGTGAACACATATTTATTAATTAATTTTTAAATATTTTGGTAAAAATATCTCTGCATATATTTTTCCTCTATTTATAAAAATGATACTGAAAACTTTAACTCAGTGACCAGCACAAAAATCCAGGATCACGTGCAAAATCGTGATCAATTAAATTTAATGAAGGTCTTGTCTTATAATAAATTAAAATAGTTAATCAACTCTGATGCACTTATAATAAATTTAAAACGTCAAGTTTTACATAGTCATTCTGTAAGGAAATATTTAGGAAGATACTTTAGGAAATATTTCACATCTAGCTTTTCAGGTTTTCTGTGAAATATCTAGACGGTTTCTTGTGCCTTTTTTTTCTGAAAAATACTTTTATCTTAAGTATGATCTTTTAACGAATTTTGGCTAATAAATGTGTGTATTTATTTTTATTACAGAAGGAAACATGTTCACGCAATCGCAGAATCGGAGCCGCGAGAGCAATGAGCTCCATGCAAACGCAGCAACCGGGATCCTTACCCGACTACCAAGTCGATCCTTACAGACTTCTCGATGACGACCTCAAGGACTTGTACAACGACATACGACAGGTGAGCTCATCTTTTACCGACAGTTTCCACCATGAATTGCTCACTTATTGAAAACTCGCGCTAGGTTTCCAACATCCTGTATTGCACAGGTATTAACGGAAATTGATGATTTATCAATAGTTAATTGAAATTCAGTACCTACAGACGATTTGAAATAAGTTCGAGAAAGAAATATTTCTAGTGAAAGTAAAAATATTTCTTTCCCGAGATGTTGTAATATCGCCTTTAAAAGAAAGAATCAAGTTGTAGTTTTATATGAATTATTCATTAAGCCTATTTTCATGTGCCACTAAGTCTACCAAATTTCACGAGTTGATCCGGTGCTATCAATTTATTAAAAGAGTCGTGAAAAATACGTTTTTAATGTCGTGATCTGTTGATTCGATAAACATTTATTCATATAATAATGTTGCAATTCCTAATCCGCCTAATCGTTCCTGGTTCATATTTACTAAATTTAAATTTAAATTTTAAGACCTAATAAACTTAACAAGTTTGATTGACGGATTTGTAAAATAAAGCGAACAGTTTAGCCATATATGAGTGTGGTAAGAAATAAATATTTATATGTAAAGACTGATCAGTATGTCAGTTCCCGGAGTGGAAGGTGCGTTCGCTTTCAAAGGAAAGTCACAGAAGCATGGATTCAGCTTCACGGTTTGCGCGAAAACTTTTACTCACGGCCGTTCAATCGTGTACGGTGCGTACGCATTTAAACGCGTAGAAAGCACCGTAATAATGTTACTTACACTATCTTTACTTCATAGTAGCCACGCGTATATCTTTTGTCGATTCCTATGTGCAATAATCACAATAAAGATACAAATTAACCTCATTAAATACACTTTGATTAATTTACATAAATCATTTCCTTAAAATCAGAAATGTAAGTCGAATGATTTCCTCAGAATATAAGCCCGGATTAATCTCTTGACATTCCAAGTAATTTTTTGTTTTCAATTTAAAATATGATGTAAATTGAATATAAATATATACACATTTCGGTGAAATTTAATTGCGAATACCTGTTTGGAAACACAATTTCTCTTTTCAAATCCTGCGCCCAGGAAGGATGAAATCAGAAAAAAAAATGATGAGGTAATTGAATATGTGAAGACGGGCCCGGAAAAGGAAACAAATGTGAGAAAAGATTACGTCGTGAATGAATAGACACCTGTAATTAGTCCACCTATAATAGCAGGCGTTCCTTTCGACTTTGGCCGAATTCCAGCGCGGACTTTCAGTCCGTGCTACGACTGGAATTCGAAGTACGCTGATTCTCCATCGTTTCTTCTCCAACTGTTGCAATAAGTAAAACTTCATGAGTAAACCGTTGCGTGTCACGTACCAGGGCCGTACGATCATCCGTGTAGATTCAAATCATTATCGGAACTCTATTCTATTTCTATTAGAAACTATACTCTCTTTGTACTTTGTACTCATTTCTTTATTCATCTATCGTCGAAACTCGACTACTGGATTGTATATTTCTAGTTCCTTTTAAAATATTATAGGATTTAAAGTGCTCTCATACTTTCTTTTTTTCTTCTTTCTTAGTTTTGCTAACAAGCAAGAGATTTGTTGTAAATAGTATCATATATCGTAGTCAATTTCTGTGATTTTTTTTTACAAAACGCAGGAGACACCTCATGTCACTTAATAAGTGATATTGTAAAGGTTCTCACGTATCCGTGCGTATTTGGCTATATTTGATCAGTCTTTGGTCACATTATAGGTTCCCACATTATAGGTTCCGTTACAACCATAATCGTGTGGTTGAAATACCAAACCCATATGCCAAGTAACTGAGCCATAATTTCAATTTTATGTCACTTTTCCATTTTTAAATTTCTCTCGAATTCTAGAATTCTAGAATTAAGCTACTGCTTTAGTAATTGAATCAAATTATTAATGATTTAAGCAAGGCAGAACAGAAAGAGTTTTCTCTTCTGAATAGAAAATAAATCGTGGAACAAGAGTTGATTATGTTGTTTTGTACATGTTTCTTTTAATTTGAAGTACTATTTTAATTATTATTTTAATTATTTAATACATTTAAGTCAAGGTCGCACTGCTACTATGTTTCAGGAACTTACGGAGAACACGACGTTGGAAGAGCTGAGGACCATAGCGACGTACTACTTTGGCGGTCAGGGAAAAGCTTTGCGGCCGATGGTAGCGATTCTTATGGCGCGGGCCATCAATTACCACAAGGAAAGAAAGTGAGTTGTACCAGTACGGACATTGCCTTGAATTGATACTGCTCAAGGAATCCGTGGTTTTAAACTTGAACCGTAAAACCTCGCGCGAATATGAACTTGAACGTGATTCATATCACGATAACACACAATACTTGCACATTTCATCAAATTTCACATTGATTCAGTTCAAATTAAAAATATTTTACTAACCTTATCATTCAATAGGAACACAATTCAATAGGTTTTCAAAATGAATCATTCCCAAGTTGAACAGCTTTAAAAATCGTTCAAATAATTCTGATCTATAAGACTGAAAGGTATTTAAAGTTTATTGCAGAGGAATTAATTTTCATGTCACGAATAAGCGGTGCAGAAATTTTGATGGGGTTCTGGTGGGGCTTTGGCCAGTTTCCCCTAATTTTAGGGTAATCCTGATTCGACCAGGGCTTCGTCAGAACCCTATTCTAAATATGGCTGAATAAAGAAATTTTTGTGCGGGAAGGAAATATTAAAAATTGATCACCTTTTTTATAAGACGAAGGAGCGTGTTTATTACTATTAGAAAATGAGAAAGACCGGTTGAAGTGAAAGGAGCTCTAGAATCTCGTCACAATATTGACAGATGGACAAGTGTCAAGTTGGGTGAATAGACTACTGATGACGAGTTGAAGAATGGTATTGTTTAGAAATTTTATAATAGCGTATAGGTATTCATAATTTATGATTGGTATGAAGACATTACCGAATAGGTTTACGCTTCTAACAGCTCTTAATGGATGCTGCGTTCTCAGTGAACGGACATTTATATATATGTACGTGTCCATATAGTTGTATGCTTACATACTTACATAAGGTTTAAACACGACTGCTCCCCGTAATTGATAGTTGATACCATTGCAAGACAGATCTTTAGACTAGACATACTAGTTTCATAATCTTTTCTCTCCTTCTTTTCTATTAGTGTCCTTAAATTGCATGATTTTATGGCCAACGACGTACGTCTTTACTTATTAGATAGATTTTTTTATTTTTCATAAAACTCGTTTTACTTTACTCATGCAAATCATAAAATATATAATTTTGTAAAATGTATTAGACCAAGTGTAAATAGGTTCAAGGATTAATGGGCATTTATTTAAAGAAAGGTAGTTTAGATTAATTACTTATAATTACTAACCTTGAGAACTTTCATATACATATGTATCTTGTACGTATATGAATGTTCAGTTAAAAACAGAAGATTCCATAGCGGGTCTCTTTGAGAAAAGTGAAAGTAAAAAGTATTTTATATTTGTCTTTCGACTCATTTTCATTGATGACAATGGACATAATTCAGAGAATAGAATATCGATATATTATTACCGAACTCTGAAGTCTGACTAGGAATACAGATTAGGAGAAAGTTATTTTCAATCCGGGAATTAAAAGCATTAAATTAAATTAGGTTTCTTTGTTTAAAATTTTCTTTTCCGGATAAAATCGAATCCAATGACATTAGAATTATATTTCGCTGATTTTAAGCTGTAATAATGTCTTTTCTTTTTTTTCTTTTAGTGATCTCTTGGCATCGCAGCGACAGGTGGCTATGATAGCTGAGATGATCCACAGCGCATCCCTCATTCATGACGACGTGATTGATCAATCGGACTTTCGCCGCGGGAAACCTTCCGTCAACGCCCTCTGGAGTCAAAAGAAGGTGAGGTTTATTCCGGTTGTGCTAAATCAGAAAATTGCAGATACCTGGATCCGCTTCCGGATATAGGTGGAACGAACTTCCGCAGCACCAAGAGTCGAGTTCAAGTTCTTGTCCGACTTTGGCATAAACGAGACTCTCGGTTTCGATCTTGGTGATGGATAAAAACTTGAACCTAATTAAACTTTAAAAAAATCAAATTTCGAACTCTCACCCGTCTAGAATGCGACGCAGGAAGGAGGTTAATGTGATTCTTGTACATGCGAACATTTCGAACCATTGCAAAGTGCAAACCAAATCAAACCGAACGTTATATGAATCACGGTCGTGAACCATAGAATGAAACGCTCGCGTACTTTCTTTGTGGATCCGGAAGTGAATGGTAGCATAGGAGCATGGGTAGCATTCCACCACACGTACCTTAAACGAATTAATTTTTAATAATTATTTGCTTATTATCGCTTACAATTAGTACATTAGGCTCATTAGTGAAAAATAGTGTCCATAGTTCAAAACTAATTGCAACTAATTGCTCAC
Organism: Synergus coniferae; assembly: GCA_032164275.1. Lineage (NCBI taxonomy): Eukaryota > Metazoa > Arthropoda > Insecta > Hymenoptera > Cynipidae > Synergus > Synergus coniferae. Next base: position 1,611,021 of record JAUEJJ010000018.1, on the reverse strand, counting down.
GTTTTGCAAGATTGTGCTTGAATGTAAAATTTGATTAGGATTAAGCAAATAGGCAAAGACTATCGCCGAGAACGCCAAGATTTAATTTCAATTTGCTTTTGCAATACACCAATGCATTAATTAATGTTATCCAAGTGTTATTAGAATTTCTGAGGTAGTAGAGTTTAGAATAAGAATAAGTGGACAATTTGTCGATGAAGTTTTACTTTATTTTTAATTTAATTGAAATTTAATTTAAATTTAATTTTAATGTAATTATAGTTTAAAATTAAGTTTAATTAACTTGAATCACTATTTTAATTTAATCTACATATAATTATCAATTGTGAAATGTATTTACACTTAACCGAGAAGTCTTGAGGAAAAATGATCGACCCTCGCTTTCATTGAGGGACTCTATGAACGCAAACATGTAATAAACTTGACCACCGTTTCTTACCGACACTGCATGTTTGACAGAAATGTACGTGATACAGATATAATGTATACAACCATGTTAAGTATGCACGTATCCAAGTATACTCACGCACAAAATCATGCAAGTGAAAGGTAGTACATTCAAACGCTAGGTCAAGTACGCTATGTCTATAGGCTTCGTACTCGTACACAGACTCACGTGCAAATCTTTCGAATTTTATTTCCCACTTTCCTGATCTAAATCAAGAGAGTTCAGTCCAATAGTTAGATATTCATCAAACTTACGACAGATTGTTAATATTCACATACAAAGGATAACAAAGTCCAAGTTGAAAATTGCAGTTAGTGAATGGTGGGGTAAAAAAATCACATATCCAATATATTGTAATTGGCATGTACTATTTTGTCATATCACTTGATTGCATTAGTCACAAATGTCACGAGTTGCACATCTTTTAATGTGACCCAAAGATCATCATTGACTTGGCTACAATGAGTGAGCAAAAAGGTTGCGTGCGTCTTCATGTGTCGCAAGTTGTTGCACTGCGACGCGAGGAGATAAGATCGAGTCAAGAAGTTTTCGCGCGGAATGTTTCAAAGACGAAATAAAGAATTCGTAAACTTTTTTTAGGGTAGTGCTACTCGTGTCAAGGTCGTCAACAAATCTGTAAAGAACCTGAGTCCGTAAATACCAGACTTTGATATACTGTTACTAATTTTTGTTTTAATAAATAATGATGTAGATTTTCTAGTTTTATAGCATATTTATTGAAATTTATAGCATCTGCTTTTGAAATTTATTTTTTCCCGTCTTGGACTATTGTAGTCAGGTCAATGATGATATTTAAGTTATGTTAAAATATCTGCATAACTCGTGTGATTTGTGACTGATGAAGTTCATGGAGTATTTGATGCAATTCAACTATGCTATAGTTGGGAAACACCGGACAGATTTGCTACATGAACACTTTACCTACGCCTGTGGTTTACACGAGAATTCCATTTCACCACTGTCGATAAAGAATTGTAAAAGTACATTTTCTATAGATCATAACATTTTTATGCTCCTAGTTGGTACTTATTTTTTAGAGAAACCACAAATTGAACAAGTTAATCATCGTATTTAATAATAGAGTCCAGACAGATAAGAGACTTGAATTAATAGAAAGGCTAAATTATCTTACAATTGTTCTTCTTGTACCGATTTTACTAAATGTGTCGTGAGAATTTGAAAGATTTTGAAATATGTAGTCCTTGAATTTCTGTTAGCAGTTTACGAAAACGAACGAACCGTCATCCACTGCAGTGTAAAAAAGATGTACCTAACTTGGGATGATACTCATATCAGAAACTCACATAGTCACAAAATCACAAACTTACAAACTCACTAATCAATTGCATAATAGTACTTCATTAACACGTCGCTAAATACAGACCTCTCGCTCAAGTAATACCTTGTTAAACGCTTACCAAACAAGGCCAGTGCCGCATCTTCTAATTATTGATAATAACATACATAGACATGTTCCTACACTTGTAATAGCTATCAAATTTATAATCAATCGAAAATTTTGAGCTATAGGTAAATTAGGACAATTAATGACCGAGTTTTTTTCACTTTTTTTCACGGAAAAAAGTGTTTTACTATTTCTAAATACAACAATTTATCTGTAAATCGAAAAATGACGACAGTAAAACCAGAACAAGTTAGGAAATTTGGTAGTAACTCTGATAATTGAAGGAACATCCTTAGTAGCCTCTATAGTGGCCTTACCGGCACTTTTGAAGAGTCTTTGGCAATCCCGGAATTTCGCTTCTTTCACACGCACTAACGTGACGAAAAGTCATTATTTTCGAAACTCGTCGTGAGTGAAGATCGCATGTCCACATTTATTTACGCCTTGATCGTTAGCATCTTTTGATTTTGCCTTTATAATTTTTTTCTTTCACATTTTCCCTTTCCTTTAATATCAATTATTTACTAAAGTTTATTATTGATAAGATTGTAATCTCACAATCAGTAATAAAAATAATTAAAAGTATACGATAAATGAGAATTACAAGTTTTTTCAAGTAAAATCAAAGTTTCATACGTTGAATGAGGGTCGTAGACGAGAAAAACTGCCTGTAAAAGCGTATAATAATGTATATATGGATGTATATATGTATATATCCAATAATGTATCTACAACTTTCTGACATTGTTTTAAAAGATGTCTTCTCGGTGAAAGGGAACTCAGATTGGAATTGAATAGGTGCACTTGCTTCGTTAACGGTGAATGCATTTAATGACCAGTTGGTTAAGTGCAACCAAGGCTCGAAATTCCATTCTCTCTATCGTAACCATGTGTTTGAGCTTCCTTTTGCTTTTCTACTTTTACTGATATTTTCTATAAACCATTGCGAAAGACATCCTGCGATCGTTATTTTCCATTGTAACTAAGAGATAGAAAAATTTATTCTTTACGTTTTACACTTTTGATATTATGTACAATTTTAATATTTTATTTATAACAGATGTCTTTTATTTTTCAGGTTACAATGGCTGGTGATTTTATCCTTGCTGTGGCGTCAATGATGATAGCACGACTTCGAAACGATGATGTCACCCTCACCCTCAGTCAGGTAATTATTATGTCAATTTGTCAGCAATTCCAGCTATTGAGTTCCAGCGAAGGTTCAAAGACATTAAACATTAGAATGCACGATACCGTGAATATTAAAAGAGTATTTAATCATTTAATAAACGTCTGTTGCCTTAGGTGGTGACCGACTTAGTGCAGGGTGAATTTATGCAGCTAGGCTCAAAAGAAACGGAAAACGAACGATTTGCACACTACCTCACCAAGACGTATCGAAAGACTGCGAGTTTAATTGCTAATTCTTCTAAAGCGGTAAGATTAGTGCTTGAATGGGATTTTTTCATTTTTTAATGTAAGAGAAAATCAATACCCCTCAAAAGCATATTAGAGTCTTCCAGACCTCGAAATTTGCAGAGAAATAAATTTTGCATTCAGAATTCTCTGTTAAAATAAATAATTTAAAGAATTAATCATCATGCGTAAAAAGATCTTTGTCGAATATTTTAAAATAAATTTTAAAAAGGTCACGTCTGAATACATGAATTAATACCATTCCTTTTTTTACGATTAGGTTGCTATGCTAGCAGGTGCTGATGATCATCTTGCTGAAGTGGCATTTCAGTACGGAAGGAATGTTGGATTGGCCTTCCAGTTAGTAGACGATCTTTTAGATTTTGTCTCTTCATCTGATGCTATGGGAAAACCAACAGCTGCGGATCTTAAGCTCGGATTGGCTACAGCTCCAGTTCTTTTTGCTTGTGAACGAGTAAGCTAGCTGAAAACATTGTCTTATACTTATATTTTTCGATCGTACTATATGTTCTCTGTTGCTTTATGTGATAGAGATAGTGAGGTCTTAATATTTCTTACTTGAACTTTAACGAGTTATTAAAATGTCTATATTTTTAGTATCCAGAGCTGAATCCAATGATAATGCGTCGCTTTCAAGAACCTGGTGACGTAGAGAAAGCTTTCGAACTGGTGCATAAATCTCAGGGTCTCGAGCAGACTAGATTTTTGGCTAGGAAACATTGCGTGGAGGCTATCCGTCTTGCAAATTCGTTAGCTGAAAGCCCATACCAAAAGGGTCTTCTGGTTGTCAGTGACTTAGTATTAAATCGCATGAAGTAGCATTTTCAGGAGATAACCAAAACTTAAACGGGAATATTTTCGATTGTCTTGAGTTCACGGAAGAAAGTGATACTGGAAACTGGACTTTAAGGATAAATAATGGAAACTCTTATGCAGAAAGTTCAGAAAAAATATATATATATATATCTACTGCAAAAGGTAGAGTAGTAGAAAGATAAAATAAGGGAGAATCTTTTCAACGTAACACATGCATCGAGCTGAGAGTGTGGAAAATATGAAACGCTTTTTAAAGAACAAATGAAATGTGGAGCGAATGTGTAAATGGGAGAGAGTGATAGACGAGTGTTGGTACGAATGACATTACGAGCCGTAATTTGGACTCTGTTAAGTGTAACGAGTTTCTTCGTACACACTTGATATTAATTATTTTGATTGTGTATTTTTTGCACGTGAAAATCGAGACGGATGTTTTTTTTCTGACAGTTTTAAAAATGGATACATCCTTTTCGATTATCACAAAACATTCGCTCACAATCAGTTGAGAGAATCTTGACACTCATTCTTTTTTCTTTCTGTTTTTGATGGAAAAGTACTCCTTTATCATTTTCACCAGGGAGAAAAAAAAACAGTATGTACATATTAAATTGAAAAAAAAGTTTAGCACTCTCTAGTGAAAATTTTGTTTAGCTTAGATAATATGATTTCAAAAATTATTTATTGAAATCTGTTACGAAAGCAAAAGAAAGAAAAGGAGAAATGGAAATGATTTTTTATCTAGTTTACACAAGTCTTATTTTTAAAAACCGGTTTTCTCGCCGCTAGAGACTGGTCGAAACGTGTTGAACAACACTAGAACCATTTAAATTTTGTAATTTAACAGGTCTCACATGGGTGAAGTACGTTTAACAAAAACCAGTGGAGGGTAAGGGTTGCTATTTTTGGGAATATTGACAATTTTTAAGATTTTTATCATGATTATACTAGGGCCTTCAAATATATAGGTCCTTACTTCACTATTGTTTTTTCTTCCAAGAAGAAGGATTTATTAAAGATGAGGAAGAAACAAAGAACGCACCTTGCAAGTCGCGGTCAGCCTATTTTTCTCTTTAAGAGAAAAATAATATTGCGAGCTCTAAAGCGCTCAATAAAAAATAAATTACCTGAGTTTTATTCGTAACATCAATTGTAAATAAAATAACTTATAGAAATAATAATTAAACATTGATCCCTTTGAACGAACCTTCGCTTTTTGAAAGATAAGCTTGAATTATAGATTTTTAACAAATTTTTAAAATTTAAACATTTCTAAGAGTGAGTGTACTATTTTGTGCTTCTACACGTATAAAAATTTTTTATTGCATAATTACAGAAAGCGAATGCTAGTAAATTAAAATGTAGAAAGTTCATTGTGTTCATACTCCAAGAGTCTTTCCTCGGTAGATAATAAAAGGAACAATTTTGGTGATAAATTATTGTTATGAGTAAATAAAGTTGATACAATGAAATAAAATTTATCTAAAATAAATCTATTTAAAATCTAAAATAAAATCTGTTTATGCTGTCTTAATATCACCGAAATTGATCAATCTTCTTTAAATTTAAACTTTACTTGACGCTGAACTTTAAAAGCTGAACAGTCTAAACGCTCAAAATATTCATAGTTGTATGATTTCGTATATATCTTTGCAGACCGATTCTCTCTTCGAATAAACATTTCATACAAAAATGATTTTTAAATTTTAAATGGAAAAAATATAATTTATTTGATACGATTAATTGATTACACAGTAGACACTCTAACGAAGAAAGATGATTGTAGTACTATAAAAAAAGAGAAAGTAAAATTTAAAATGTCTAAAGATAAAATTGGATAAAAAAAAATACATTGAATGATTTGAACACTTGGCAATTTATGTCTCAATCCATTATAGTTTTACTTTTTCAATGATATGGAGGTGCTACCTATTGAACTTTTATGTTACCTCGAAGGAGAATCATCCTGTATATGTATGACAAACAGACATATGAATATGTTTATATATAGTTGTAAAATAATGTAATAACTTATATTTATGATAAAATTAGATAGTGTACATACGAACACCAAGCGGTGAGACACTACAATATTTTAATTCAATATTTTCAATCATCAAACATTAACAAATTCACAGAAGATAGCGTCTCTGCAAAAAAAATATATATATGTATAAATTTGAGATTGACAGTAGAAGTTACAATTTACTTCTTTTTGAATATAAAAATTTATCGCTAAAAAAATAACTATCACTGACCAAAACAAGTGGAGTTTCTGTAGTGTTCATTGTTTTTAAATAAGAGAGTATAATGTGTAATTAGTTTTACCTCTATATAATGTAACAATAGAGTGTATGTAATTAATAAAGGATTCTGTATATTTACTTGAACTACATTCCTTGAGACTTCCTTAATTATTTTTCACTGTAGTTAATGTTACAAAAATTGCAGTAAAAAATGTTGTCTTACGTCTCGAGGATGTTGGGAAAGTGAACAAGCTCGATGATTTCACGCGACGTTGTAATTCAAAGTATTGAAAATCAAAAGAGATTGTGTTGTTAATTGTATGATTGAATTTTAATTTTTATGAACGATGTAAGAAGTTACACAGTTGTATTAAATTTATTGTTAAACAACTGTGTCGATTTAGCCTTGAATCTTTAATAAAATGTGCGTCTGATTCTCGACTTTTAAAAGTTTGCAAATTAAAAATTATTGTAACAGCGTACTCTATTAAAGCCAAATCTAACATTACTTTAAAACTTTTTAAGAAACTGTACTTGTTTAAAAACGTTTGGCGTTATTAATGATGTAACAATGAAGAGAATTGTAAATAGTAGAAAAGAGCCTTGATTTATTCGGTGTGGGTCTTAAGTCCAATTACTTCATTAATGTATCGCAATAAGCTGTATATTTTTTTAAATATAAAAACACTAAATTTGCCAGAATATAATTTTTTGACTCCTGATGTATTTTTAATTAATAATATATAAAATTTCTTCCAAATTATTTAATGATCTAACACATGCACAATGTTTTCTACGAATTTGATTGTGTAGACACTTCATTTCAAATAAACGCGGGAAACTTTGATCATTTTGGGGTTGGCAACACTGCCAATTTGAATTTGGATTTTTAATTAAAGGTTAGAAAAAATGAAAAATTGGTCAAAAGTGAGAAAATTTAGAAAATGAATTTTGTTCGAATCTTTCCCAACCCCCTCAAAAAATGCTGGTTTTTAATTAAAGTGCATAATTGCGTTACTTGTAATTTGTTATTTCCCGCCAGAAAATAGGTGGGGGAAACATTTTTGCCGCCAACCGTAAATCTGTGTGAGTGTGTGTGAGTGTATTCGTGGTTAGCAGTCAAGTTCAGTCAGGTTATTCTTTTGTCTCTGCTTTTGTTTTGTGGTTTTTGCGTTTGGCGTTAGTGAATTGTAAATTGAATAGTTTTGTAATTATATCTTTTCGAAATGGCAAGTCTTTTGGATTTGTGTGAGCAATATTTCGGTACTCGAGACTTCTACGAGGTGTTAAAAATTTCAAAAACAGCGAATGAAAAACAAGGTATGTTACTTTCGTAATTTAACTTCTTTACGAATTTCTTCCCCTTTTCTTTTTATTTACATGAAAATTATTTATAGATTCTACTTATGCATTTACTTATTTTACTTGTGTCACTTTTTTGATATTGCATTTTTCTGAAAAAGTTATTTCATTCGTCTTATAGAACATTATTTTGAGGTTATGTGTAACACCTCAGAGAAGATAACTTTTTGTTTTTTTATTTGCATAGATAAAAAAATGAAAATCATTTCCTAAATGCTTATGAAAATTAGGTTTAAAGTAATGCTTTTTATTTGAAGATGTCACAAAGATTAAGAATGCATTTGGCTTTATTTCTGCAAAATAATTGAAATTAGAACTTCGTATTTGCAATTTTTAAGCTAATTATTATATCTTCACAAATTTTTCAGTGAAGAAAGCATATCACAAGTTGTCTCTGCTCGTACATCCCGATCGTGTTGAAGAAGATGTCAAAGTCGAGGCTACTGAAAAATTTAAAGTTCTTAGTACAATTCATTCCATTCTCAGCGACAATGATAAACGGAAAATCTACGACGAGACTGGACAATTTGACGAAGAGAACAGTAAAGTTGTAATGCGAGACTGGGCCGATTATTGGCGTGCAATTTTCAAACCTATTACTGACAAAGACATCAAGGATTATGAAGATAATTATAAAGGTTCTGAGGCTGAGATGAAAGACTTGAAAAGAGCATATACTGATAGTAAGTTAAATTTTTAAAATAATCAATATTTTAGAGCTTTAATAATATTTAAATTCAAATAACATAAGGCATAGAAAAATGATCTTTCTTAGTTCAACTTTTGTCAGTGGTTAGAAATAGTTAACTGTTAATTTTAGATATTAACGTGGCAAACGTCACTTTGAAATAAGAAAAATAGAAAATGACTCAATCTGAAGATTGAAAACTATTTTTTACATAATTTTAAAATTATTTTTTAGGTAAAGGCAACATGGACTACATTTTGGAAAATGTTCCTTTCACAAATTGTGATGAAGAACCACGTCTTCATGCTATAATAAAAGATTTGATTGCTCGGGGTGAAGTACGAGAATATAAATCCTTTACCCAAGAAGATGAAAAGAAAAAACAGCGACGAAAACGAAAGGTAAGTACCTTCATAAATTTGACGTAAAATTGAATACGTTTCTCATTGTTCAGAAATACCTCACGCAAAGCAAGTGGATCAATCTTATCCCGCGTTCCAAACATTGTGAGTACAATTCCTTTGATACTTACGATCAAAAGGTACATGATACTACTAATATCAACAGTTGGTAGGTTCTATTTACGTCAATTATTCACGCAACAAGTATGTAACTTCCGTCAGTTTGAATAAGTGCGTCTACTAAGTCTGCTATTTTCCAGCTTCTCTATTTTTACTAATAGCACCTCCCGATGATTAGAAGTGCAGTAGGAGGAGAAAAAGAGTAAGAAAGATCCGCGAGAAAGAGAGATAGAGTCAGAAGATAGTAGGGCGGGAGGGGATGCAGCAGTAAATAAATATCTCGGTAACGCTAGAGCAGAGTTCAGTCCTATACGGGTTCCACTCTTCCACTCGATAGATTTATCACTTCACCTTCCAAGCATCCTTAACGTAGAACTCTACGTTACTCTTCTAATATGCTTACCAATATTTAAACCAATTTCGCAATAATATTCTCATCCTACCTTACAGCGGACGTTTTACGAATATGTGAAGTTTGTTTACTATAAAAAAATTTGTGACTCAAATTGTACGGTCTGAAATTCAAATCTTAAGAACTCTTCAACGCCTTAAACTCGACAGTGTTACCTTTGCTTGGATTAAAAATGTCTCGAACAATACTACTCATTTTTTTGATCTTCCCAGCGACATTAATCAACTCAGTATCCGGAGCATGTTTTCACGTGGACAGAAAGGATCTAGATGCATATTCTTGCACTGGAGGTCACGTCGCTGATTTGAACGGGATTCCTGAAGGAGTGGAGCAATTGCAAATCTCAAGAATGCGAATTCCCGTCATCACTCCTCACACCTTCTCTCGTTTCAGAGAAAGTCTCTTGGTCCTCAAGTGTTCTGAATGCGACATCAGCGACATTGAACCTAACTCTTTCAGTCATCTTTCCTCTCTTCAGCAACTGAGCTTGGACAACAATAAACTTACTTCCGTGAAAGCTTCATGGTTAGAAGGACTGAGAGACCTGACCTTCCTCGACCTCACTTACAACCAAATAGAGACTATCGAAGATGAAGTTTTCGAGTACCTAACTGGTGTTACTGACCTACGACTTTCTGGCAATCGACTCAAGTGTCTAAACATCGACGCCTTGGATCACATTAAGAATTTGAATAGGATATTTCTGAGCGAGAATCCGTACTTTCAGTGCCCTAATGCTATCTCGAAGTACCTAGGAGAACGACAAATCACCTTTCAAAAAGATGATAATTGGAATGCAATCCCTCAAGATCTTGTTTCAGCGACTGGAGCTGATCAGAATGAATGGAGAACCAGGAGACCTACTACTTTCTATCCTGTTACTACAACCCCTGCTTATCGGGAAAGACTCACTAATTACAGGAGACCTCCAACTACCGAATCTCAGTGGTCCACTTATCAATCAAGCTTATCAACTAGGCCGCAGTGGCCTACGACTACAGAGTCCGATATCGCTCGTGAGGATATGTTTCTTCATAGAGGTAGCAGTGAATATACTTCGCAACATACTCAGAAAACCTATACACCTCCAATGGAACGAAATTGGATGACTACTCAAACACCTTATTGGTCTTCCGAAGAAACCACCGAATATCCTCCAAGGACTCGACCTGTAGATACAAATTATCCAACTTATCCATATCCATCTTATCCAACTGAAGACATGTCTAGAGCAATGGTTCCGGCAGAGCCGACTGACATTCCTTACACTGCAGGTCCAAAGAGCGTTCAACAACAAAATGTTTATGTTCCTCATGTGACCCATCCACAAATGGTTGAAAACTATCGTCAGTTTGAGGAAACTTCGACTGTCTCCTCTGTACAGAAAGCAGAAACCGATAAGCCTCTGCCAGATTGTGAGAATTCTTCATCATCTATCAGTGCAGTGATGAATATCACTTTGATATCCGTTCTTCTCTCAGTTTCTAAGATCATCCTCGGTGATGATCTTTAGATGCAAGGGAGGGAACTTAGATTTTTAAGAGCCTCCAATTTAGACTGCATTCTGCAAAATTAGAAAGTCAAAATTCCAGTATCGCAAGAGTGCATCGCGAATGATTTAGACTAATTTGGATGTGATCCGACAATCGATGGACCTGATGCTAATTGTATCTGCGGTTTCATCGCAAACCTGTGCGGGCATTTATAGTGAAACCTTATGATTATTTGTGACTAAACTAACTGTAACACGTTATTTTAATGACACATGCAATAGAGACAATTAACCCTTTCGAGGTCATAGTGTGCGATATCTTTTGAAGAAATGAGACTTTCCAAGTTTTCCTGGAGATCGAGATTCGATTATGTTTTCGAGATTTGGAGGGACCCATACAGTTTATTCTGTAGGTATACTACAAATTTTGAAATTTTAAAAGTTGCAACTGGATACTTTTTTTTAGTTTCTACTAACTTCTTCATTTATTAGCAATTAAAAATGCTTTAAATTGAATTAAAAATCACAAATCAATCATAATAATCGTCAAGTACTTTATTTAAAATGGGCTTTTAAACATTTTTGCAAATGCCTAGTAATTAGTTTAAAGGAAACTCATATATACTCGTAATTGTGTTAAATCAGCTAGGCTTTTGAAACACGCACACGTTCTTGGAAAATTATTAAGTTAATGAAGATTTTAATTAAGAGGATGTCAGCGGAGAATATATATATATATAACTTCTGTAAAAAGTAGTCATCTTTTGTAAATGTAAATTGTTAAATGGAATGCAAGAAAAAACGAGAGAGCTTGAGAAAAAACACGTTATGGCGCAGTGCCCTCTCTAACATACCAATCTGCAAAACTATTGTTGTGTAGAACGCACTTCTATGTACATTGTACATACTTTGATCTTTACTTACTCATAGTCATTGACGAAGACCTTCGACGTGAGATGAATCTTATTCGTTTCGATTGATGCTGAACGAAAGTCATTGTGCGAGTACATATTATGTAGACGTAAACAATGGAATCAGTCACTGAACTTCTAATCCGTATCATTCAAATCTCTCATAATTCATAAATAGGTAATCAAATTCTCAACTCAATTATATTTTTTTATTGGAAATTAGAATGTTTGACAAATTTAAAAAGAAAGTTGAATTATGGTGCCCCAAAAAAAGAGTTTTTGAATTTTGCAAACGCAACCTTCAAATTTCTTCAATTTGGTGAAAAAATACTGTTATATAATTTCTTTTATTGAAAAAAAAAAAAATGTTTAGAGATTCCGCTAGGCCGCCTTAGGTCTGAAAATGAATTCTCTCAATTTTCAATTTTAAAAAATACAAATTTAAGGCCAAATAATTCTTCCACCCCCGGAAAGTATTTGTTATTTATTGAAGAATAAATCCTAAAATTTAGAAAACAAATTTTTTTGAAGATATTTAATTTCGATTTCAGTGTAATGTTTTGCAACTGAAAATGAATAGCAGTGTTTTTTCACCAAGCCGAAAGAATTTCGAGGATAGCAGTTTCATCTTCCTCTAGGACATTCAGAGAAGGTGAACTGATCAATCCTCATTCAATTGTTAGAATTTGTTCTCAAATACAAAAGTGACATCGCCCTGCAGTCTCATCATTAGTAGATCTAGATCATTGGTACAAGTCGGCCCTATAAATTGAAATTAACGAGCCTCGAGGATCGCATTCCAGCAAGAGTAGCAATGGAATAATTTTGCAAATGTTATGTGTAGTAGAGCGGCGCGTAATAATGTTATATAAGGACTCTGCTCGTTTGGCAACGAACCGGACGTCTTCGTTCAATCCGCAGCTTGTTCTCTCAGTAACTAAATATAAAGGCTCAAACGGGACCACACAGTCAAGTTCGCGGTGCCAGACGATTATCTCGGAAAGTTCGGAAACAAGGGAGGCAAGGAATGTAGTGGAACTCCCGCTTCGTGGGGAAATCGTTTCACCGCTTCCACTGCTTTCGGTTTATGTGTTTAATCGCCTAAGATTTCGCAAGCGGCAGCTTCAATGAGCGAGACTTGCACCCGAGACGAAGATACGCCTCCAAGCTTTTTGCAACTAGGCGTATATATCCTTGACTACCTCTACGAGTACTCATTGAACGGAACTATTGTAACGAGCGGCAAGGTTTATCTTTATCTCGATAAATGCACGTTTTTAATACTCGTACACCTCGACGCAACGCCGTCTTATGCATTCAATCGACAGCATTTAGAATTTGCTCTGAATACCATAATGATGAGTTGTTATCGGATCGTGCGCACAAGTTGCGTAGCCGGTCTGTTTTCTCATTTCCGAGGGCCTTCATGCAATTTTAAATTTGTCGGATGATGATTTCCGTCCACCGGATTTTCAGGATCATGATCAGCTTCCTCCTCGCACGGGATCATTAGTGTTTCAGAGAGAACTTAACTCGACTCTGCTAACTTGACCAAAGCGACTCAATGTCAGAGTCGCGAAAGGCGAGACTGATAATAATTGAAGAGAACACGTGCTATCTGGGCCGCGACAACGCGTTGCAGATGTTCGCGTGACTTTTTACTCATTGAGTAGGTACTCAGATGGTCTGAGCCGGTTGGAATGAATTAGAAGCAATCCTAGTTATGATAAACTCGCGCCTCGATATAATACTCGTTTGTAAGCTTGTAAAGACTTTCAGTGATGTCATTACTTGGGAACGTTTAACGAGAGTCGTCTTTAAATTCACTTTGAATTAAGAAACTCAACGCAGAACACGCAAGTCTTCTCTTCTATCTCGCTGGCAGCTGTCTTTAACCCTTTGCTTGGCAGACGATCAATATTTTCTTCCAAAAATTAAAGGTAAAGAATAGGAGTCCAATGCTGAAATTTTGAAGGGATTTATGGTGGGACTCTGGCAAGTTTGCTCTGGTTTTAGTGTAGACCTGATGTGGAAAGCTAGTTTTGCTTCAGTTTTTATTTTTATTCAAATCTGGGAAAGGTTGAAGTTAATTGCAGGATATACGGTAAATCTACGATTACAGTGATGAATACCGAGAACTGAAATTCTTATCTTTATATTCAATGTTTGTGTAGTTGTTTTATGACCACTTCCTATGTAAATTGCATCAGTTATGCCATAATTTAGCGAGGAGAATTAATAATTTCGTTTTTCTACATTATTACAATGTTATGTTGTCTAGGTATGATTGCTGTTTATAATTATTAATAGACTCGAAATTGTTATTTGCATAAAGAAAATTCAAAGAATAGACGAAGAATTTAAAGAATGTAATGATTATAGAACAATAGAATTTTTAAATGACTTAATATCTTAACAATATAATTATATATTGTGATACCCTACTGTCCGGAATTTCGAGTTACGTAATGCAATGTCTGGAAAAGGCATGAAATAGTTTACAAGTTCCATCTTAATATTTTCTTGATTTTACAAAAAAAGTGCAATCTATTAAATCCCACTCATTAATTGCACCTATCCCTTGTCAGTTTCCGTCCTTGTGGTTACCCACAAGTCTCGATAAGCAGTTCGATTATAGGCGTTCTTATAACTTTTCCGCGTCACGTGAATATTTGTACGTTAGTAACATATTCAATATGCCATAAATTTTAAATAGTCGATACTTATGTGTTATGCATTCTAAGACATGCAACGTTTGTCTTTGACAGATTCATGTCTGACAACTTAGACATAGATATGATCTTTGTCTCTTCGGTGCCAAATATGGAGAGACATTTTTATGACTTTCTGAAGACAGATTTTTTAAAGCACACTTACTGGAACCTTCATGGTTTTTACATACATAGTAAAACGATGTAAAGAAGGCTATAATGCTTTGGATTAGTCTTACTTTAAAATAGAAACATATTCATTAAATGGCAAATTATTTTATGTTTTATATTCCTCAAAAAAAAAAAAACACATTTTAAATTGAAGGACTTTAAATTGAAATTATCGCTCAGGGTTAGAAGGCCTTTTGTGTAAAAACAAAGTGCTCTATAGTTATTTATAATCACTTCGTTGTTACTCTAATTTGATGTATGATGAAATGATTTCGAAAGACCAAGGCAAATTTGCATCTAAAGGCCATTTTCACATCTATATGGACAGTAATTAAATTCTGACATAATCCATTTATGAATTATGATTCTGGTTTACAGAGGAGTCTAGTTTTAACTGTTTATTATATGTCCTTATAAGAGTTTATAAAAGTTTTGCATCATCCCGTATGACAAATAATTTTTGCACTTTTTGTAGGAAGCGTATGTGGCGAATGTCACTTTTCAGGAATGTTGTTTTTATTGATGCATTGTAGACGAGTGAGTGTAGAAATTATAGATGATTAAAAACATTGACCCAGAGAAAGGTGTGACACAAGAATCACTCAACGGACGTAACTGTTTTGTAACTGTCGTAAAATATTATGAGACGGAAGTCATTGACACAATCTTGCACCGTTTTGCATCGTTCTGCATGTCTTGCCAATCGACCCGCGCACGCAGTATTCTGCGTAACGTTGTGCAATTTACCTAACATTAGGCCGCTGCATGAAAAGACTTGCCAGAAATTATAAATACCGGAATTCGCGCGACTTCGATTTTTGGAGCAGGTCGAACACAAAATAGAGCAAGTGGCTCTTGTAGCCTCATTTTTGTCATACCACTTGAGAAAACAATACTAAACTGAAGACTCCATCATCTTCTCAGAATAGGATTTTTATGATATCCACAAAATCGTTAAACGAGATGAATAAAGGCTCCTCTGATTTTCTGCAAATTTATCTGTGCATAATTTTAATCCTATGACAAAATTAAGATCATTCATCATCAAATATAGTCTGAAGTGTTTTATGTCTAAACATTAGACTCGAGTCATTTATCGAACTAATCTCGTGTATCTTTCCAATCCTTCAAATGTTTTATGTTGCGTGAATTATTTTTGACCGAAGTGTCAATATCGATACAAAATCTTGATCTATTTCAACAATCTGAAACGGTATGTCGTAAATCTTTTCATTCAAAGAGGAAGAATTGGCAGAATCATCGGAGCCATGATTTGTGTTTCATCATTTGTATTCACATATGTGAAATATCATCGAATCACAGGAGAGGCGTATAATTCTAATGTTGTGAAATTCATTTCTTTATTTTTAAGTTATTTATTTGCTGACGATTTATTAAGTTTAGACTAAATTAGTGTTTATGACTAAGAAGATGACTGCGCAGTATTAGAAGAATTTTTCATTAGTACTAGTGCTTTGCATTGAAAACATTTTATGCAGTACACTGCACATATTACATACTTGGGGTGATAATTACACAGTATAAAATGGATGCTGAGGATTAACATTGACACAGTTACTACGTCACATTCCGCGAATTTATTTACCGTGTACCCTATATTGTGCCCTAGTTTATAACTACGTTAAGCTGAATTGATAATAAACGCTAACATGCTATTTCTAATAAACACCCCCTTTAATGAAATTCAATCTTTGGAGACTATTCTTGAAGAAACCATTATTGCGGGATTAAAAAAATGAAGGTCACAACCACAAAAATAGTAAAATATTGTAGTTGCACCATATTTTACCATTTTTGTGGTTGTGATAACAGTTTTCTCCATGTTCGCATTGAATTTTTAATGTTTACTGTAATTTTTGAATTACAGTAATTTACAGTAAGATTCTGAATCTTTATCTTGCAGCTCTCAGGGCATAGAGTGAACTTCCGTTCCGGGGACTGAACAACAGTACAAATCGATGATCTGCCGTTAATTTTAAATCTAGTTCTATAACCAGTTGATTCACCCCTCTCAGAATGTCTGCGTGACGTGCTCTGCAATATAATCTGAAGAGTGAGCGCATGGCAACATTTGAGAATGAAAACATGCCGCACATTTTTCTAGCCTACCATAAATTTATTCTATTTTTGAAGGCCGATATGAGAAACTGTTGATGCCGACTAGATTTCAAAAGCACTGTCACAACTAGTTTATTTTTTTTAAAGAAAATAAACGTCTAACTTTACTTATTTGATTTACGAAAAGGTTTCTAGATCAAGGAATTTCTGATTAATGTGCAATTTTTATTTTAAGATACTGTTTGTTACAAACTTGCCTGGAGAAGGCACGAAGTAATGTAAATGGTTCTAAAAGACTTAGAACAGCATTAGATTGTTATTTGTTATTTAATATCTGATGTATTTATAATGATGAATGAAATGTTTCTGTTTTTCAGTGGGCCAGGGAAGCAAAGGAAGCTGAAATTCTGGAGAGAAAGCTGAAAATTGGAGACGAGGAGAATGCAGCTACGAATGGTTTGGCCCTCGCAATTCGAAATCGTAATCAGGCTCGAGCTGGCCAAGCCGACGATTTCTTCGACTCTCTGATAGAAAAGTACGCAAAGAAGGCTGAAAAACCATCCAAAGCCAAATCACCGAAAACAGCGGCTAAATCACCCTCCAAGGACACCAGAAAGAGCAAGAAAAAAAAGTAATCTGAAAAAGAAGTGCTACAAATCTCGTGGTTCACATGCTTTCTGTTCGCCTAAGTTATTGTTATTAGAAAATTTGGCACTTTTGTAAGTTAAATATTTCTAACTCCAGTATTGTTTATGGTTTAATTATACACTTTTCAATAAATGTGTTCAGATTTTGTATTTTTTTTTGTGTTTTTGACCTAATTAATTTTATTTATAGTTCTAGAGAAGCAGCCTCTGCGTTTACGATGCTTCAGTTATTCAAAAACATATGTTAACAAATTGCGTTTTGTTAAATGAATAATACGAGTCAGCCTGCGGAATTTAGCGACTGCTAAGTTTAATCGTTTAATGTTAATTCTATTTCGGTTTAGAATGAGACAATCCATACATTTAGAACCTTGTCTTTCGATAGAGAGATATAATTTTAGAAAGTAGTATAAGTTTGTTGGGATTTTCAACCTGCTGCTAGAAAATAGTGTTAAAATATTATTTATTTTTTAATTTGTTTTTGAAAATTACAGCTTTCTTCGTTTATCAGCAGTAACTAACTTTAGCGGAACTATGAAACTCTACTTTATCCAGCTCGTCCAATACAGAAAACTGCTGTCTTAGAACTTATCAAACGCTCAGTGTTGAAAGTAGTTGAAAGTAAATTAAGAGAATGTGATACTGGTGAGAGATCTACTTTACCGTTTTTGAAATTTCTGGATCTCCAGGATAAATATTTTTCGTTCAAATCTTGGGACATGGTAAATGCAACTAAATCTGCATCATGCAAATTTCTGATGCAATTTCATGATGAATTCGCAGATGAGATTCAATTCGGAAAAAATATTTAATTATTTACTCTTCTATTCATTTACAAATCTTAATTAATTATTAATAATCGGTGATGATAATTTATTAAGCTTTTTAAAAAATTAAAAGAGTATAATTGAAACCCTATTGAAAAAATTCTCGAAGTAATCGTTTTATAATATTATTTTTGGATGAGAAAAATATGAGAAACTTCACGAGAGTCAGAGAATAAATCCTCGCGAATTTCCTCGTGTTTTCCTTGTGTTTTCCTCGTCCAAAAATAACACGAGAATATCTTCAAAGATTTTTTCAATAGGGAAAAGATGAATTTGACGTTACTTTCAGAATGAGAAATTTAAGTAGGTGTGGCAGAAACAACCTGAAAATGTTTTTTGTCGTAATAGCGTCCATTGCTCTTAGTAATAAGCGTGAACAGTGAATCAGTCATCAGATCACTCTTTGGCATTATGCCTATATGGCTATAGTCTCGGGTTACGTCTGCGGGCTACTCTGAGACCTGAACGACAACACACTACGCATAGGGTGGACTCGTCTCGTTAATGGTGATTTTATTTAAGAAATTCGGTTTATTTCAATTAAATGCATCAGAAAATTGCTTTAACGGATCCCACACAGGTTTCTGCAACGGTTCCTGTATACGAGTATATGGATTCCTACACGAAGCCAGTACGGATTCTTTGACGGTTCACTAAAGAAAATTACCGAAGGTACTTGTACCAATAAAGGATCCTTTGATGGAACCTGCATGGGTTCCTGGGCGAAATACACGATTAACCTACCGATACTAAAGGTCATTAAGGGCGTCTGATACTTTACCATAAAAGCAACTTAGTTTTTACGTTTGCAATTTAGTAATTTACGTTTGCAATAATAAATATTTTTTTGTTAAAACTAGGCCATTTTGCTTCACGAAACGGAGGTAAATGACTTGGTTTTAGCAAAAACATCTTTGAAGGGCTCGTTGAGCATTTCAACGTCATACATTCTCCACATTTCTGTATAAACTAAATTTATACAGTTTAGCGAATTTCTACAATTTATTTTTCTATTGATTAAGTGAATGGAATTGAATTTTGAGTTAAGAATGTCAAAATTTGCCAGAAATTCGTGTTTAAGTTTATTTAAAGTTAATAATGCTTGAAATTGAAACCAACTAAATATGAATAGCCAGTTTAATAAAATCTTTAAAACCGTGGAAATCAAAGTTCAGTTTTAAGTACGACACCCGTTGTGCATATACGATCAACTCACACTGGTGTACGATCGCGAGTGAACCACCGCACCTTATTATAGATGTGTGGTGAAAACATAGGTAGCAAAGTGTAAACTATCCAGCCCTGTAATGGGAGATCCGATTGAAGTTTACAAAAGCGTTCAAACACAATGGGGCAGAGCCCAAAACAATTTTTACTGGCACAATCAGCAATTAGGTTGAGATATAATGTTGCTGTAAACGAATAATCTATAAATCCCAACTCCAATGCGTCAGTCAATTGACAAATAACGGATAAGAGCGAAAAGAAAAATTGTTTATTCGAGAGAGTCGAGTTTCTTTGGAAAAAAAT
>JAUEJJ010000018.1:1568865-1591200 GCA_032164275.1 Synergus coniferae | reverse complement strand
AACTTATAATCGAATTAATCCGGTCTATCCAAATCAATTCGAATGATTCTGAAAAATTCGGATTTATTTGAATTGACTGGATTTATTCGGATTGAGAGTTCGGATTAATTCTGATTAATTCGGATTGACCGGGAAGTTAACCAGAGCTTGCCTCGGTTACACTCGGATGGGGGCATCGTACTGGAGAGTGTATTTTATTTCTCAGCTTACCTTGATCTTTGCCATGACTATCGCGATATATCGATATTTAAAATATCGCTAATTTCGTTTTGATGTCCCATTACATTTATATTTCGGATCCGAGATTAAAGGGCTCCTAAGAGAGCAGCTATTACAATTTTTGTATCTGAATAAGATAAGCTTATATATTTATATTTATAGTTACAAGTGATATCAAAAGGGAATAGAATACCCATCTCAGGGATGTTAATCCTCACTTACACATTGGATAGTATAATTGTAATTTTATATTAGTTGTTGAGCATTTCTCGTCTCATCTCTGGCTTATCTCTTGCATTAACTCTATTATTATAGTCGCCTCTAAATGATTAAAATTTGCAGTGGCAAGGATATCTAATATACATAGATACACGTAGACGCAGAGTCTATCGAGCACTCCGTAAAGTCTTATGAGAGAAAAGGACACTGCTCAAGAGGGTGAGGATAGAAAAGGAAGGCAGACAGAAAATCGCGGAGAAACGAAAAGAAAGAGAGAAGGTCCGTTAGGTGATGGTGAGAGCAAGAGAGAGAAGGTGGATGGATGATTCTTCAAGGGACATGAGGAGAATGGGGTAAAGGAGGTGGTGGTGGTGGATGAGGATGAGGATGAGGAGGGTGAGAGGGTGGAGGGGAGAGCGACATTCCAGAAGGCGGCGGCGGCGGTTCTCGTGGGAAACCAAAGAGAGAGAGAGGACCGAGATCGTCTCGAGGAGAGCCTGCGACTTCGACTCCAACTTCGAACCTCAAGCAGCTTCAAGCAACCTCAACTCATGCGACCAGAGACGAGAGACGACGAGCGAAAAGTCAACTTTTCGTCAACATCGCCTCGAGGGTTGCTGCTGGCGCTGCTGTCCTCCTACGCCTGTACAATTGCCGATCCCATTTCTGTAATCTAATTATCCAAGTGAGGTGCGTGACAAACCAGCCCGTAATTCACTGGCTGACAGACTTCAATTCAATTAAACGTGTTTTTAACATGTCTGCACACTCAGTATGTCCTACAAATTATCCGTCTTACTACAGCTGAACAACTGGAGAGATCAATGTATGATTTCTAATTCTTGAGAATAAAAGAGTAATGACATTTCCAGCATTTCTATTCCCAGTTACTGTGGGCGGGGGGGAGTTAGGTCACACTTCTCTCCTGTTTGGAGGATTCGACACTCCTGAGTGTGAATGAACTCACCTCTCTGAATAGTCACAGGGTTTGGTCAGACCTCTCCCCCCTCTTCTAGGATCCACCCCCTTTCTAGAAAATGTGACTACGGAGGAGGACTGACTCTCTTTCCAAGATCCTCCACTCTCTTCCAATTATTACTTTTCCATTTGTTATTCGAGGGACATCCTCAAAAAGGGGTAGATATATGGGGTCGGTCGTCTAAAAACTAATTTACCAATTTAATGGGTGGGGGTGGTACCTACGGTTTGTTTGACTAGTCAAAAAAGTTTCTACACACATTTCGGAAGTTTTTGTGTTATTAAAAATACAAAGGGCGCCAATGATGCTAATGAGACATAATTTAGAGACAAGACAGAAAAAGCGATAAGAAGTGAATCTTGGAACCAGAGTTAAGCCCTAAGTGAAAAAATAGGCGAGAAAACGTTACGTAATAAATGGATAATAAGGAGTAAATAGGGGACTAGTCTAACCCTAGGCCCTAAGGCATCCTCTGGAAGCGAAGGTACAGGAAGATATTTGTGTATAGATGAACACCCTGTATAGATGAAGGCGCTGCAAGCATACCGCCGCGAGATGAGAAGAAGAAAGAGGAAAGAAGGTGGAGAGTTAATTGAATCCGAGCAGCGTATAAGTGGAAGTCCCGCTCGCTCCTCTTATTCTTCTTTCTTCCTGCGTGCCTCCTCTCTCCCCCTTCACTAGGGTACAACAGGACCAAGAGAAGGTCGAAGAAGAGTGGAAAGAGGAAGGAAGCATTCCTTTGTCTCTGCGCGTACAAACCTAGATCATATATGCATACGTCTCTTGTATGTATGCAACATGCATGCATATATCATCCGCTGTATTTAATTATATACCTGCATATTAATGCACCTTCTCCATATCCGACAAATTCAATACTATTCGCATGCTTTTCATATAACAACATATGTCTAACAGGCCTTTCCCTACATTCTCACTTCTTGTGTGATCGAGATCGTATCAATTTTAAGGATAGAGGCATCTCGGCGGATATTGCATGTCTGCAGAAGAAATCCATCCGAGAACCAAAATTCTTGCGGTTTCCTCTGGTTTTAGTCGATCATGCTAAAATGGTCTGTTAAAACCTTGCCGAAAATCGGCTGCCAATATCGTGCCACTGCCAGAATGATAACTCTGGTACACACTTGGTGGCCAATTCTGGTCCAGATTCTGGCCGCCCCCCGAAGGAAATAACGGAAATACAGATCTGTTTTGGAAGGTATAATGATCTTGTTCTTATTCTTTTCGGTTGTGTATGATGACTTGAAAGTGGCACCCCTAGAATCATTCGTTCGATATTTGCGTACCCCAAAATAGCCAGAGCCCCCGAGACAACAAGAGGACGGGATCGTGGAGGTGAGGAAGAGGCTGAAGAAGAACGAGAAGAAGAAGAAGCGTATACCGCAAAACCAGTTCGCGGGTGAGTAAACAAAAAACGAGAAGGAGCTAACGCCGCGGTGCGGCGTAGCCTCGTTGTCCGGGGAGAATCGCTGCTTTATTGCTAATTCGAAGACATTCGCCTGGTAGAAATGAAACTTTATAGTCCGCCTGCGGGCCCGGGTACAACCAGGCGAAGGCGCCGATTTTCAATGATGCTCAGGGACCCGAGGCTCTAGAGTAACGCCTTCAAAAGGCATCTTTGCCGAAAGGCTATACGCTGAATTCCAATCCTCGTATCTGCAAGTTTCAATATGTGTTTGCTCCACTTCCTAAGTGACAATCATGACAATTCTAACACTTGAACAGTTGTGCTTATAAAATTCTTATTTGTCCGGTACTCGAAGTTTCGATTAGAGCACAAGAAGTTGTTCAGGAGTTAACAAACGGTTTTTTTGAAGACTTTTTTTTATTATAAATGAATTATTTGTTATTTTCTATGATTCGAGTTTTGGACTTGAAAGGACTGGTTTTGAAAAATTTCTAATGTGGATTTCTGAATCTAGAAGCTCGATTTAATGCGCGATTGTTACTTCTGGATCAGCGGATCTTGAATGCTTCAAAGCTTCGGGTCTTGAGTCCCATGTAGTTCAGCTCACAGCAGGCGACTTACGTCAGTATCTTTAACATCCCACGGAGCTCATTACATGGCACAAGTATGTAACAACGTCACGTACAACACGCAATAAAATGCCAGAGAGTGCAACGCAGTAACGTTGCAGTTATCTGATGCATTTTCAGTCAGCGGGTAGCTTCTCGTCAGCAAAAATTACTAATTTGGGAAGACGATTATTAAATTTTGATAAATGATATGGAACCTAAAAATATAATAATATGATACGCTTGAATTAACGTAATAATAGCGGCTTTTAGCCATATTGTCTAACGGTTGGACAATATTGCTGAAAGCCGCCATTTTTACTTAAATCCAAGCATATGATATTATGATAATATGATGTGCTTGAGCTTAAGTCAAAGAGAGTACACTTGGACTTCGTGTGTCTTTGATTCCCAAAGTACTTCTTTGCCATCATAAGTACATATATTCCTAACATTATTATTCCTGAATTCTTATTCTCACTATGAGATTCAATTTAAAAAACCTTTCTTGTTTTAGAAAATTTATAATCCTAAAATTCTATACAACGCTATTAACTTTAATTTTATAATGCGGAGATCGTTTTCGACGCGGAGGAACGGATAGAGGGTGTTTAAATTGGTATAAGTGTCGCTCCCTGAGTAGGAGTCGAGTTAGTTTTTTTTTTTTTGGTGGAGAATGAGGGGGGGCGGTATCGTCCTCCCCCTAATTGACAAATTGGAATCTCATTAAAGAAGTCTGTGGTGCCGTGGGCCAGACCAGCCGTATCCAGAACGAAACAAGGTAGAGGGAGGAGTGCACAGAAAGCGAGAGACGAGTGATCGAGTGGAAACGAAGGGGCCAGAAGTCAAAAAAGAATAATAAGCCCAAGAAGGCAAACTGGTAGAAGGGAGAGGACCAGGGTCTCATAACGCGAGCTCCACACGGGCAATGCTAACCGTTCAGCTCGATGTCCTGCCTGCGAATGCCACCCAAGCAGCTTGCGCGCGTGCGCGATCTGTGTGGGCTCGGGTGAAATCGACCACCGGGTCGAGCCGAGCTTACCCGAGAACCCTCGGAACCATGCGACCAACTCCGAACGGAACGTGTCGTAGACCACCCGGTAGAGCGCGCGCGTGCCGCCACCTGTGTGGTCCGCTCCTGCAAATCTGCGCTCTGAGCTACGTGCGTGCCCAGCAACTTCAGCCAGGGGCGTATCACAATAATGATTTCTGTATTCTTTTTGATAAAATTCCCGCATTTTTTATTAAATTTTTGTAAATAGCGACAAGGTTCCGATGAAACCTTGTATCTCAAATACGAAAGAAACTGGAGTCATTCCTAGAATTTAATTTATTTTGAGTTTTTCTTGAACTGCAGGTAGAATCTCGTTAGAGCCAATAAACAGACGATTTCAGAGTCACGAGATTGGATTCAGCGTATAGCGTAAACCAAGAACGGACATGGATAGTAGATGGCATTCCCCCCGACAAACTTTTTTCCCCTTTTTTTTCAAGAGCTCTCGCTCTTTTTCTCTCTACTGTACTTTTTCTCTCTCTATCGAAAACCTCTTGACTCGTTCCGCCTCTCGATCTCGACTCGCGCTTCTTCTCGGTTTCTTTCGCGCCGCCTGGCCCGTCGCGACCACGTGCTAACTTACGAGCTGTACCAAACTCTTCGAGCAACCTCCTCACCCTTCATCACCCTCACTGCTTCTCCCTCTTTTACGTCCTCTTTTTTTCACAGCGTCTCTGTCTTCAGACTCTTCCTCACTCTTCTCTCTCGTTATTCTTTTGTTCTTGACGACACTCTTTATTCTTTTATCATACATATTTGTGCCTCCCCTGTGCAAAATAAACTATTGAGAAATGCCACAAATTGAAAGTGAAAACTGACCGACGGGACATTGAGATTCACTCAAATTAGGGTGGGAATCTGCAGATGGTCTCAAGGCACTTATGGTACCAATGGTAAGAGGAGTCCTGGGGTCCACGTTTCCAGATATTGGTACCATAGACAAGTTTTTCCATTGGTACCCGCTCAGGGCTCGAACTCTCGATACTCCTATATATAATGGAAGCCCGAACATATAACGACTGAGCAACCGAACATCTTCTGACCGAAAAAAGGTTCCTCCGTTTTTCAACTTATTGGCGATGGTGTCTGTCGGTAGTCTGTAGCATGCACTCTGCAGTCTGTTCCCACGATAACTTTTGAAAGAATCATCTGATCAATTCGCTCTTTCAGGAAAGTTTTTATATTCCAAAAATAAAGGTCAAGCTCGTTAACCATCCTTCCTTCTCCAATCTACTGTGCGTTTTTTCGTTTCTCGACCCGGTTTCAAGATATTGAAAAAAATATACAAAGTTGCAATTTTTTTGAAAAATCGTGTAAGATTTTGACGAGTGTAAACTCGTTTCAACTTGTACATACATGCATGAACGAATATGAAAGAGGATTTGATCACGCGTGTGAGCGCGAACCGAGGCAGAAGCGGGTGCGATGATTGGCCCGGGCCCGTATTTTCGCGTGTAAAATGTAAATGAATCTTCTCATGTTAGCCAATCCCAGAGAAAAAGATGAAGAACCACAGCCAGACAAGGATCAAGTTCAAAGCGCCGCCTGTGGTTACAATCTTTCTCTCTTTTATTACTCAGCTCCTCGTTTATTCCGTCTCTCTTTCATGACAAGCATACAGGCACACTTAAAACTGACTGTAACACGTCTAAAATAGAATTCGCGATTACGCAAATCACTTTGGTCGTTTTTCAAACCTTTCGCTAATTGCCTTAATGCTACATCATTTTTCCTCAACAAATTCATCAGCAATGTCGATTTATATTTAAAAAGACGCTTATTATGTTCAGTATGCGAGTGATAAGTGTTTCATAGCGATTTTAAGGAATCTGAAATTATTAATTGCAGAATACACATTTTTTGTATAATACCTTCTACTCTCTTTACTAATAGTAAAAAAAGTCTTTGCATAGAGGATTTTAGAGATGATGATCTAAGTGAAACTCAAATTCCTCGATTGTTTTATTTAACGCGACTCACTTTAAAAGCCGAGGAAGGAAATTTTGTCTATTTGTTTTACATATGAAAGTATGAAACTCGTAAAAAATGTTTGTTAGCCTCTTGTATCTATACTGGACAGTCTGTGGTCAAAATTATCATACATATGGTTTCGAAACATTTAGGCTTCTCTAAATGCTACACAAGTTTACGGCTCGACATAAGAAAATCTGAAATCTCATTGAGTAAATATCCGTGCTTAAGTATTTTTCGTTCTCAAGTCGTACAATAAATTAATTTTAGGAATGAATGAGTCAAGTCATTAGTGTTGCTCACAATTTCGGTATTTTAAAAAATGAGCAATCTTTTTTAATCACTATGTACACTTGATAAATTACTCTTAATATTCTCCTTCTGGTCGGATCCCAGATAGTTGATGTTCATCCTTGTGTCCCAGTCTTCTCTGTCTCTCCCTCAGTAGCTAAATTTATTTTACATTTCTACCTTTTCTAGACCTTTCACAATATTTGGGTGTAGTTTGGCATATCCTGTGAGATCACGGTGCGGCAAGTCTAAGTCACTAAATCCAGCTTTGAGTCCTCGGTGATGGATGGTTCGTCCTTCTCAGTTCTCTCCCTACACTCCTACAGATAGGTAGACTGCCGAGTCCAGGGCCGCCGTAAGCAGACTCCTCTTCCAAAGAAAAGTCAATCATGTACCCCAACGCGTGTATAACATTCTCGAAGAATGCGTCCTCCTATGCAGGACCCGGAATCTATTTAAATAACCACTATGTAAGAAACGCATTCTTCTACATTTCAGGGCTTCCATCTACTTTTTTTGTTGAATATCCCTGAGCAAATACGCCCCTGTTCTTCTATATCACAATTCAAACAAAACCAGCCATGTCCCTCATCTTCACTTCACGTTTCTAAAACTAATTTTCACTCTCGTACATTTTAGGGCATATATTTCTTGAAATTCGTTAAAATTCCTTAAAGTTGAAAAAACTTGAAATCTCTTGAAAATCATTAAGGGCGTGTGGCAATTACCATAAGAGCAAATTTAGTTTTCCAAACTTTACGCTCGCAATAATGAATATTTTTTGCTAAAACTAGGCCATCTACCAAAAAAAATATATTATTGCGAGCGTAAAATTGGGGAAATTAAATTGCTCCTATGGCAAAGTATTACATACCCTTAAACTTTGCTTAAACCCTTAAACTTAAAACTGCATTGCGAGATTGGGTGAAGGTTGCAACTGGATAAGTTGCATGGGAATGTGGATGAGTGAACTAACCGGAATTGGAACTGGGTTCGATGATAGACGGAAAGAAATTGGAGAGGAAGAGAAAATAATGGTTGGGTTGTATCCGATCTATCGATCGGCGCCTTGCATGCCCCTGCGTGGTTCATCCCTGGCCCCGGGGGCCCCCTAACAGCCCACTCCATCGAGTTCGTGCAGGTATATAAATTCTGGTGCTATTATTGGGGTTTGTGCTTTCGCACAGGGACCTTTGGGCCCCACGGCGGCCCCTTTGAACGACTCTTTTCGCCTCTTTCTCTCGGACTCTGCTCTTTGTCGCTCCGCCAGTTTTACCTTCTTCCCTCTCATTGCTCCCTTCACCCCGACCTGCTCTTGTCTTGTTTGTTTTCCCTCGCATCTTCCGTTTGCTAAACGCACCTTAAATTACGTGGCCAATGATAAATATTTGCCCTGTCGTCCATTACCCGCGGTTCGACGCGCAGGACCCTTCGTTTTCATTCGGTTCGGACGCCTCGTTCGGAACCATTTCGGAACAATTTCGGAATCGTTCCTGGTTCAGTTGCGGGTTCAGTGGCGGGTTCCGCCTTTCTTCGTCTCCTCTAGAGTCAGATCACGTCACCTTGAAAAAGGTCCAGTCACCTACTTCAGAAAGGGTTGCGCTGGGATCCTCAGGATGTGATATTCCTCATCGACGAGAGAAGAGGCAAAGTAATACTTGACGAGGTCTCAAATACAAATAAAAATATGTCCGCCTTTGGCGGCTCTACTCTACTTGACAAATTTTTCAAATGTTTTTAAAGTACTTTACTTTTGAGGAAAACATTCCCTTATATCCTTCCTATTTGGTCTTTTCTTTAATTAGTTATATACTTATATTTCTGAAAGTTATTTTGTTATATATCCTCATTTTTTCAATAAATTACTAAAAGATTGAAGAAAATTCCTTAAAAATTGTAGACATTGTTCAATTTCTTAAATTTTAAGAAATTTTAATTTAGTACTTTTTCATACGTTTTAGGGAAATTCCATAAAATGTTGATGAAAATCATTTTCCCAAATAAAAATATGAAAAAATCGTTAGGAAAATGTAAGGAAATTTCCCATATGTTAAATATTAACTATTATTAATTTATATATAGGACATAGGTATTGATGTATAATGTACGTGTGTACGTATTATGGTTCTCCTTACAGATTTTAGTCTAATCTAAAAGTGACCTGTTTACGACTTGTTTAACACCGAAGGCATGTTTCGAATATCCGTAAAATAAAAGTTATGGTTTTATTTCCTGTCGGTATATGACACAACTGACCATATCAAATTTCTAAGAGTCCCTTTTACATTGGACGTGCCTTTAGTACATAAAGCGACAAAATGCCCAATTGGTCACGCACTGGCTTCAGGAAAAGAACATTATTCATTATATTATCAGTATGAGCAAACAAACACTTGGACTTATGCTCCCTGGACAAGCTTTTGCACTCCTCGGTGTGTGCTTCAGTCTAGAGGCAACCTCTGCTCGTGTCTATGCGCATTTTTGCATTTCTAGTGCTCAACACCTACATCACTTCCCCTGTTCGATGAATCACTCATAGATTCCATTTCTTATGAAGTCTCAGTGGGTGTGTGTTTCTCCGTGAATGGTGAAGGTGCGACTTTCCTCGGCTATTGATTCATACATGAATATATTCGGTTGTCAATTCTTTGACAGAGAAGACGATTCATTGTTCTAAGTAACAATTTTCTTTCTAAAAATGTGCTAAATACGGACATACAGAGGCTGAGTAGCATTATATCTATATATATTGGGCTAGAAACGAGAGATAGACATCTTTTATGTTATCAAGTGACTTAACGTCTATATGTATATTAATGGCTCATTGGTAAAATCGAGTTATGCGTTTTCATTTAGGAGCCATCGAGTTGTGAAGAAAGTTAGGGATTTCAACCAGTATGAATAAGATACGAAGGATACTAGTGACCAAAAAGTTAAAAGGGTGCAAGGAGGAAGAAATTGAAAAAGGGTGGAAGGAGCAGGTTTCAGGGTGAGAATCTGAAAGAAGGAAGGAGAGATAAGTAACGAGGTGGAGTGTATCAGATATGAATTGGTGGTAGAAAAAGAGGAAGGAAGAAGAAAGAAGAAATGAGAAATAAGAAAGGAAGATGAGGAGGGAGTACGGAGGAAGGTTAAAAGAAGTGAAGAAGAGAATAAGAGAAGTGCAGAAGGAAGATGAGAAAAAAGAAAGGAAGCTATAGAAAGTTTGAGAGTAAGAGCAAGAATAAGAAATAAGGAAGGGAGGTGGAGGGATAGGAAGAGTGAGAGAAAAATATCTGAGGATTGCTGGAGAGGGAGGGAAAGAGAGTGAGAGAGGGGGAGAGAGTGATCTCGAAGAGTCGAACGAGGAGAAAGCTAGGACTTGCCTCCTTCCTCTCCTGCACCTGTCCTCCTTTACCTGGTTCGCCCCGCCCCGACCAATAGCCGTTGAACTGAACTTGTGACGTCAGTGGGTAGCAAGATCACGTAGTGGGAGAAAAAGCACCATGAGTTGAGGACCACGTTGTAACGTTGGAGGGGAGGGGGTGTTGGCGGTGGCGGAGGTGGTGGCAGAAAGAGGCACCCGGTCCGGGCTGATCCGCTCGCTCGAGGAACACCAAATCCATCTTCGCATTTCCCACCTCTGGGTCGTTCGGAAAACGCTCACAAGCTTTCGGTCACTAAACTTGCACCCTTACGAATTTAGACTTCGCGCGCGATCGTGAGTGCTCCAAGGATTAATACCCACCAGGACGAAAATTCGCAACATTATTGGATTACCTTGCATGCATTTAAAAGTTGACATTCTTTTTTTGAATGCAAATTTAAATGTCTAGGAGCTACTGTAATGTGAGGCGAAAGGGATATGGACAGTGGTCCAGGTGGAAGGGTATTGATCAAAACTGAGAATCTGCTGGTAGCTGGTCTCGATTCTTCGGCGTGGAGTGTGGGTGTTGAAGTGATAAAAGAAAGAAAAATAGAAAAGGGAAAAGGGGGAAAAATTGGGTTGTGGGTGTGAGGAAATCGTGCATATAGCGTGAGTTAGGGTGAAAGGAGGTGGCGTGAAATTAGGAGCTCGGGAGGTCAGAGTGTGCAAGGGTGTGATGCCCTGGTTATGGTTAGGCGTGAGTGAGGTCAGTGGCAAGAGGAGGAGGTGGTCGACGGACCGTGACTGGAGAAAGAAGAAGCTGGTAGCAGCATCATCATCTACGACCCTTAACGTAGCGCAGAGAGCAGCCACCGCGGTACCACGAGGGCCTTGATTATGGTGTGCAACCGTGTCCTGGTAGCAAGGCCGGCGTACTTGCACCGCGTGTGTGGCTCTAGACTGCAGTTTCCGCGTTACCTGAGAATTGTGCTGGTGTTGATTATTCTTGGAATACCGAGTCCTGGCAACAATCTAGCCTTGGCCTGTGGCCCCGGGAGGGGTGGAGGCCGCAGGCCAACCCTTCGCAAACTTACGCCCCTTGTCTTTAAGCAACATGTGCCTAATGTCAGTGAAAACACCCTCCCGGCCAGTGGACTCAGCGAGGGTCGAGTGTCTAGGCATGATTCCAGGTTTCGGAATCTGGTTCCAAACTACAACACTGACATCATCTTCAAGGATGAAGAAGGCACAGGAGCTGATCGCCTTATGACGCAGGTAAACATTCATATATATCTTTTTCATTTATCTTTATCCGGTTTTGATTCGACTTGGGATCACGAGAAAGGCACTTTCGGCGGATTTAGTACGAGAAAAATAGAACCATTTGAATTGAAATTTGTTTATAATGTGAAAATCTTTTCAAACGGCAACTTTGTAACATTTTAACGAGAAATGTGTGTCTTAGATTTACACACGTTAGGATAAGACTTAAGTCGTTCTTGAGTGTTTGAAATATATCGTCACGCAAAGATTACGATGAGCCGATAATCAAGTTTGTTGATTCTTTATGTAATATGTACATTATTCTGTGAATACACAATGTGTATGTGTCACTGTTAGGGAAGTAGCAAGGGAAAATCCTAATAGCTGATGTTTATACATTGGAAAAGTATGTAGTATTTTTTTGTGAAATTTATTGGAAGACTTTATTCATCAGTCTGACTTTTAATTTATCAGTAAAAGCATCTTTCTTGATACAAATATGCTCCCAAGTAAACTTCTTCTCATAAAATTAATGTATACCTTGGAATCAGACGTTGCTTCTTGCATTTTTTAATATGTAAATTGCGCTTCAGATTAGTATACAAATTTTTAAAAATATTAAGTAGATATTTATTATGTCGTAAAAGTTCGATGACATAGTTTGCATATAAACAAGGGGGAAAAACCTTTCCGAAATTTGATCGCATCGAGAGTATCGGTTGGTAGCGATCGATCGACTTCCGTCGGTGCTTTAAACCTTCCACTTGTGTATTCGGTGGAACCTGGAACCTTCGAGTAACATCGCTCATATTCCACATCTCTTATACATATATATATTTGTTCTTACATTTAACCTCAGTATTTAAACAGCATCTATTCTTCCCTCGTTCACACTGCTTTCATCTGTGTTTACCCTCCATTTCGCATAAGTTCGAGAGTAAACGTTTCGGTAACTTTTCTCAGTTGTGCTGCAATTTGACCGTCGACTAAAAGAGTTCGACCGAATCTCACCACGCCTGGTTTGTTTGTTTCTCCATCAAACGGGGCGCCAATTTCTTAAAATTCTCATTAACATTTCAACCAGCATTACATTGTCTAACACGACGTCTTTAAACGTATTTGTGAAAAGCAAATTTAAGTAAATGGCGTGAAAAATTTCAAAGAAATGAAATGATTTCTGAGGGAAATTTTCTGAGGGCTATTTTTAAAATTTCTGGTGCTCAAATTCAAATGAAAGAATAGAATATAGAAATATTCTAGTGGAATATCGCAAAGGTGCGTAATAGGAAAACTTTTTATGGAAATAAAATATCGCTATTGTGAGTCCCCAATGAACTGAATACAAATTTGAAATATGTGGATTGCATAACATATAGCGCATGTTGTTGATACGCTAATATGCTGTTAGGGTAGTGACAATTTTCCTTCAATATTTTCCTTCAGTATGAATTACTCAAAACTTTATGCGTGCATTAAGCATTCATTCAATAATTTATATCCAAATAAATATTGATATACGACCTATGGTTGTTATTCTGGCTTTCCTGGAATTCCATTTACCATCAGGAAAATGCCGACAAACGCATTCGAGTATTATAGGATATGCGTCTGAGAAAAATCCAAATTTATTTAGTGGGGCGAGTAAACAAGCATCTTAAGAAATTTAATTATATTTTAAAGAATAAAGAGAACATTTAATTACATATAATTTGGTATTTTTTTTGACGTTTGATGTCAGATGCAGTTTTTTCTTCAAGGAAACCGGTCACCTTTATCAGATGTATTGTCTGAAATAACGGCATCAGATATTGACAAAGTTCCAGTTCGCTTGAAAATGAACCTTGACCGGCGCCTGAATTTGGTTTCTCGAGGTGTATAGACAGTTTTCTCTCAGATAAATATTTCCCATGCAATACGGTCTTGAGATAAATCAATTTTATGAATTCGGAATGGATCGCTAATCTGAAGGAAATAAAAACGGATGTGATAAGATAGCCTATATAAATCTATGACTTTTATAAAAATCATATCTCTAGATTTTGATTGAACGATTGATTCATAAGAGTTCAGTATCTTTTCGACTTAAAATGCAATGTGATTCCCCGATTTATATGAAGAATAGCTATTTGATAGATGCAATTGTCATTGACAGATGGCAATCATTTTTTCGCGGACAGATTACTAATCTCTAATATAATTATCATAAGGAAAAATCGAGGGAAAAATAATTGTTATGAGGAAAAATCCCGCAAATTCCAAATATTTGGAATATTTCTTAAGATATATAGAGGAGAGAGAAGGCACGAAAATTATCCCTAACTTAGGAAGCGATAAGATATTGCGGAAAGGGCAGTAAAATACGAAAAGGAAAGTATTTTCTACTGCAAAGAGGAGTAAAAAATTACGAGAAAGCAAGTCTTGCGTACATCTGCGCTTTATTTTTTTGTTTTATTTATTATTTTTTTAAGTAGATTTAGACGTAGCATCAGTTGTGGGGAATAAATAGAGAGAAAAAGTATAGTCGCTGCTCTAAGTGATTGCGGGTAGGTTTATGGGAGCCATAACCGGTATTTGGTTTGGCGCGTTAAGCTCCTCCAATTATGGCAAATAAAGTTAATGGTGTGTTGTCGTATTCCTTTCGTTCTCTTGTTGTCGCCTTTTCCTAACAATGGAAATAATATGTTTCTCCATTTCATACTTCTTTATACACACACACACATATATATATACAAACGGTTGAAAAATCCAGCCGAGGAACGTGGTTACAAGTTATTACGGTCCAGCAATGCCAACAAGCTGCTCTACTCGCGGGAAATGCCAATTTCAAAGTACTTCTACGTGTTGTAGAGACCTTCCGAGAAACTATAAAGCTTTCAGACATTGCGAATCTTTCACGTAATTTTTGGAAAAAAATCGTTCAGTTTTTCCTGTTCACTTAGCATTGCCCAGTCAGAAATGGATGGACGATATATGACAGTACTTTTTTTCCATTTTTTGAAATGAAATTGGAGGTGGGAAAAAATGAGATGTATGTTTAGGGTATCATTTGCGAAATGTTAGAGTCTGTTGGCACAAGTCGCGTAATACCGCGCGTGCAATAAACTTCGTGTTGGACAGGTGTAAGGTGCAGGCGTTTACGACATTGTTCGAGTGAGAGAGCAACCGAGAGCAACCTGGTGCGAATGTGCGAGTCAGTGGATTACGATAGGCCGATGTAGATAACCACTAGATAGAGATTGGATAGACGTTATACACAATGTATCCGAATGAAGAAGGTATCTAAGCTATCTGCGGTGTCTAATGACGACCAGCGATCGACGATCGAGGACCGACGCTAACCGGTAACCTGATAGCGCTGCGCACGTGGCGCCAAGTGATACGAACATCCTGACCCTGCCCCTCGTCCTATTGCCTATTATAAAATGCAACGCGACATCGAGACTGCATGACTCGCTTGCACGCTTCGTCTTATCACTTTCGAACAATATGCAATTATCCAGACGATGTGAAAATAGATCTTGATGGTCGCATTAACATCATCTCAACAATGGTCATCGACAATAAATCATCTGTAAGATCTGCCTTTGTCCACCCTTCTTGATTCTTTAATTGTAAAATCAATTAACTGCAGTGTTTTATCCGTGTTATTAAAGTCATTCCTCGGGATTTACCGTTCAGTGAATGACAGTGGAAGGAATTTGAAAATTTATTTTTGTAAGGGACTTTATCTCTACTCTCTCTTGCTGGATCATATCTTATCTAAGATTAAGAACTACACACTGTATGTTAATAAAAAGTGCCTCTGGCCTTGTAAGCTACTGATGTCATCTTTGAATGTTAGCCTAATGGGAAACTCAATCTTTCCTTCTAGGAGTTGCGTCTAGAAAAAATGGCAATTACTTCAAAGAAATAGATTTGCAAGAAAATGCAAGAAAA
This sequence comes from Synergus coniferae, assembly GCA_032164275.1. Taxonomy (NCBI): domain Eukaryota; kingdom Metazoa; phylum Arthropoda; class Insecta; order Hymenoptera; family Cynipidae; genus Synergus; species Synergus coniferae. The sequence continues at coordinate 1,575,885 of JAUEJJ010000018.1, read as the reverse complement.
TTTTCCTCGTTAGATGGTTACATTGTTTGGATAGTGTATTATCACGTGATGTTCGATCTGGAATGTTTGCAGTTAGTCATTCTTTTGTGAAAAATGTTTATGAATCACAAGTTTGCAATTGAATGTAGGAAATAAGCATCATTTTCAATTATACTGTAGATGTTATGTTAGGCATTCCATATTAGACATACCTGAATATTATTTAATATTCTCTCAAATCCATACAGCTATATATTTTATCTTGCATTGAAACTGATTATATCAGCTTTCAAGAGTATTTTTTGTAAAATTATCAGCTAACTTTGAAATAAAAAAAACGTTTAACATTCATCTTAATCGTAAATTCGAGTTTAAAGTTTCGATGCGTGACGCGATTAGTAAATAAGCGTTTTATCGTTGGCTATTTCGATGTGTGGGGATATCGGCAATAAATCGCGCAGGTCTGGTCTGTAGAGGAGAGATCCGAGACTCGAGTGTTACTAATGAGCGCTGGATTAGCGTTGACCTTACGTCGTGGCACCATGGGGTACGAAACTACACTGTATTTCTTGCAAAGGCCTACAAATACAATATGCATGCAATATGCATGCAATATGTATGCAATATACAGACGCTTTATATACATTCTATTTCTTCGTGCCTTTATAAATCCGCGAGCATTTGTTTCTTCAAAAGGACAACGGGGTTACCGCCACCAACTCCATTACAATCGGTCACACGTCTACAGCGTCACAGGAAATAAATCGCTCTGAAAGCTATTTGCTTTTATATTTATTTATTTTCCCTTTTACCTAGATGAAACACTGAGACACCCAAATAGAGAGATTATTATTCATACGTGCCTCTACTCTATTTGTCACTTCTCATCTCGAACGCGACAGTAGTAGAAAAATGTCGTGTTTGGTCAGACAAGTCACCAGTTAAAGAAATGACAGACGACGTGTCGCTCTTTATCTTGCTGAAAAATAGCCCAGAGATAAATCCTTCGACGGCAGACTATCTCGTGCGATCCTGTGCACATGAAATTTTTCATTTTCGTTTATGTCCTACCACGTCTTCTGAAAAATTACACCTTTTTTACCAAGAATCATTCTGCTGTTCTTTCCACCTACTTGAACTTGTAAACTCATTTATTGGATGTACTACTTTCGAGATTACTTGTTTAGAGAGGAAGATAGCTCATTTATTTTCTGTAGCTATTTAATTTAGAGGTGAACAACATCAGAAATCGTATCATCAGGATATCGTAAAGATACTTTTCGGCATGTGTTCAGATGAAAGCAATAAACAATATGCAGTATCATTAATCGGCATTTCTTTTCTAACTGAACTGCCAGACTCTTAATTAAGAAGAGGAAATGCTTGTTCAAGTTTTTTTTTTTTTTTAGTTTAAAACACTTTTACACCACGTTAGGACTCGTGAAGTCCTCTTTTGATGGGTCTGAATATTGCTTTTTCCTCCTCGCTATATTCGTATTCCCTCGTCTATGGATTTTTGCACATTCAAGGCAATTGGTATATTAAGATAGGCAGAATTCCTTAAGTAATAAAATAGATATAAAGTAAAGAAGGTTGGTGGTAAAGTAAAGTATGTACTTTAATATTAATATTTCAAAATCCAATGCCTTTTTATACTTCTTAATTCTTTCCTAATCTATAAAAATGCAATTCCATTTTGCAAATAAAGCAAGGTGTTTCCTTACTGTAAAATTATACGAAATCTGAATCATGGGATTCAGAAAGTGGATTCAGTGAGACTCCAGATTACAATTCCGTGTAGTTTGTTTGAATCTTTTTTCGTTTACCCAGAGGAGAAGGGTAAAGATCTTTTGAGTTCTGAGATTGAGTGTGCAAGGCCCATAAGTTGAAAACCGCAGAATGGCCGTAGCTACGTATAGGTATGTACCAACGTACGAAGCGAAACTGGCATCATCTCACGGGTTCGATTATGTGCGGAATAATGCGATGAGAACAAGAGAGAAAGAGAGAGAGAAAGAGGGAGAGAGAGACGTAATCTGGTTGGTCAGCTTGGAGTTGAACGGGGAAAGGATGAAGGAAGGGCCGAGGGCTTCGAGCAGCCGCCATAATGCATGGTAAGAAGTGCGCACGGGGTCAAACGGGTCAAAGGAACGTCATGGCGTTGCTCGCCTATGGCGGACCGGCTCGTGAGCCCCTATCGTCTTCTGCACCTTTGCCTTCCCTCGGCAACAAAGTATAAACCAAAAAAATTCTTATCTTTTGCGTATCTTTAAAAGCTCCCCCTTTCCCACTGCAGACAGTGCACTTTGTACCCACCGACTTTAAAGTTTCACCCAAGAAGTTCATTCCTCTTACTACCTGTTGAATATTTCTTGCCATTCCAAATCAAAATTTTTCTTCTCATTATTTAACGCAACATATTCTATTTGCAAATTAGTGGGATTTTTGAGTTATAATCTTATAAAATTACTTAAAATCCCATGAAATTTCATTGAATTTCCCTTGAAATCTCATGAAATCCCTTAAAATTTCTGAAAATTACAATAAATTTTGCGGCACATTGATACAATTCGCGCAATTTCCAAAACACTAGTCAGATTTTCGACAACGTCTTCGATATTTTCGAAATATATGATAACATCAATTTTTTAAGATTTATGAAACAAAATTAATCAAATCGGATATGTTTTTTTTTTTAATAAATGCGGGGAGATTTGGTGTCGTTGACATGAACATGAAGGGTGAGGTGAATGTAAAGAAAGTGTTGCAATTGTGGGATAGTCCTGGCCTGTAAAGTGATCTTTACGACCACTTCCTGCCTTAGAGGCAACCGGGGTTGCAGGGGATCCGATGACCAGTTTGAGGTCAACGATGACCGACGTGGGAAAGGATCGTTACCGCCTGGATTCTCTTGGCCACTTTTCTTTTCTCTCCTCATTCTCCTTCCCTCTCATCTTCGTTTTTTGCTTCTTTACATTCTCTTTTTGCGCGCACTCTTCCCCCGCACACTTTACATAATTTATTTCCTCCTTATCTAGCGAGACTCGAGCGCACCACCATTATTTATCCGCGAACGTGCGTCATCCGCTTTCACGGAATCGTTCACAACAGAGTTCATAACAGTCGGATGTCACCCTCATTTTCTCTGACATTGCAGTGAAAAATTTGATGATCAATGTCGAGATCACAGTGCACAAAAATTGTTCTTTACACTGTAAAGTATAATTTTCACGAAAGTTATATATATTTCTGATATTTGGTAAGATGTGATTGAATGGCTGGGATTAAAACTAATAAACTGAATCCTGTGGACATATTAAATTATTTAAATAAGATCAAGTACAGCGGCAGACTTGATAAAATAGTCTGATAATTTATGGATGCCATTGTGCATTGGGACATTGTAACAAGGAGTCGGCACAGCTCACAGGAATATAATGTCGTATCTGTTGCACAATGCATTATGGTCAGAAGAAACGCGTTCAATAATACGAAAGTATGTACTTAAGGTACACGTCCTCGCAGTCATTATTTGCATCTTTCTTCTGCACAAAACTCGTGATCAGGATCTCACTATAATACTTACAAAAATTATTTTAAAAGATTATTTTTTTAATCATAAACAAATCATTCAGAAGGTAGAAAATATTTTAGTTTTCGCAGCAAAATTTTTGAAGAACTTTAAAGAATAAGAATTAAGTGTAAAGAAGTACAATGGAAAAGAAAAAGAAAGTTTTGCAAATATAGGTCAATGACAAGCAAAATACACTCTTGCTCTGCATTGTGAAATTCACGTACACGTTTACAATTTTATTTGAGATATTTATTATAACATAATGCTTGTACACGAAATATTTTTTACTCTATTTTCGAAAGTCTTTAAAATCTTTTTCATTTTATTTTATCTATAAAAGTGAGATTAATTTATTCCTGCTTTGGCACCTGTTAAAAGTGATATTTCCCTGATCGACGTTTACATTGACAGCTTTAGACTACTGACTTGTGTGTCGAACATGAGGACCGCCTTCTGAGGGGGACGTTATGAAATTATTATCTATAAATGATTGTTCCATGACATATTGCAGGCATGCCTATTATATAAAAAAATTTATGCTAAGTTCAAGATATTTTTGCGTTTATTGCACCTCATTGAGCACTTATTCCTCTTGTATTTCAAAATTAAATAACCATAAAAATTTAATGGTATTAGACTCTGTATTAGAATCCTCTTTCAACTAGAAACTAGAATGTTGTATTTGAAAGTTGAAACACCCCTTTCCTGATTCACTCCACCAATTTGTCAGTTGAAGCAATCAAGGAAGGCATGATCACTGTTTTCGTGTATCAGCAATTCAATCAATCACTAGAATTATGTTTGGGATCAGTTAACGGCACTGAATTGTCTGAATCACCCTATACACCTTCGCACGAGTGATCACAGGGACTGAGTAGTGAGTATAGGGATCTTACGTGTACAGTACAGCGTAGGTGGGCAGTAGGAACAAGCAGCGAACAACGCGTTTATTCAAATACATTCAATTAATTTCCATAGACCGATAACAATGGCTCCCTGGCGTGTATCGTGCCTGCCGAGACAATTCCCCTCCGTTGCACGTGAGTCTGCCTCTACATCTTACCAGACATCGAAATAAGTATAATTATTTCTTGCAGATTATACATTGTACATATATTCCAGCTCGAAACATGTATCGTCATCCTTTGTGATCCGCTATACATCTACACAATTATAAAAATCAAAATCATACATGTAAAGAAATTGCCTTATTTAGAGTTATTAAAAATGGTGTTCTGACGAGGCCCCAGTTGGGATTTCTGTTTTCAATAAATATATTTTAATACAATCTATAATAGTCGACACCCTGTTCCGAGAATTAGGCAATTTGTCAAATACCATTCTTTTGTGCTAATTTATTAGACAGGTTGGTGTTCTACCTGACAAATTTATAGCGTGATATCTAAAGGTGTACAAATATTTATCGACAGGGATTTTCCGATAATAAGAAGAGGAAATAAACATTATTGTCATGGAATTTATATCGTTTGGATTATTGTTAGACACTTTTGTGGCAGGAGGTATTCGAAGTAGAATGACAAATCTTCCAGATGACTGGAAAGGGTCGGGGGACTTGAATGCCAGGATGAGGGTGAGTTTTCAAACACGTGTCCTATCCCAGCGTTTGATTCACCAGGCCTTTGCTTTTTAACTTGAGAATTTCAATTATAAAGCCATACCTCGCTTCATAATCCAGGCACGCGTATGATTTACTGCGTCTAAAAAGGCGCTTTACCGCACACATGTTGGTTTAGGCACTCATTTTACTTTTCTGTATTTTCAACATTTTATTTTAGTCAGTATTTTACACCAAAAGAAAGAAATGTGTCTCTCTGTAAGAACTACGTTGTTAAATATTTGTTAAAAGAGAATTAAACCAATAAAGCAGAACGTGGAGAATGGGCGATGCTTTTTACAAGAGCTAACTCGACAATTATCGAGTAATTCCTCATGATGCGTAATTAAATTCCTTTTTCGGACCGCGAGCAAATAATTGGTCAGTAATTCCAGGAACTGTTCGAAAAGTATGCATTGTACGAGAGTGATGGGAAAGAATGAACAAGTAGGAAATGGCGAGATCAGGGCCGATACGGATTTCGCAAAAGCTATATGAATGGCTGCGCCCTTGATACAACATGGAGTAAGGGTTGAGACGTGAGAAGAGGCTTAATTAATGGGCGGTACCCAAACGTTTACCATTATGAATTCCTCGGCATCCCTTCTCTTTTGTTCGCAAACTTCTTCCCATTTCTACAATTTCTCTTATCTTTTACCCGAATTCTGGTTACATGTAATTAACATCAGAGCATAGTAAAAACGAAACAAGTAACATTCTATGGCGACACAATTAAACTGCTAAAGCATCGAGTGCACCTGTTTAACAGAGAAAAAGTATAATGTCGTCGAAGGAGGTTAATGAACGTATTCCAGATTGACGACAATCCGATTCAATTTTGGCGAACGGTCCTTGAGAAATTCGAAGGACACAAGCCTTCTTTGTATAGCTCCTGAAACACTGAAAGGGAGTTAAAAAAGCAGATGGACTTTTCGAAATATGGTTGAGCTATTTTCATCGGTGCGGTGGAGCCACGGATGGAATTTTGCTACAGTGGAAGGGGGAGGGACACACGCGGAAAAACAACCCCGCGAAGAACTCGAACCCTTATTTATCGTCCTAATTTGAAACGTCACTGGCCCGCGGCCCGCGAACGTCTTGGAATGCCATCGCATGCCATGCCACAGGTTCCCATCACCGGGACCACAATAATTAATTTAACTTCTTGCTTCCTCGATGGCGGCTACTAATGATTTTCTTACATCTTTCATGTCTTAGGATCGCATTCGAATGGAAAATCGACTCGAGAAAATTTTTTGAAAACCGTCACTCGGTCTCAGTTTTCGGATCCCTATTTTTCTCTAAATGGTGTAACATAGCGGGTATTGATATGAAAACCAGCATCCGAATGGAAAAAATATCCTGTAAGTGTATTGCACTAGAAGTGTTAACGAGGCAAGCAAACATGAAGGAATATAAAGAAAGATAGAGAAGAGAATGCTGCAAACAAGAAGAAGATGATAGAAGGAAGAAGAGGTAGAGATAATGCTTTCCAAAGTAAGGTGTGAACTTTGCTGCCCTCCTCACACCTCGCCACATATGCTCATTGCAACAATTTTTTTTCTTACATGTTCTGCAAGATATGCTGCTGACATACATAATTTAGTATTTCGTTTTGGTTTATCACAGAAGTCATCGTAAAATAACATGGAAAAATGTTATCGAAACATTTTGAACGTGACATTGTGAGTCATAACATATTTCATTACAAGATTTCAACTATTGAATACGAATAAAAGTAATGAAGTTGAGGCAGTTGGTAACAGTAAAAGTAGTTTTCTCAGAAGGGATCGTAGTCTAAACATGATATCGGATTCAATTCGACGTTTCAAGCAGAGAAGTGCACAGAATC
>JAUEJJ010000018.1:1523611-1557198 GCA_032164275.1 Synergus coniferae | reverse complement strand
GGAACGATACAGAGAAGATTAGCATGGCCCCTGCGCAAGGATGACACGCAAAATCGTGAAGCGTTCCACATTTTTTGTTAATTTAAACTAAGTATTATATATTTTTTTTAACTTAAAAATTATTTTTTTTTAAATTAGATTGTTTACATTTTTAAGACAAAATAATTTTTTACCTTGTGTAAGAAGTCGTGATTTGGACACTACAACAATTTTCACTTGCATCATTCTTTCATCGTTAACATAACAAGTATAATTTCCTTCTTCATGTTCTGAAACATCTACGAATTTAAAATTTATGTAAAAGCTTTATTTATCATCTATTTTAATTATTTTTCAGTTTATTAATTTCTTCTTTATTTAATACCAACAAGGTAAAGGGTGAAAAAAGTATCAACCAAAACTCTAGGCTCCGGATCCTTTTTCCGAAAAGATCGACCTCTTCCTTTTTCTAAAAGAAGAGCATTTTTTCTCCAAACCACTCGAGATTCTAAATTCGATCTAATAACATGCATAATACATTAAATTAATTAATATTAAATCTATATTCCATTCTATGAAATTAAATAAAAATTTAAAAAAAATATTACTCGGGACAGGGTATAGCAAGATGTGCTCCTTCAGACAAAACATATCTCTTCTTGTACTTAAATTTATAAGGCTTGACCTTTTTAACTTTTTTACATTTCTTACACTTTTCCTCTAAAAGGAATTCTGGCAAATATCTCGTTGCACTAATAATTCCGGGATACTTTTCTAGGATTATGGATCTAACAGAATTGTTGTAAATTATTTTAGCAAATATTCTGTTTCAAAATTATTTGAAAAATATTTGATATCAATAGAAATATGTTTAACCTGCACGGTAACAATGGAGATTTGAGAAAAAAATGCACAATTTCCGAATCATGATCTCTTTCAAGTGTCTGTGAAATAATTGATATTTTTATTCAACTGTGATAGTGTATAATTACTTGATTGAAAAAATGTTTCAATTACTTCGTTTATTTTTCTTTTAATTCTGCAAAAGGCTCGACTAGTTTTAAATCCTTTTCCAAATTGACATCTTTCACAAAGACTCCATGGACCCCATTCTGATACTAATTCCAATAAAATTCCAGCTTCCCTAATTAAAGCTATTTCCTTCATTCTCGAAATCTAATTTTAAATAAGAAAGGAATTAAAATCAATTTAAATTTTCAATTCTGGAAATACGAAAAATTTTCACTAACAGCAAAACGCATAGTAACAGGAGCTAAATTAGTGTCGTGATAATTTTTCCAATCTGATAAATTTCCCTTTTGCTCAGTTTCAATCCTATCATTTTTGAAAACAGCTAAAACATTTTCAAGTAAATTATAAAATTTATTTTAAAATAAAAAAAAATGCATTTAATTTGAATATCCTACGTTCTAATCTGTAATTAAATTTATTTTCAGATTCCTGGCCTTCTTTCCCATGGCATCGATAAATTCCAGCATCTTCTAAATATAAGTCTTTAATCACAAGAGAAAATTCTTGGGTCATGTGAATTTTGTTTAATGAAATATTATTATCCATTCCTATATCTACTTCTTTTTCAGGTGAAGATTTATAACGATCTTGCCAATACCATATTTTTGGTTCTTCATTATACTTTTCATTGCTAAATATAAATTAATTAATTTTTTAAGTATAATGATTTTATTTCTTATTAAATACTTGAATTGGAATGTGTGGCCATTACCATAAAAGCAAATTTAGTTTCCCCAACTTTACGCTCGCAACAAAAAATTTTGTTTGCTAAAACTAGGCCATTTACTAGGCCATATTAAATGGCCTAGTAAATATTTCCTCAGCGGACCCCCCCCCTTTTTTAAATTTTACTATTTTTTTATTACTTTTTATACATAATACACCTCTGGACCTCCACCTCCTCCAACCCCCGGGGGTTGACGCCCCTCTTGCACTTGTTTTAAATCAGAGTTAAAGTATATCACATGATATGTTTTGTTGTTACCAGAAATGACATTCAAATAAAATTGTCGAGTTTAATTCACCATCCACGAGTAAATATTCATCAATTTCTTCGGAGGCTATCAATCTATCCTTATTCCTACAATATTTATTGATTTCTTGCCTGATATCCATCGACATAATGTAATTAAAGTTGATTATTAAAATTGGCAACAACCATGATTGCAGCCCCCAACGATAATTTTTTTTAGACCTGAAAATGGTCCAATTGCATTCATAAAAATGCATACTATAAAAATGACCTCTATATAAATAATTTTATTTACACTTTTAAGTGAGAGCTTTGAAGTTACCCAAGAACAAAAAACTGGTTAGAATATTTGAATCGGTCAGATTTCTTTAAAAAATTCAATTCACTAAAGCAATGGTTCAATCGTTTCTTGTTTCCTGGGTAGTACATTTGAAAACTCCCGCCAAAAAACTGACAGCGCCGTCTATATAGTGAATAAAACTTAATATTTCTTAATTCTAGGGCTGAGTAATAATATTATAGGTTGTAGAAGACAAAATAAATATTAAGTCTAATTACCAATGCTTTATATTTGCCCAAATAGATAAAAAAGAAAACAAAATGTCTGCAACCGACATTACCGGTAATTTTTCAAGCGGGACGCATGCGATATCCACAGCATTTGGCGGAAACACGTACCCATCATGCATCAGTCGAAAGCAACATGGCGGACACGATTGAAAGTGAGTAAACTTTACCTAAACTTCCAAACAATTAATTTGTTATAAAGTACATAAAACCGAAAATCAAGTCTTATTTCAAAAGCGAAGCATTGCAGCGCATCTGCCCTTTGTTTTCTCGTCGCGATTCGTACCGGGATAAACTCGCAATTACGATTTGAATTTGTCCCTGATAGCAAAGGTTTAAAATTTCAAAAGTGAGCAATGTTCGATTCAAGCGGGACGGTGTAGTCTTTTAAGAAAGAAATTTCGACTTCAGGAATAATCGTTACGCTACAAAGTCAGATGTCAGCATTCTAAGGCTTCTAAAAGTACAAACTCTATCTTACATTTTTCGTAAGCCCAACAAAGTGCGTCAAGTAGTTCTAGCATCTTGGTCATAGTTTGGTTATGTTGTGCTAGTACTCTGGACGCAAATACATACGTTTTCTCCAACAATTATTTACCTATCATTTCTTGACGATCGAGTTTAAACATCACATCAGTCCCGGTTCAAAATGGATTGTACGTATTCATCCAATTCTATTTACAATATTCAATCGCACGTGTACTTCCACAGGTGAAAAAATGCCAGTTTACAAATCCAAAAATCCTTTAGCGTTTGATAACAACTGAAAGCCGATTAGAAAGTTTTCAACGCGTATTGAATTTTTGTGCATTTAGGGGTGGTCGCTTTTTTTTGCCCCAGGGTGAAAAATCTGAGATTATTTGTAGTAGAATTTAGTGCTTTTAGATTGGAGTTAATTCTATTTGTTTTTTACAGATGAATCTGCAGAGACTTTGCTCTCCATTAAAAATGGAGGTTACCCGACCGTGGATCAGATTAAAACCGAGATTATGGATGATTCGATGGATATAGAAGAGCACCAGATATTAGCAAATTCTCTGGAATCGAGTATGGAAACGGATGACAATGAACCGATGCCAGAACTTGGACCAGCGGCTTTGGGGCTCCAGAGGGTTGGCACACAACCTCCTCGAAAATCTAAACCTTCAATACAGCCCATACAAATTCTAAATCGAAGGGGAATGCCAGCTCGGATAAGAAAGAAGAATAAACTCTTTTATGATGATATAATGGTTAATCATCCTCATCATAGGCAAGTTATTTTGTTTTTCGTTTATGTTTAGATATAATTTAAGGTATTTTAAAGGCAGATAATATTTCTATTCCTTGTTGATATGTACATTAAAGTAGACCTTTTTCCTTTCAGAATAAAGAAGGAACCAGGAAGTGTAGAAATGAAACCATCTCCCAAGAAATTTTCCCGTCCTTCACCAGTAAAGAAATTTCTGAAGCTGAATGATACTAAGAAAATCAGTCCCTCCAATAAAGAGAAGTCTTTCCAGTCTCCGATGAAAGAGGAAAGAGTACCGAATAAGCCGATGTCGGTGATACCACATTCCTCACCTGATGGTCATATTGGTCAAAAAATTGGAATGAGGCTCAGGAATTTATTGAAGTTGCCAAAAGCCCATAAATGGGTCTGTTACGAGTGGTTCTACAGCAATATTGATAAGTATGCATTCTAAATTATATATTACAATTTGAACCAATAATATAAATATTAATACTTGTTTATATTAATCTTCTATAATTATTTTCTGATTCTAGAACACTTTTCGACGGTGACAACGATTTCATGATATGCCTGAAGGAGTCCTTTCCTCAATTGAAAACGCGGAAGTTGACTCGCGTCGAATGGTGTAAAATCAGAAGAATGATGGGAAAGCCTAGGCGATGTTCTCAATCCTTTTTCGAGGAAGAAAGACGCGAACTGGAGAGGAAAAGACAGAAAATTCGCATGCTTCAGCAAAGAAAGTGCTCAGACATTCAAATGTTTAAAGATCTCCCACCTGAAATTCCTCTACAACTCGTTATTGGGACAAAAGTTACTGCTAGATTAAGAAAACCTCAAGATGGTTTGTTCACAGGAAGTATAGATGCCGTGGATACGAGTAACAACACTTACAGAATCACCTTTGAAAGAGCTGGGCTTGGTACTCACAGTGTTCCCGATTATGAAGTTCTGGTAAAATTTTATTTATGTTTGCTTTGGAGTTATGTCTTCTAAATTGACTTTTAAATTTAATTTCTAAATTACGAATCTAAGTTAACGAACCAATTCCTTTTTTTCAGTCGAACGAAGCTCCAGATACAATAACCATCGCATCCTTTACACGTAAATTCAGACCGAATCATGTGCAATACGTACCATCACCTCCTTACATGATGAAATTGAACTCGCCTCGTTTGACCAGCGATCCTTTAATATCAAACGCTTTGATTCCCAAGAAATCTCACATGGGTGGCACAATGAACGGCTACCCTGTAAAATTGCTCGAGAGCATGGTTAGAGTGAATAAAATATTGTCCGAAAAAAGAATCAAAGTTCAGAAGCTGAAGGCAATGAACACGGATTGTGAGATGAGGAGATCAGTTGGAGAACCTCTACCTGTCGACTTCGAAAGGAAATATGCAGGGTAAATATTCAACGGCTTTCAAATGAAAAACTAATATTATTCCGAGAAGTAATTAGGATTGCTTATTGATTTTTATAACGTTTTTTTTTTCTTTGCAGAATCGTAGTTGAATTGGAGAGAATGAATCTGGCGCTTCAAGAAATTTTGAATGAGGTTCAGGATATGTGCCTCGATATGGCTCCAGAACCTAGTGTTGCAGCAATGCTAGCACCTTCTCATTTGAGAGAAAAGTGCAGACAAGAAGCTTCCGATATGGTAGCAAAAAATAATATGATGAACGACAAGGAACCAAATAAAATGACCCAGTTGGTGACTGACCTAACTGCTTTGATTCTTCAAGTTAAGGTAAGACTTAGGGTCAAGCTATTTATTTTTTACCAAAAATACTTTTCAAACTTTTATTTATTCTCCACTACCTTTTTAAATTAACATCAAATTTCACTTGCAGTGTCTTTCGGATTCAGATAAAAATGCTTATGAATTACAAGTTCTGCAGGGCACGATGGAGCAAATAAAATCAAAATTGGCCCCCCAAAACTTACAAGTTTTTCAGAATTGTGTGGAAGTCCATATGCAACACATACAATTGGGATTGGGACAGCTCGGTGCTTTAACTCCCTTCATGACCCAGAAAACTTAGCACTGAAGACGTTTCTTAACGAAACGCTACTCTAATCTATTGAAGTAGCAATCTGTAAAAAATAATTCATTTATGTTTCATATTAAAATCATAATCGATTGAAGCTTTATTTTTAAGGAATGGTCAAGGAACCGTTTACTGTAGGAATCGTACTTATAATCAATTTAGAATCAATGTGGAATCAATGTGGAATCAATGAATCGATTTTCGAGTGAACGGCTCCTCGCCAAAGGTATCAGTATGCAAATCCGGCATCAGGAGAAAATACCGTTTTACGTATTTAATACTAATGTCCATGTAAAGATATCTGTAACGTATAGTTAAAATGTTTATATCATCTTAAGTCTTACATACTACTTTCATTATGTATATAAGCTTAAAATAGTTTGCAGAATTGTTCAAATGACTAATCACTTTCAGGATATATACTGTCACATTTTTTTTGTCTATCATTTACAAGACAATTGCACAGATTTATATTGTGGATGAAGAGATTTGACAAACTGTTTATGTACGTCATAGGATGGCCTTTTCTTTTAAGCTTTTCTGTTTTAAGAACATAATATTAATTTTAAGGTTTATTTTTAATTTATTGCAAGAATTTAAGTTATCGGCCTTATTGGAGAGAACCATAAATACTTGCAGTTTTATAAAGGAAAAATGATTATTTCAATTTTACAGAAAAAGGACAAAATGAAAGCTATCCTAATAGTGATATGTAATAGTAGTAGAGAAAAGTTAGCTGACAATATGTGCAGTTTATTTTCTTTTTATAGACCTGCATGGATAAATAAATATTTCACACATCCTTATATTAATGATGATTCAGGTACTCTAAATGTTGTCAGTAAGCTTGAATAATTTCTATTATTCTTGAGTTGTCAAATCAAAATTTTTTCATCTACAAATTTTCACTACAAAGGGAAAGCGTTTATTTTTTTACAATTATTTTCCTAAAGATATTGTTTATAATTTTTGTTAGAGAATAAAATTATGAACTCATCACAATAATATTGTTGTGTTCTAGAATTTTCAATAAATTACAAGTCTTTACTTTAGTTGGTAGTGATTTATTTTATGTGCCTTATTATTTACAAGACTCGTATTCGAAATTGTGTTTGTTTTTTAACAGCAATTGACAGTGGAAAATAACACTTTCCACGCACATATACATAAACTTTCATTTTCAAGTTTTTAAATGAAGGCTTTTCTACTTTACTAACATAAAAAAATATGATTTACTAAATAACAACGAAGAATTGCCTTTTGATATTGAGTAAAATACAGTTCGTGTTGTACACCAACTTTGTGTCTAGAAAACAATATTGCTATTAAGAGTGGACAACTGCAAAATTATTTACAATTTTAATTTGTCTTGTAAAAACGTATAGTTGCAACTGTTAAAAGCTTAAATGGTACAAATAAATAATATGGAAATGAAGATTTTTTATTTTTAAAAGTGTGAAATAAGAATTTCTCTAAACACATGTGAAGATGCAAAAACGATAATTGTAAAATAATTGCAAATTGAAGAAATAATTTGTTTGCAGTCGCCCACTTTAGTTGTAAATCATTATATAACAAGAAACAGAAATACAGAATATACATAATTAATACACAGTTTGCAAATAGCTTTTGGAAATTTCTATCTATTGAAGTTTTATAAGAAAAAGTACAATATAAGATTACGTTTTTGTTATAATAGTACCTACAAAGTAAAAACCTTGATGACTCCATTTATTAATACTATGCATTTCTAAACTGATGCATAAAAAAAATCTAAAGTACATATTTTTCACTGACTTGAGCCCCAAACAAATAAATTTGTATTTCGTAAATTTTCAAATATTATTTGAAATGAAACTTTTGCAAACGTATAACAAATTCTGCGTTGAGAAATTTATTACCTATAAAGCAGTTTTTTCGAGATATAATTAAATGTTTTAATAATTAATAACTTAATGTATACATCACTTACAAGTCACATCCATCGACTTATACATCAAGAAAGTTTTTAGCTTCATGGTATGAAGTAAATTATATTTGAAAGTTCACCTTAGGTCTGTGCAAATACCGCAACAATGTGTGAAACTCTTGAATTAAAAAAAAAATGGCACAATTCAGCGGTAGCGATTATTAAAATCTTACTATACTCATAGCAGAGTTTTAAAATTTGAAAATTTTTGCGAAGAATTATTAGAAGAAATTGTGCCATTTTTAGTCGTTTTCTATTCCAGTTTTAGATTCGATATTTGCGTAATCAAATTTGGATTACAAAGAGGGTTTGATTACATTGCAAACACGACAGAAAATGTCAATTTCTACTTTTTATTCTTTTCAAGTGCTTCCATCAAGGTATCCGCATCTTCCAAAGTTTTCACCCTGAGTAAAACTGATGTTGGTGGAGGTTCTGATTCTGGGGTTGGTAAGCAAATCATCATCACAGTATTTTTGTTCATTCGTTTCAAAGGAATACTCTCGCTGAGAAGCGTATTCAAGAGAATATTTCCCAGAGAATTGACGGCTCGGACTATTAATTGCATCTTCTCGTTTGGGGTTGGTTTCAAAAATAGAGTACCGACTCCTCGGTCACCATAATTTCCATTCTTTTTAACGAAAACTTTACACCTGGAAATTCAAATAGTATAGCTAATTTCTCAATACAATAGATAACACAAAATAGTTTAAATTTGAATGTCTTCAAGTTCAGAAGCAGTTAAAATAAAAATATATTGAAAAATAAAAATTATTGTTATTCAGATTTTTACCGTTGCTCGAAAATTGATCCTTCCTCTGTAACTGGCTTGAAATCTGGTTTGGGTGGTTCTTCATCCTCATCTTTGTCTTCTGTTGCTGGTTTTTCATCTTTGTCTTCGGGCTTTGAAACTTGCGTTCCGAATGTAAACGGCTTGGCACTAAAACAATAGATGACAAATGTATAATTCTACATTCTCATTTCTCATCACATCAAAACATTCTAGAAATATGTACCTTCCAAAACTAAATCCAGCGCTCACTGCAGTAGTAGATGAACTTTGACCGAAACTAAACGTAGCTGATGGGAAGGAAACTGAAGACGCTGGTTTAGAATCAGTTTTGGATTTATTGACCTGATTTTCGTCGCTAGTAGGCTTATTCAAAAACGGATTCTTTTCTTGAGAAATACCGCCAAACATGAGTTTATTTTCCGTTTTCGTTTCGGCACCAAAGATGGACTTGGTATTACTCGTGTTTCCAAACATGGATTTTTCCGGTTTCCAAGTACTGGAAGTTCCCACACTAGCATTTCCAAAAATAGAGTTTTCCACCTTCTTTTCAGAATTCACAGAAGCTTCTTTAATATTTTCGAAACCAGGTTTCTTCTCACTAGTATCTTCCTTACTTGATTCCTTCTTTACTTCCTGCCCATGTTTCATTTCTATTTGTTGCAGATGCTTTTTGTAATCACGAAATATGGGTGTGAGGATACAAAAAGGATTTTTGTCGACGTGTTTCTTAATCCACTGAGTGACACCTTCGTTCAGGCCTTTGAGTTTTGCATAGTACTCCGAAGACTTTTCATCTACGGTTTCAGAATTTTCCTTGGGATCGATTTTTGATGTAGATTGTTTGTCAGGCGTCTTGGATGACGCACCCAGTCCATTTTCAGGGATTGTCGTAGAACCATTACTGGTGGTGGTGTTTGTCAAAATTGGATTACTATTTGCTTGAGTAGTTTTAGGGTTTGAATAGGCTAAGAAACTAAACGGTGTCGCAGCTGTTGTCGATGTTGTTTTAAATCCTGCAAAGGAACCAAATGCACTTTTTGGCGCGCCCTAAAAATATGTAAAACGAGTTAATTATCTTTATAAACAATTGTTGCTAAGTCACAATTGTAATTTTAAATATTTCGAAATGAAATGACTATGAAATATTGATAACGTACATCACTACTGCTTTGTAACCGCCGTTTTGCCGTTTTCACTACTCTCTTTTGAAGAATCTCGTCTGGCGCTTTTGTGAATGTTCCAGCTTCTTCCGACTCATCCTCATCATTCCAATTATCGTGATTCAAATCAGTGTTCGCCGACCGTTTAAAAGCCATTCTTGTACCATAAAACTGTAGAAAAACAAGCCAATTATTCTTTCGAAATCTAAACTGGGAACCGCATGTATACTTGAATTTTGAGGTTACGTTATACGATCCTATTTTTCTTCTCTGAGCTTTTAATAAATTATCTCTTGTATAAAAATATCTTTATACAATCTCAAATCAGTATATGCAACATGTCAGAGGTTATTGAACAATAAATAAGAAAGATGAGCTATTATAATTAAATAGTTGTTTTCACTAACCTTCAAAGTCAGTTTCAACTTCAAGATTGATTTGTACAGTATAGATAAAGTAGAACTTGAAACTTACTTGGGAGAAAAAATTAAGCACGTTGATCTTGAGCTAATATATTTTATAAACTTTTGCAAAATGTAAAAACTGAACAGGTTTTTATAAGAAATATACACGAAGTACCTAAAATCAGTTATTCACGGTAGAGGTGCAGAACAAGGTGGAACAAGGCGGGACTGGATCTCTGACAGCTGACTGGACAGTGGACACTGCAATGCGCATGCGCAGCATGGAAATAATTATCATACATATTTCATAATGTAGGTATTCGTTCCAGTTTTAATTTTAGTTATTTAGTTTACGGAGATTTAGTTAGAGTAAAAAAGTATTAATAATTCTAAAGAGTTGTGTAATATTTTACTAATTTAATATTCGGAAAGGTCTACTTTTGAAAAGGGGATAACAAATGCTGAGCAAACACTATGTATAAACATCATTAAATACTTAAATTCAAAATTCCCGCCTAGAGTTTCGATGATTGTATTCCTCGACTAATCGATCGAATTGATCTTTGAAGCTTGGTTGTTGTTGGTTACTTTAGAGAGTTTCAGAGTTGTTTATTTTTGCAGAAAGTATTAAAAAAAACCCTTTTTAGACGTGACCTAGCAATCTGCAATTCGATTTTCATCTCATTAATCGACATTTCTCTTAAATTTTTAAGTAATTATGAAAAATATGTTATTTATTTGTGAGAGGAGTTTAATTTGTAGCGTTTTAAAAAGAAGAAGAAAAGGTTCTCGAAAATAGTTCGACATGCAGCCTCCAGAATCGTGCGAATCGGGTCACAGCACCCCTGCCCAGCGTGCTTTATTATTGGGAAAACATCTGCGAATCTGCGTCGGAAAATCTCTTTTTAATGTCAGCAAAAGTATTCGCATTGAAGTCTGAGCACGGTTATGAAAATGTATTGGGAAATTCTTTTCTAACCTAAAAACAATGTGTTGAGAGTGTATTGCTCGAGTTTCTTTCGAATTTTAGTGAAAAATTTCATTTATCGAAATTGAGTGGGGGGGTCAAGGAGTTTCGTAGAACTTGGCACATCCGTGTGATGGTTCACAACTTGGCCTTTCCCTAGTGTTGGTTGGTGTTCGTGTCAATTGTCGTTGTGTGCGTCTTCTAAGCGGTGTTTGCTGGGGCAAGTGTCGCGAGTGGTTGTGCTTGTGAGACTTGTGTGGACTTGCGAGTTGTGAGTTGCGAGTTGCGAGTTGTGTTTGTGCTGGCATGTGCTGGTGCGTGCAGTGTATACAGTGATAAAACATCTTTTCGGGACTGTGTGGCTCTTCATTCCTTTTTGCGAAATACCAAATTTGAGCTGAAAGGAAAAAAGACACAACGCGGGAAACAGAATCTCACTGTCTGCAGAATTATGGAGATATCGAAGGCGCTGCAGGAGGAGATACTGTCGGTGCAAAATAATCTAAAAAATGCCATACGCAATCATCAGGTGAGTGCCTAATATACTAAATAAATGTAATTTTCAATTTTGGTTTCATTCTCAAGAAAAGTTTTTTTTTGACAAATGAATAATTGAGAAATGTGTCATCTTTGTGTCATCAGATCATGTTCGCGTCTCTAAATAAAATATTAATAATTACTGTTACAAGAGTAGGACATATAGTTCCTTTATTGTACTTTATTCCAGTGTAGGGAATTAAGAGTGTAAAATACTACAGTTGAGTATTTAGGGGTTTAGGAGTTTTAGGATAGATTAGAGGGAGAGAGAAAGTTGTAATTTATTGATAAGGGTGATTAATAGAACATTGGAGATGCAGGGTACTTGATGCAATCAGTGTTGCCAGGTTCGAAAAGTTAAAATTTGAAGAGTTTGATTGATTATTTAGTTGAAAAATTTTGATTCACAATAAACTGGGGGTTTGATTTTATTACCCGGAAAAGTTTAGATTAGACGGGTTACTTGGAACTGTTTGATAAGAGCTTTAAATTTGAAGAGCGAATTTTTAAAAGGATTTTTACTTTCAAAAGTCTAATACGGTTTTATTCAGGTTTTGGGTCAACGATACTAACTTGGGGAGACGGGTTGTCTGGTATAGGTAGTTGCAAACTTTTCAAGGCAAGGTCAGTTTAGAAAGCTTTAAGAAATTACCTGAATCCTAAGTGTTTAGAATTAGGATCCAGGTGCAGATCCATGTCGTTAAATCGTATTTTCGTGTATTTCCCATGGTGGAAATGCTAAATATTACTTTTAGACTTGTTTATAATTTGTTATTCGTTTTTTCCTTATTTTAATTTTACTTTTTGCATATTTATTGCAGGTGAAAAAATTGTATACTCGTAGATTCTTGAAGCTTTAAAATCAGTAATTTAAAATAAAAGCTATAGAAATTTGAGTGGCCAATGGCCAACCTTCTCAAAGAGTTGGTAGATGAAAAGTGGTTCTCCTTCAATATATTTCATCCATGTCGAGCCTTATTGATTGATGATGAGAATATGAAGACAATAATTATAGGCCTCAACTTTCATGGTAGTAACTGAGTAAAAAAGAAAATTCTGTATATTAGGAAATTTTGTTAACGTTCTTCGCGTGGGAGAATGGTTTGCAAAAAAAAGCATCGCTGATACGACAAAGTTTGCGCGTACATGCTCTGAATTGTAAATATCTTTTCATTAGCGTTGCCACGAAAAAAAAAGAAGTCAAACCAGACATTTCGATTGAAAATTCGGAATAATCCAAGTTTTTTAAACTAAATTTCTATAAGTTTTTACTTTTATTTCATGAAATTTTGGATTGACGTTTGCTTGACAACCCAGAGCTTTTATTTTTTCTCTAAATAGTTATTTCGCTAAAAAATTTTTTAGTGAAAAAGATTTTTTGCATTCTAAAAATATTTTTATATACTGGGAAACTAATTATCTAGGATAAACAAGTTCTAATCGGTATTATATCAGTTGTGAATTTACGAGAGTACCTACTTCAGACTTCCCTCTTATAAGCAAATTTTCAACTAGTTTATATTGTCGAATGCATACATAATTTAACAGAGTAACGCTGTAGGAACCATTAGTTTACTGGAATTGTACTGGTAGTTCATGATTCAAACTTTGAGGATTGTCTTCCTCGTGACAAAGGGATGATTGGAGTTCCTTCAAAACAGAAATCAATAGTTCCACTGGAAATGTAGGAATCTGATGTTTAAAAAGTTCAACGCCCTTTTTATCGAACAATAAATAGCTTTTTTTAATTTTTTCAGATTGTAAACACTAATTTAATGGATAATTGAATAATAAATTAATTTTTCAAGTGGTAGCAAGAAGAATTTATTTACAAAGGTCTATTATAATATAAATTTGTTAAGATAATTTTGAAATTTATTCTCTAAGCAAAGTGAAATATAAAATGGGTGGATTTATAAAATTTTTGTTTATTAGGAAATAAAGTGCAAAGTTAGGGAGGTTACGTGACTGCGCGCATGATGACATTGTGAACCACTTTCAACGCAAAACTCGTAATCTGTTTAAGAAACTTTACGGGCGAATATCGTTATATCCTTGCAGTAGGGTTGATGCGAGATCTTTTTACTCTTGAAAGCAAAAATTAGTTCCTAACACTGAAATGAAGTATCAAATCCTAAATTAGATTTCATTTTACGGATTTAAATAACAAATCTAATTGACGTTCTATTTCTCATTGCAGATCTGTGTGGAAAAACTGAATGATGATCCAAATGTAAGTATATTTTACCCAAAAATCGAATATCATTAGCGGAATTTTGTAATTTATATATTTTTACTTTTACTTTCTAGAACTCGACTGTATTGGATCAAATTAAGCAAATCCAATTACACATTGTTTCCCTGGGTAGGCGACAGGTGAGACTTTCATTAATTTTTCTATCTCACTTAGAAGAATTAAGAGTATCAAAAGAGGAATTTAAAGCGGTCTAAATCTTTCATCCAGCAAGAGGCAAATTTATTTTGAAATTTTCATCTGAGATTAACTACGGAAAAGCTTGGCGTATTTATCGAGATAAGTGAGGAGTAACTAGTAGCTTTTCTGCCGTTATTTTTAGCATTTTCCCTGCAGTGAACTTACAGTTGTCTTTGCTTGGATAATAATGAAACTAGATATAGATTAAATCACGATAATGCTGATTTAATGTCGTCTGTAGAGAAAATGGCAGTGTTATAATCATGGTTAGGTTATGTTATAACTCAATTCCGGGCATTCCGGGGTCTCCGCATACTATTGCAGTTGCAGTATAACAAGGTCAAGCACGCGTTGCATTGTTTGGATAATTCAGAAAACTTCAGTGCCGACTTTGTAGTTTGGATTAGTTTGGATCACTTGGGTTGGGATCTCTATATATTTATATATTCGACAGCATGTTGTTATAAATAAATAACGATTCCCTCTTGCAGAGGAACAAGTTCGTTTAACTCTCTCTTTTGACTTCTGGCTTTTCTTCATATAATATTTTTTAAGCTTGTCGCATTTATTAAATCCTTAACTGCAGCGTGACGTTTGTCGCAAGACATTGATCGGAACGAACTTACAAGAAGAGCTCTATTTGTTTCGGTAATAGATTATTTCCTTGGGCTTCTGAATCAAAAGTCATTTTGAAAGCTTGCATCTATTATTTTACTCTTCAAGATATAAATTCGATAATCTATTTAAAGATTTAGATTTAAAAATAGAAATATATTTCACTCAGAGGCAAGATGGAGTCATTTTTAAAGTTTTGTTTAGTTTTTGTGGAATTGAATTGTGTAATGAAAAAGTAATTTAGATGAGAGCTTATCGTTTCAGTTGTGATTTCATATAATAACTTATTGTGTGACTGTAAAAATTGTAAAATTTATTTTTCAAAGCCTTTATAATTTAGAGAAATAATCAATTTTATTCCTATTTTAGTTTCAATACTATAATGATAATTGTTTGCTTTTGTTTTTCTGCAACAAAGTTAAATCGAGTTCAGTTTTTTATCCGGTAAATAATACTAATCTTAACAGTGGAGGAAACTTTGTTATGTCCAAAAGTTCTGAATAACATCGATACCCAACAAGTTTAGTTCTCTGCGGTTCAGAGATTCTCAACTTATAAAAGTGTAGACTTCTCTCTCAGCTTCATGAGGATTCAATTTGTAAAGAATTATTATTCTTTTATGGTTTTTACTTGTTGCATTTGTGGTTATAAGCTCATACGCATTTATGTTTATATTATATTTTATTTTCTATTTATTTTTCGCTGATTTATTTACTTGAATTACCTTATATTTCTTAATATATCAATTCAATTATAAACTGTAAATAGAACTTAACTGGATGTTCTTTTCTGAGTTGAATTTATAGTTTAAGTAAAATGTTCTTTAAGACTTTGTTAAATTGCCTTCTTTCAGTATAAGGGTTTATTTTCTTGATTTCCGAACTGGGATCGATGAGCTTTAATAATATAGATACATTTAGCAACATTCGAGGGGAGGGAGGTAATAGAGTTAGCAATGATGGTTGGTCGATGCTTTTGGATTATATTTTCTACTACAATCTGTGCACTTTCTGCCGAGTCAGTAAAATTATTAGGTAGAATGTATATAATTAAATTCAAGGATTGAAGAATAAATAATTTTAATAATCTTTTCTAAGAATGTAAGAGCTCAAATTTGTTCACTAAAGATCAGTTATTGTTTTTAATTAATTTTTTTTATTAAGGTCAATAATCTGATCAAGATTATTTTTAATTATATGATGACAATGAAGGAGAACGTAATACAAATTACGTAATTGACGTCAGCGTGGGGAGATACATTCCTTCTGATGATGTAGCCTCACATTTTAGCTAATACTCGGAGAACCAGACTATATTATCTTTATCAAATGAATCCACAGCTCTTCTCTGTTGAAAATTACAGTATTAAATATTATTAGAATTTTAATAATTATTAGGTGCACTTTTGAATGTACAGAGAAAATGGAGTAATTTATTTTCTATTTCAGCCTTTCCAATTCTTTTTGAAACAATTTCATTTGCATTTGAAGAAATTTAAAAATATATCTCTATTTCGCTTTTGAAAACTTTTTAAATTATGAAATATCAAACTATAAAGTTCAAATACATATTGAGAAACTAAGGTGTTGGATTCAAGTTTTAATCACAAAATTCGATTTCCTCATTTTACTCAAAAAATATTAGATTTACATATATATATATTCGCTTTATACCCATAATTGTATTTAAAAAGTGAGTACCGGTACAGAGAGAAAAAAATATTTAATTATAATCTTTATTAAGTAAAATGTAGAATTCGAATTTATCTAGATTAATGAGATTGATCCTAGAAAATCTAGAAGCTTACAAATGTTCTCGATTTTGGATAAAAGTTTTTCGTTAGTTTTTCAGGTTCCGGTTTTCTGAGAAGTTATAGCGGAAGAAGCCAATGGCCAGATAGTTTCGGTCGTGAGGACCAAACATTAAATTGTATGCGAGAGTCAGCTTATTGATCTTAGCGTTCCCGAGTTCGTTCCCTAACATTAAAGCATTTCCGAGATCTCCCGAGGTTTAAACTCGTTCCAAGACTTTAAAACCCGCGCCACTGAATTTAGTTTGAAATACGCTTGCGTGAATTAAAATCCACCACAGACAACGTTTAATGAAAGGACAAAAAACATCGTAATCAATATTGTAATTTTATTCAAAGCACGCAAAGACAATTTTCAATTCAGGGTCAGAAACTAAAAAAAAAAAGATGTAAAAGTGCAAATTGAATTTATCATGCTGATCAAGCCTTCTAGTCGTCGGGAAGTCAAGAAAATTATTTAAATCTAAGGAAAACGAATGGGTCTTAAAAAATTATTAAAAAATTCGAAGAATTTTGATTAAAAATTTCCTAGTAAGTTATTTTTTCCAATTTTGGTGACTTTATAAAGTCCATATTTCAAATTACATTTCATTTTAACGAAGGCGTTCAAAATTGAAATAGTTTGGACAGAAATTTATTAAACTCAAATTTCTCTCATTAAATTTTAGTTGTATATTTTCATCCAATATGATTTAATAGTTGTTCAAACAGCTTAGTTTGTTCTCAGAATAATTTCAAAATTGAAAATTACACAGTTAACATTTCATAAAGCTCTTATTAGATTTTCATGCTCGGCTCCCTCTATTCACTTCCTTTATGCATCGCAGATTATGAAGGGGTGACTACGAGTATTTTGCGTTTCTGGGAGTTGAATTACTGATATTTGACTATGTTTTTTTCTCAGAAAGTAATTTTTGCATTAAAGGGAATTATTTTCCCTGTATATGATAATCCTTTTTCACCGACCGTAACATCGCTGAGAATTTAATTAGCAAAGAATTAGCAAGGAAAAGTTTTGGTTTAATTAAGTTCGAGAATTGGAGAGGAATGTCAAACATTTATTATTCACAAAGGGACAGGTTTTCAGAGAGAAGTTATTACAGTTTCATTTTGAAGTGACTGTATTGTTGAATTAGAAATGTATTTCATTTCGAGAAGAATTTCACATTTATTATTCACAAAAGGACGTTATTAGATTGTTGGAAAAGCTAGTTTTAAAAATATTCGCGATTTAATCAAGTGAAATATTTTATTTTATTTATTTGCATTTATATTTTTGGACTTTGTAATACAAATAGAAAAGTATTTTGTCTATTTTTCTTGCTATATTGAGAATGGGGAAGAGGCTGAAAGAGAAATCTAGAGTAGCTTTGAAAACTTTTCCGATTCGCTTGGGCGCAAGCTTATCATAAAGTAACGAAATGGTGCTCGAGCCAAATCTTCTCGAATCGTTTTGTACATCGATTTCGAAGTAACCAATGCCGAGGGAAAATATATATCTTTATTTTTCCGGAATTTCCTTTGATGGTATTTTTATTCCTAAGAGAGTTATAAACCTAATAAGCAAATATCTCCAATTTTTAAAATTTAAACCTAAATTCTGGCTAAATTGAGGAAAGATTACTCTAGTTTTTAAATAAAATTAATTTTCATCGTAGAAAGCTCCTTAATTAAAAATTTCTGATCATTTCTAACAAAATTGTTTAGTTCTCTTAAGAAAAACTTTAAATTAGATTAAAGTACTTTTTTGTTGACCTGCGTCCACCGTTTTTTGAATGTATCTTTTTCTCTGGAACGCGAGTCCCGCAGACTTTCCGAAGAGAGAAAGGGGAAACAGAGATGAATGGAAGTGGAAAGAGTGAGAGAGAAAAAGGAGAGAGTCCGGGAGAAGAGGAGGTTCAATCAATAAAATATCCCGCGGAAACATTTTCAGTTCTTGAAAATTGCTGTATTTTCTTCGATAACAAATCTTCCTCTCCTTTTCTAGAACTCACAATCCTCCAAAACTTAATAATTCTAATAAATAATTCGGTTCCTACTTGACTAATAAACTTTGAACTTCTCCACCTCCACCTTCGTCAATCCATTAAATAAAGTTTTTAAAATAGAGTATTAGAGCCTTTTAAATTTCTATGCCTTATTTCCTCTTGACTTTTTCACGCTCATTTAAAAAAGAAACTTTTCAATCACAAGTTTCGCTTCTACAAACTTTTAACAACCTTGGAAGTTCAGCATTTTCAAGAGACTGCGTCATCCGCAATTATCGAATTTTTCTCTGATTTTCTAATTTTACCTGAAAGAAATCAATCTATTCAGAGATATTATGAACTCTCTAGAACTGAAAAAACTCATTGAAAAATTACTAGAATTATATCCCACACAGAAAAAGTCCTGTGGAGGAAAAAGTAGTTTGGGATGTAATCCTAGAACGTAAACCTGTAAAAGTAAGCGAATTTGATGTATTCCGTTCTCATTACGTCAGTTTTGGGGCTCAGCAGCCTCCGGGATTACGAAGAAAGTTTTGTAATGTTCTGATGAGTGAAATAGTTTCTAATTTCTGTACGCAGAAGCAAGTTGTTCAACGTCTGCGCAAAGAGGTCGAGACGTTGAAGGCGGAGAATGCGAACGGGGCGAAAGTTTCTGTAGCATCGCTCCTGGGACTGAATAATAATAACCATATCACCATCAACAATGAGATAAAGAGAGAAAATTCGGATTCAAAGGATCTCAAGAATATCAATGATTTGGACACGAGACTCAAAAAGGAAGACTACGAGGAAGAAATTCAAAACGATGTCTCTCCACCAGAAAATGATTGCTCAAAGTAATGAGCAATAAATAATTGAATTATGTATTCTATTTAAAAGTACTAGAAAACATAGTCTAATAATCATCATTACTTTTCAGCCCAGCGCTTTCTAATTCTGCGGAGTCAATTTCCTACGAAGACGACATTGCTGAAGTTACACAGGACGAAATTTTGAAAGAGAAACAAGATTTAGAGGATGTATCCAGTGCAGTTAGTTTAGAATCTTCGGGGCAGATTTCCTTCCTGGAACATCTCGGCCTCATTACCAGCACAAAGTGTGCAGAACTTCGAAATAGGAAGCAGGAAAGGAAGCGCAGAAGCACGACGAATCCACAATTTGTATACTCCAATTGGGAGCTACCGACGGTAATGAGTGTGACGAAGCTTTGTAAAGAAATAATTGCTCTCAAGTAGTGTATGAAAGTCTTTCCAGTTTGGATGATAAAATTTACTAGCTTCCAAATTTAACAAGCAGTTCAGATCTTATAAACTATTCACGAGAGTATTTAATTATTGAATTGTTAGGTAACTAGAGCACTGGTCTATTTCAGAAACGAAAAAGGTACTCCTATCTACAGTCTGTCGGAAATGCCCCTCAAACTCGACAGAGCACTGCTAGGTCGAATGGACCCTCACCTCCACCTGAAAAGATACTATCCAATAAGTTAGTACCACCGTCCACGAAAAACGTATCGAAATCGATCATTTCGACACAGAAATCTACAATAAAGCCGAACATTTTAAGGAATGCAGTTGAGAAACAAGCCCTTAAAAGTGGATCCGAGAACGGAGCTAGTCAAGTTCAAAGTTCGAAATCTGTTGGAAGTAAAGTCGTTCACATTCCGGGATTACCCACGAGTCTCACGATTGAGAGAATCGAAAGTGACACGGCCGTTTGCATCAACTGCAAGAATCCAGGTGAGATTTGAGATACACCATAATTTTCGGAAACAATATAGCTCCACAAAGTGTGTTCTAATATCTTTTTTTTTTTTATTATTATTCTCGCAGGAACCTTGACAATTTGCCAACAGTGTTCGTCAAAGTATCACGTATCGTGTCACTCAGTTTGCCCTCCGCCTCCGAAAATTTGTCCGAAGTGTGCCCTTGATAACCAGGACAATGAAGAACTTGTTTTTGGGATCGTCAAGAAGGAGAATGAACTCGGTAATTTATTCACGTCTCGTGCAAAGTTTCTGCCTAGAATAGTTGTTTTTTGCATGAGCGATTGATGAAAAAGTTCTTTCAAAACTTCAGTTTGCATCTTGGATTGTAAATCGTTAATTCAAGAAGTAGTTAGTTAAAAGTAAAAGTTAATTTGGCTGAAAAGTCAGTCATGAGAGAGAACTTTTTCGGTCTATTGCGCGTGGAAAAGCAACGTAATGAACGCGAAATATCTTACAGAGGAAAAAGAGAGAGAAAGATATGAGCTGCGCGAGCGAAACTCGGATCTGAGATTGCAGGTTTATGAATTGGAAAAACGCTCTCAACTACTCAACCAGTCTCTTCAGGTTCGTCCTGCGACCTGCGTAGAAATGAAACAGTTTTTTTAAATTTTATTTGGAATGCCGATGTTTCTTTTCTTTCATCGTATTATTCTAGAAATAATCAACTGTCTCCGTGCTTAAGTTTTTTGTTTCACGTAGAAACCTCCAAGATCCACGCTTTTGTTTTCGTTCGTTCGATAAATTTTCAGATTTATTTTCCTATTGTATTAGGATATCTGGCACTTTTTTAAACTTAACTCAAACTCATTTCACTTAACAAAAATATTCATATACAAGAGACTGAAAAAATGAGACGAGTTAAGTTCCATATTTGAATTTCAATCTCAATTTTAAGTTTCTTTTACTCCTGATTTATTTTTCTTATGGTAGAAAGTGTTTCCTTCCCTATGGATTTTTCAATTTATGTATATTCTACAACCGAAATATTTTAGATTATTTCAAGTCCTGAGGGATACACGAGTAATACTCATACGCCCGAAATTATAAATGTCGATTAAATATATCATGGTTACGTGATGATATTAACTGTTGTTAGTATTTCATTAACAATATGTTTCTTTCTTTACTTTAGCTGCAGCAACGAACGCGGCAGGAAATATTGGGAAAGCAGGAGAAGACTCAGAAGTCCATAAAGCGTCTCGTGGATTTCATAAAATTAATGCAGCTCCGAAAAGAACCCAGCTGCCCTCCACCTTCGGATTCAACCAGTTGCCCTCCGCAACTTTCCTCTTCCCCCTCTCCTCAAACTCCATCCCAACCGTCGACCAGCCAGACATCACACCAATGTCACAATCATATTACCAGTCAGACATCACACCAGTCTCACAATCATATTACCAGCAAGATATCACACCAATGTCACAATCATATTACCGTGATAAATCAGATATCTCTTACGTCGGCCAGCAGTCCCAATCTGGAAGCTTTGCCTACGTCCAACCAGAATCTCATATCTCCAGTTCCTACCAAATGCCAGTTGGTCACGACAAAAACCAATCTTACCTCGTCGTCAAAAAATTCCCTGAGACAATCAATATTATTGGAAGATCAGATAGTCGAAGAAACCCCTCAAACTTCAACAGACAAACAGAAACACAAAACATGCCACTCCTTAACTATCAATTGTCAAGCCCTTGTGGGTACAGTACCACTCACGGAGAACCCGAATACTCTTTCCACCAATCTACAAGTGTCTTCCCCAAATTCCGCAGTCGTCTCGTCAAATCAAACGCTCTTAGTGGTAAGAAGCGCATCTTACCCGAACTCAACAGAACTGTCTTTTCGACAGAAAAAATGCTGGAACCTCTTGACTCAACATCAGACGAAGATATCCCCAACATTGTCACCAGGAAAAATGTGCCAGGACGCGGTGGTATATTCCACTCACTGTTCACAGGTAATTCGAGTTTGCTGTTTATCGATTTACGGTAAAAATCGATCTGGTTAATTTTGGGAACATTAAGCTTTAAAATAAACTTTAAACGTGTCTTTTAAATTATACGCTGAATTTATTTTTCAGGCAATAACAAGTCCGATATCGTCGCCAGTGGTTCAGGTCAATCAAAAAGAGTCGCATCAGATCGAGAAAACGACACAAAAAATCAGCACCTTTGTCAAGTCCACCAGCCGAAATCTAATGAGCGAACAGAACAGCTTCAGCATCCCCAGCGCTCAGATAGTGCCGAACACGTGAAATTGGAAGAAGCGCATATATCAGCGCCATCTAGAGCAAAGTTAGACACGAATTCTAGTACCAGGAAAAAGAGAGGTAATTATGCAATCGCGAATCGCAAGAAGAAGGCTGAGAAACCTAAAAGCAAGGCGAAGAAGAACTTGAAAGAACGGGCTAAAAAGAAAGTAGCTAAAGTCCAAAAAGTCGAACACGAGGTAAAGGAAACTAAAGTAGAAGTTCGTACTTTTAACCTGAAAGCACAGGCTGTGACTCGAAATGTAATGGAGGTTACTCTTGACCACACGGATAAAACCGCAAGTGAGTCCCAAGAAAAATCTAGTAAAGAGACTGATAGAGAAATTGTTAAGGATAAAGACGAACTGACCATTTCTTTAACTAAAGAGCAACCCCTAGTTTCGGAAGAACTTCAAACCTTTTACATGAGTATACAAACTACTCTAGACTTTATAATTGCTGAAAGAGAATACAGTAATAGTGAGGATACAGAACATATGGGGAGTGCTTCGAGATCGTTTAGAAGCTCCAGTAGTGAACCATTACAGGTTGAAAAGCAGAGCAATATAATTGAGCTTCATACTGAAGTCTCAGTTTCTGACGACAAGGCTGAAGTTGAGAATCAAGACTTACTTAGTGGCAATCCTAGGCGTTTATTAAGCGAAGACGATATCGTTCCAGACTGTGAAAAGCTCGCTAATTCGGATCAGATTAACGAATTGACGACAGAAATTAAAGAAACAGTTATCGTTAATTCGGTGTCTGACGAAAATATTAAAGTGCTAGAGCAATACGAAGCGATCATGGAAGTTGAAAAAGGAAGCATGGAAGTTGATAAAGGAAGCATGGAAGTTGATAAAGGAACCATGGAAGTTAATAAAAGTCAATCTGATTTCGAAAATAGAGCGACATAACTTCAGTTTATGGTTTCATATCTTTGGTTATTGAAAACAGAACTAAGATATCAGTTTATGGTGATTGGATTAAGATTCCTGGTCCCAATTTGAAGAGAATTTGTTTTCTATTTACAGTTTCTTAAATATGAAATTTTAAATACTTGTCAAAGTGTTTTTAAATCTCATTTCTTCCATAATCTTTGATATTGCCAAATTGGCATAACTGATAGAGTAGAGCGAAGTTTGAAATTAGTTAAAAATTTCAAGATAGGTTTTCATTTATGTGAGCAGCTTTGCTTCAGAAAGGACTATCTGTTTAATTCTTTCATAATTGATAAGTAGTTCGAAAAATTTCTTCTTGGAAAATTTTCAGTATGTTATTTTTTGTCTGAATGTTTTAAATCTCATAGTAGAAAATGATATGTAAAATTTATAGTTTTGTTTCGTCGTCCTATGAGTTGAAAAAACATATCTCATGGAAAATGAAAGTTCTTGCGATTGTCCATGCCAAAAATGTTAAATTGATTTTGGAGATAGTAGGAGATTTTAGAAGAGTATTAATGTTTATGTTTTGCGTTGATATTCCACTTTTCAAAATGACTCGTTTTTTGTTGAGTAAAAAATTTATCTTGAGAATTAGAAGAAAATTGTTTAATAATTTTTATACGAAAATTTTTGTTTTACGTTAGTTAAAACATTTTATAGTTACTCAAGAAAAGACAACGAAAGTTTTGAAAAAAAATGTATAAGTTTTTAACGTTTTGGCATGTACTGAATAGCGAGAACTTAGAAAGGTACGAAAAGCATAATTTCAATTTTAGTGAAGCCATATTGCCACAATGCCTTAGTAGTTAATTAAAAGATATCTTAGTGTTAACTACCAAAAAAATCTGTAAGGTGAAGTGTAAGATAGCATATTTATTGATTAATCTTTTAGAAAGACGCGAAAATTGTGATGTCGAAACTTCTTTAAATTCGTTAGTGTATATAATTCATAAAATCATATGTTTAGAATGATTGCCACAAACAGTATACCTTCTAGTTCATTTCATCAAGTTTTTATACTCAATTTATAGTAAATTTAAGACTTGTGGTATCATTTGTGAGATTTCATCAATGAGATATAGTCATGAATCTTTAAAAATGACTAGATGTACACTTGTCTGGTATTCTTTTAGACATAATAATTGTTCAGTTCTTCGTTATACATCTTTTATTGTGTAGTGAATAAAGTACGCTCTGTATAATTATTCAGTTTATAAAATTAAGTATTGTTATCTCGAGTAGAAAATTAAATTCCAGTCGGATTCGTATTTTTATGAATAAAGCAATTTGAAACAATCGTCAAAATGACTTGATTTTGTATTTATTTAAAAATTCTAAAAAACATGTAGCTTTACGTTAAATTTTCAGTTTAAAATACTCGAGAAATCCTAAATTATTTAAAATTTCTATGGTTTATTTTTGAAAATTCCTTTATTCATTTATACTTAATTAATATAACTAAATAATTAATTAGGTAATTTAAATATCATCTTAAAGTACGGATTACATTAAATTACGATTTCAAAAAATTGTGGTTTCCCGCGCGAATTCCCCCTCTATGACGGAAGTAGCGCTGCGCGCCAATTCTGAACAAATCAACAATGGCGTCGTAGAAGTAGCCCGGGAATGTTGTCGGGTTTATTTGTTCAGAAATTGCTCGGTTTTATAATATTCTCATCTTCAAAAACAATGCGATACGTAATTCGGAATATTTAAATGCCATTATAGTACTTAAATTATTCGGGAGTGCCGTTTAATTAAAATGTCATGGTGAATTTAAGATCGCGATTAAGTGCTGATAAACTAGAATTCGTTTGTGTTTCTTAATTTCAAATTCTAAAACTGCTTGTTGGGTGTGCGTTTGTGTTGTGTTTGTGTTTCCACTCCACGCCTGCAAGCGGGAAATGTTTTACATACACCGAAAAAACTACCTATTTTCAGGTGAGTCAACCAAAAGTTCTTTACGATTTTTAGGTTATGTGGAAATTCTGAAAAACCGTTATTTTTGCAATTTTTTAAGAAATGATTTTCTGGTTCATTTGATTCTAACTAAATAAATTAGGTTATAATATATAATCTATAACATATACTCCTTTTTTTACATGAAAAAAGTAGTTTTGAAGTAATTTGAATTGAAGTATTTAGAATGATCTTCGGGATGTTCCTCGAAAGTAATTTAAAATCAAAATCTTAGTAACAATACCAAATAAAAGGTATTTGTAGATAAATAAATTAGAGCTGCTTTGAATAATATCCACAGGTTTATTATATAAATTTAAGTTATTCGAAATAATATTATTTAGAAACAATTTTGGAGGTCTCCAAAGTATGCTTTATTATTAAGTAGAGATTTCGTACAAAAGTGTTTATCAGTGCGTTTTGGGTAAGGACTAGGCTAATTTTTAAAAATAAAATGTAATAAATTAGTAGTGAATTGTAATGATTCTATCGTAAGAGGGACATTATATATTTATAATTCTGATTTGACTATCTTTATAGGGTCCTATTATACATATAGTTGTATACACTCTCACAGGACGGAACGCAAAGGGTTCACTTATCGAGTCCTCGAGGTGAATTGATTAAAATCAAACTGCACTGCGTTGTGGATGAGGGCACAAGAGGGACGAAGGTAGATTGGAGAATGGGCAAACAGGGCGCAATTAACGTGCAGTCATTAAATATGTACAGGTAGATGAGTGCGTATGCGTACACCATAAATGCAGTGGGGATCGAACTCACACGCCTCAATACAGATCTCCTCCTGTTGGCACAGCCGCTTGATTAGCTCCACCATATTTACATATCATTAGCCGATTGTTTGTACGAACTCTCAATTCTTATTGATCCTTTCAACATTCTATTACAAACGAACATATTAGGCACTCGCTAATTCGTGCTAAATTTTGTAGGGTATTTGGTTTCTGTATTGAGCTTTCCTTCACAATTTCCACGTCCACCGATCTTTACTATTAAGATCTATATTCAATTCACTTATATTCAATAATTTGGAATTTTTATGTAGATAATGAAATATAGCCTTGGGATTGTTTCGAAAAAAAAACATTAAATTTTTCTAATATCATTTGAAATATTTGAAAATTTTTCTTCGAATCTTCTTGAAATCTATTCAAATCCTTTGAAATTTTTTAAGATCTCATAAAACTTTTTTAAATCGCTTTCAATTACTTTAAATTCCATTTAAAACTCATTTTTAAATTTCTTGGAAGTTTTTTTAAATATATGTATTTCGAAATATTCTAGGCCTTCTCAAATGTTCTTCACGCAGAAAAAAGTTTGTTTGAATCAAGCATACCTCTCATTGATATGGAGTCAAAATAAAATTTATTTGAATTAAATAAAATTTGTTTCATTTAAAGAAATGTTATTTAATATAAAAAATACATTTTTTTGAATTAAGTAAAATTTCTTTCAATTAAACAATCTCGTTTAATTCAAATAAATTTTTACTTTTATCCCATATCAATGATATGTTTGTTTGATTCAAACAAACTTTTTTCTGAGTTTTGAAATCTCCTGAAATCTCTAGATATCCCATTAAAAATATTTTTCGAATTCCCTTAAAATCTTCATGAAATTTCTTGAAATATTTTGAAATCTCTTAAAATCTTTAAACATTTTTAGAAATGTTAAAAATCTTGAATGTAGTGTGCACTAAAAATTCATATAAATAGAAAGCGATGACTGGCGAGTGGCGGAGGTAGGGGGGTGGGGGGTTAAAAAATAATTTGAAAAAAGTGAAATGGTGGTTTTCTGGAAGTGTCTACCAGAGATGTTCGTCGCAGGATCCTGAAACCAGAGTTGACAGCTAACGTAAAAGGACACTTTGCCCACAACGTTAACGAAAATGAGTTCCATAAAGCTTTTAACCCGTGAAATCTATGTGACCATTGCAAGCTCGTCGAAAGTTTGTCTCTTGTAGTTTGCAAGAGGCAAACTGATGGAGCTTGGGGAGCTTCAGAAGAGTCGGACGTAGCTAGGTGTTAAGACGTCTGACAGTTGTATAAGGATAAAGCCGCTCACGCTGAGTGCTTTTATTTGTCGCGCGCCAGCTCGCAAGCTTGCAAGCTCGCTCGCTCGCCTGCGTGCCATTATTTCAAATCGATTCACTTTTGTTTGTTGACTCCATTAGGGCGCCCCCAACCCCTTCTCGTTTCATCCCTCTTCGTCTATTCGTCTATCGCCAGTTCTCCGTCTCTCTTTTCCCAGGGCCGAAATCCGAAGTGCTTCCCGTGGGGCGATTTACGGATGCAAAGCTCTTTCCACTTCTACACTAGCACACAACTAGGGCCTTCCGTCATGCAGAAAAATCTTTGATTCGTTTCATTTACTTTTTTCTTTAAATGAGACGCCTTTTCCCAGAGTCTATACTCTCACAGATCCATCTTGAAAAGTTAATATAATGCAAAACTTGAGAACAATCAGTGATTTTTAATTCACTATATACGGGAAAAAAGAAATACTTGGATCAAGAATATGTCATTTTACATATGTACCAGAAATTTTGAACGTTAATATTTTTTCCCACTTCAATTTTATCTAAAAATATTGTTCTAACTAACTAACGATAGACATTACAAGTTTCTCTCAAGTAGAATTATTTTCAATGTTAATGAATCAATATTTAAATATATGTTTGTTTCTAATATATATTTAATTTCTTCAAGTAATTTTACTGATTCAATTAGTTTCTTCATTCTAGAAATTCGTTTTCTTATGGTAAACTAATATTAATTTGTTTCAAGTAGAATCGGTCAAGTACATGTGTTTACTTCAACCAATGTGAATTTTTTTACGTGTATTATAGTAATGTCATCTGAAAAGCAAAAATGACAAGCGCTGGACTTTACTATTTTCTAAAAGCAATTCGGGGAGGAAATTTGAGACGAAAATTTCGGAAGTTGATTATACAGAGTAGCTTTTAGTCGCAAAGCCCTTGCTCTTTGCATCAATACTGCAAAGAGCGATCCACGCTGTGCTACTGGGAGATTCAACCTAATCTCTAGAGCTGTCCGGGGAGCAGTAACGCAATCTATCCTGAAGTTGAGTTCAGGAGATACCCCACGGGATGTTTCGCCCAGTGATCCATCGCTTAACTTTGCCGTTAGTTTGAAACAAGAGCGTTTGCAAAAGTTATGCGAACGTCCTCGGTAACTGCAAAGCCGAATTGCTCCCCGAAGGTAGCCGAAGCTCCATTTCTTTACCCAAATTCCTCCCAAATTTTTTCCTCGTGAAATTACCCTTTAATCCGGAATAGACACGTTTATTGTTAGAAGTAATAACAACTTTTAGATTGAGTTAATTTTTGTGTTTGAGACGGTAATATAAATTTATGAAAGGAGGAAGAGTGAAGATGTCCTTTTCCGCGGTGGATAAAAAGAAACGGGTGGCAATCTAAAGCGTTTACGGTACCGGAAATAGACTTACGGATACCGAAGGCTGCTTGGCGCCACTTTCAACTTTTTTCCAATCGAGTTGGAAAAACAAATTACCTTTGACGCACAAATATTGGCCTCTGGAACTCGGGACGCTAGAATGCAAAAATATCATATTTGCGGCCGGAAATGGCGCCGATAGATTTTCCGCAAGGAAAACATCGACCGGCGACTCGTTCGAACGAGAGATTTTCACTTCCTCTGCTGGAACTCATTGAATCTTCTGTTCTAATAGAGAAAAAACGATTTAAAATTATCAGACCTTAAAGAAAACGATTTAAATACAATATTTATTTTCTTGTTGAGGTATATAAATGTCATCAGAGACGTAATGGAGCGAAAAAAACTTTAACATTGAAAAAAAAGCATTTCTTAACAAACACGGTGATTAACTAATTGTGGTTATGAATTTAATGCTTTGATAGATTTGAGGCATACACTAACGTTGTTTTGTCATTGTATTGCATTCGCTTGTTGAAAATGAGTTATTTTTGGTTCTTGCACGTAGTAGTCTCCATGACTCGATGACTTGAATGCGAATCGAATTGTCTACTGGATTGAAAGTTTCAAATGCAAGGAGGCAATCTCGTTTTTCTGTTCGAATTCGTGTCCAATCATCCTTGACATATTTTGTTCCATTGCAGTAATTTCCCAGTATCTACTAACAAACTACCATTAATTATTCGCTTACTTAAAAAGCCTTTAATCATTAGTCAGAACCTCCAGGCGAAGTCAGGAAACGAGATGAGATTGTTAGTAAATAAATTTGTTGATCTTAGATACAGTTTTGACAGAGTAAATCCCTTCTCCAATCTTAATTAATTTATCAATATTTTCATCTTGCCAGAGGAAAAGACATGAAGTGAAAAATCTGAGGTACTATTAGAGATCAGGTATAAATTTGTCGGTAAAAACAAGTTCCAGAAAACGCGATTATGAATAGCGATCAGCCGTGTAATGGGTACTGGTCAATTAACACCAGCGGGTTCTACGTGACGCGCCTGAAATTGAAGTTTTTGTTTCCAATATCAATTCCAGGGACGATGAAAGGTTTTAATTGGTCACGGCTACAAAGCCGGGCGAGAGGTATGCTGTATCAAAGGCAAATACTGCCGGCGTATAAAACATCTGTTTCACCTACAGTTGCATTAACGAATGCAGCCTTGCAACGAAAATAGTAAAGAAACGTTCATAACAACAAAAAAATAATGATATTCCGCTTCGATTCACTCTCGGTAAAAAAGAAGCGTACTTCCACACAGAAATCATACTTCCGTTGTTAAAAAATGTAATTAAAACGCACTGCGATTGAGATGCGGAGCGCATAACAATATTCCTCTGGGAAAAACATATAATTCGCAAACTGCTAATGGCAGCTGAAGAAGATTTTTTTCACAAAGTGTTATATGCATAATTTCACATTTTCTTTGTTCAGATATTAATTATGAAATATAAGAAAAAGTTATGGGGTTTTCCAAAAAATTCAAAGAAACTTCTTTTTTTTAAATGGCCATAACTTATTTAAAAATTGTCTTATCGGGATGTTTTTTTTTTCAAACCCATAACTTTTCTTGAGTTAGGAAAAAATAATTGGAAAAATTCTGAAAAATGTTTTAAAATATAAATGTTTCATAACAATATTTTGTGTTGCTCCCTATTTTTCTTTTGAGAACATATTAGAAAGAAGTTTGAATGTTAATTCTTTTCTTCTTATTTTGGTTTAAAATCAATAATCATGACTCGCATTTTCTGTTTTTATTGTAATTTATCTTTTTGGGGAGATCCACATGTCTCGTTACACGCATTTTGCGTAAAATTGTAGGGCTAATGGTAAACTTCGATTTTATGCCTCACAAGCCTAATTAATATACGAAATCGTTATTTCGCCATAACCCTCTGGACATTCTGGTACGGTAACGCGGGTCTCCTCGAATCATTCGGCGTGAAATGGAAAAGCGACGACGCAAGCAGGCAAAATTCATTTTCGGTTTTGGAGAGTCGAGGAATTTAAATGGGAAAAATTGCATGAGGTCTATAATTACTAAACAAATTCAAAATTAAACTATTTCATTTTTATAAAGTTTGAATGAGGGGTGTCGCAAAAAGGTGTTGTCCCCAAAATTTGAGAAATTGAAATATCGGGAATTATGTTTTCTATGTATTTTCTCATACTCGGGATTTTGGTTTTACGGCAAAAAGACGTTCCGATTTTTGAAACTGAATACTTTAACGTGATTGTGAATGCTTTAGGGAATTCTAAGTGACAGTAAAACGCATCTGTGGGGTCGCAACCAATGGGAGGGTGTTGGGGTAATGCATCTTCATTAAAGTATTGTAAAGGGTATGTCCAGTTTCTCCCAAGACCTATTTTAAACCTCAAGTCTGCTTGAAGATACTTTTTTACTTTTTATTAAATAACATAAAAGATCGTTAAGTGTTAAAATTATAAGTTTAAAAGCATTCCAATTGCAATTATAATTTTTACAATCGCATTATGCTGTACGTTTTTGGTGAAGTTTGTTATTTGTAAATCCATTCACGTGTATTAATTTTGAGTAAAGAGAACATCACGCCCGTATGTGTGTAATTTACTTTAATCCCGAAACTGTCGACGGGCTACTCTTGATTACATTTTCTTCGAGCCCCCATCATGTATTTTACCAGCTACTCGCTTGCATGCGGGCTAACTAGTCTGATTGGATACCCAAACCTCTAAATTATATTGTAAATATTTATTTTGTGAAAGATATTTTCATAATGGAGGTAGGATTTCAAGTATTAAAATTAAATTAGTAGTAAAAAATAAAAATAGTAAAAAAAATCGGTAGTAGGTACTAAAAAAAACAGTTAAAGTTTAGGATCCTTAAGCAAAATTTGCGTATTCCTTGAGCATTTGTCGAGTATATTTTTCCCTGCACGTGACACATTTTAGCGTAATTAAAGTTCCACTTCAACGTGCGGGTGCACGTGTAACATGAACGTTAATTACCTAGGGTGTTTAACATGCATTACCTATACGTGTGCGAACATACTTAGACGCGTGGCAGGTAATAGGAAATTTTCAGTAACGGTTGAACTTGGAAAACTCGCGATATTGGAAAACTTCCTCTTCCCACACACTTTTTTCTTCTTTATTCATTATTCAAAACACTTCCTTTATTAATAATATGTAAATAGACGCAATCAAAATTGCTTTGTCATAAAAAATGCAATAGCCATCCCTTTATTTAAGCAACTGTTGATATGCAAATAGTTATTAAAACGGGACAGAAAGCATAAATCAACAATGCGATGGGGAAACAAACGATCCGACGAACAAGCCTGTTCAATTAACATAATATATTATTGCAAGAAAGCTGCCAATACTGGGCGACATGCGAGGGACAGAGAACTTGCTAACCGTTGCTGTAATATTAATTGAAATCAAACATCGTGTCTTCACTTAGTCCTTTTTTGTGACATTAAGCTGACACACTAAATGGCACTGGTCTCACTACCCTACCTCAAATCTGCGTACATGAATACCACATGTTACGTTCGCTCGAGGCCTCGCATCTGTCGACCCCATGGGCACTTTTTCGTGTTTGCATAATATCCAATTATCTGTGTCTAAAGATTCGAATTTATTAAATAGTGCTGTATTCTATACTAAAAAGACCTTTTTATTTTAACTAGCATATCACCACACACGCGATTATTTTGTTTTCTTTATTACAAATTTAAATTATTCAAAAGTCAATCAGATTTGCAAGAACAATGTGTGCTAGATATTTTTCGAGACATTTCGTTACATCATTTTCTTAAAAAGTGAAAAAAGTAAAGTAGGTAAATACAAGATCGAAAGAATATTAGTGGAGGTTCTCTACTTTAATTTTGTTATTTGCAAAGGAAATACTCGTGTCTGAACGTATTTGTGCGAAATCAATGGAAGCAGCGTGTGGACCATCTGAATACGGGTATATTGAAGGAGGGAAAAAAGTGGACTATTTTTTTAGATTATTCTAGAGCAGGAGAGCCCGGGAAAAGGAGCGAACGGTCCGTTAAGGAACATGGGAAAGCACTTCTGGATTCCTGATATGTCTAGTATTCTTCCTTGCCGCCCGCTTGAATCAGAGACACTGGTCCAAGGTAGATTTCTCTGAAGATAATACATTAATTTTCCATTGTCATCAACCACCCACCGGAAGACCGATCGCTTTGACCTCCAACTTCGAATAGACGCTTTCCTTATTTATTTTTAGACAAATTATTCATACTTTCATGTGATTTTTTTAAGGTATTTTAAATAGGAGGTGGGTTTTAGGGGTTGTTTCGAGAATTCTTGACAAAATCCAGGTTCTAAAAAAAGGTTTTATTTTGAACATATTTCAAGGGGAATATGTCTAATATGATGTCCTGAAAAATTGTCCGGATGTGCGTGTATTCTTCTACATAATACATTTCACATGTTGCTTAGACATAGGGAATTGTTTAAGGCTTCTCGTTCGATCACCAAAGTTAAGCAGCGCTTGCCTCGGTTATATTCGGTTGGGGGCTGTCGTACTAGAGTTAATCAATTTATCTTGTATTCAAACATCCTCATTTCAAGTCATAGAATTACATCCAGGCAAGCACAATGTAACACGAGTCGGTACTGTGAAAATTCATGGTTCCAGCCTAGAACG
>JAUEJJ010000018.1:1496426-1510510 GCA_032164275.1 Synergus coniferae | reverse complement strand
AAAAAAAATTTGTTTGAATTAAAGAAAGTTTCTTTTATTCGAAGAAACTGTTTTATGGGTGCATGAATAAAGCCATGTTATTCCTTTATATATTTTTATTGCATTATTTAAGCAGCTTGTGGATTACAGATATTATAAACTGGAGAAGGTTCTTAATCTTTTTTCAATTGAATCTTGTGATTTTTTATAAAAATTTTTTGAATGACAATTTTAAGAACAATTGAAATCATATAGAGTACTAATATGAAACATAATATCAAAAATCCATAAACATCGAGCAGTTCAACTTGCCACCAATGCAAATCTAAAGCAGGTGAGCGTAAAGATTTCGCACCATTTCTTATGATGTATTCTATCCAGTAAACAGCAGTTTTCTTCGGACTCATTGGTCGATCTCGAAAAAGTCTTGATTGATATTTTGCAGCTTGTCTGAAATTTGAATTATTGTAGAGCACAAATCATTCCATTATAAAATCATAATAGTTTCATATTACATATGTACCTGTACTCAGGTTTGTTCAGTATTTCTTTTAATGCCTCGTCTAAAGCCTCTTCAGTAAAGTCATCATAATTCAATCGAACACACATTTTTTTATTGACTAATATGTCTATGTTTTGTTGTTGGTCATAAACCAATGGTATTCCAATTGTGGGAATGCCATGATAAACAGCTTCCTGTATACTATGTGCACCACCAGGTGTTATAAAAACGCGTGTGTTATTATGCCCTGCAAATTAGATTCGTTGATTAAATTGAGTTTCAAAATCATCAAATTAAAATTCTTATAGTATAAGAATATAAGGATAAAAATCTTTAAATATGAATAATTTACTTAGCACAGGTATCTGTGGAATCCAGGTCATGGTCAAGACGTTTTCTGGTAGGGTAAGTGGAAAAACGGAATTTTCGCTTACTTTCATCAATACTCTAAGGGGTTTAATTTTTGCAAATGATTTAAAGATATCTGAAAGTACTTCCCGCGGAAATGATTCGATATGCACTAGAGATCCAAATGAAATGTATACGATTCCATTTTTACTTTCATCCATCCACTGTCTTAGTTCCTTAAAACAATATTATATATAAATGATTAAGTTTTCAACTCTGATCTTCTGTTAGTTTCTTACTGTGGTGAAAGTAGAGTTATCTTCTTCTATATGTAATCCTGCAACTTCTACAAAAGCTGGTGTCGTTGGTCTGGCCCCATTGAGTGTATAATGTGTATTTACTAAACTTAATGCCACACTTCTTTCGATTTCCCTAACATTTGGCATATCAGGATGTAAAAACTTCCTCATTGCTTCAGTTTGAGGTTCATAAGTAGCAGCGAAAAATCTTTCTATGGCTATTTGAGCTTTTAGAGTGTTTTGCAAACGATCCCAGAATGTGTTGATTTTTACTTTTGGCATTGTGAAAGTTGGAAAATAAGCTGTCGATAAAGGATTTCCAATTTGTCTACTGATCCAGGGAAACTCTAAATTGGGAGTGGCAGTTATTACAGGCACATTCAGGAGATGACCTAGACCATAAAAACAACTCATTGACGAGCCCTAAAAAATGTATTATTATTATTATTATTATTATTATTATTATTATTATTATTATTATTATTATTATTATTAATATGTTACCTCTATAATGATGGCATCATAAGCTGGATCTTTTGGAGGATAGTGAAAAATCTCATGCATTTTCTTGTGAGCCATCAGTTTACACATTCTATTCCCATAATAATCAAGGACAAGTTGCACTGGATCTTTGAATACCTCAATAAGATGTTGAACAGTGTCAAAAGCTGTATTGCCGAATGGATAATCCACGTTTGCCAAATTGAGTATCGTTTTATAATTTTTTGGTGGATCTGATGGTTCGTAGTGTGAAATAACATCCACTTGATGTCCTTCTTTTGCTAAAGCATTCAATAGTGCTGTAAAAAAGATACTGTGGCTTCGAAATTCCAATGGAAAAACACTCAATATTCGATATGCATCGACATCTTTTGCCACAAAGTAGTTTACAATTAGTAATATTACTATGTGGTAATTGATGAAGTTCATTTTCCGACTAAAAACACTTTTTCGTTAATTAATTTTTCTGATTTTACTTTTAAAATTTGTTATATCAAGATTTGAAATCGAAGAGTCCGTCTAAGTGGACTACTGGTATTGGAATGACTGTTAAGTTTAGTTTTCTGATACGACAAAGCAGAATTCAAAATTTGAAGATAAATAATTCTTGAATATTTATATGTACTACATTTGAAGGAATAATTTTGCTAGGTTCATAGGAAAAATTATTAAACATTCTTTTCAGTCTGGGATCCTTTTTCGGACGTTCTAAAATCCTTTGCTCCAAACTTGATTCTCATCATAAAACATTTTTATGAAAAATCTATGGAAATTGGATTTACTAATTGTAGTAGTGTAAATTGTAGTAGAGCTCTAATCTTTTCTACTAATAAATAACTAAGAATTCGACAATAAATTTTGCAAAGCGGAAATCGAATTGGGGTACGATGAAAATTGCGTTGCTCGTCCAAGAATGGACTTCCCATGGTCGATATAGGGATCGCGATTGGTAATAACAGGACATGGTCCAGAGACGACAATCACGGAAATTCAGGATGCTGTAGAATGTACGAGCTATTAAAGTTAGAACGAGATCGTCGTAGTCAAGTGCAGCGCTTAATATTCCAACGTAGCCACGCAAGCTCTATCGGTCCACGAAAGCTCTACGCGGACTAATCTCGGCTTTCCGGTTCACGGTATTTCGAATTAATTAATCCGGCATCGAGTTAGGCTCGCGGCCAATTCTAGTAGGCTCAACCGTCAGCTCCAACTACACTCTACAGTTTCAAATGTGTTGCTCGGCTTTGAGGCCATAAACCGTTCTAGTGCTGTAGAAATTGCGACCCATAGTCATTTCCCATAGTCGCGTGTTACGTCATCAATCAGTCTCAACATCAACACAACAAGCACCTGACACATATAATGTGTTAAAATTCAATTTAATTGACTGAATTTTTTTAAAAAGTGGACCTGGAAAACCTGAAAAGGTCATGGAATTTTGGAACCAGACACTTTTATCAACCCTGCGTTATACCAATTTTGAAAAGAATGACAAATTTATTTAGCATTTTTGTCCACCATATTGCATCCGCAATTTTTTTTTTTTGATTTTTTGACATCGAATTCGTAACCAGCGACTCTAAAAACCCCTGAGTAACACAATTTGGCCCATTTTATTAACATTTTATACTTTTGACCAGCTTTTCGCGATTTGGTCCCACTGGGGGACACCTCGAAAAGTTTCCGTGTGAGATATATCGGCAGCATTATTTTTAATATTAAGGACCGGACTCTATGACGGTCGATTTGGGCGGTTTTTGGCCTAATTTGTTTTTG
Source organism: Synergus coniferae (assembly GCA_032164275.1). NCBI lineage: Eukaryota > Metazoa > Arthropoda > Insecta > Hymenoptera > Cynipidae > Synergus > Synergus coniferae. The sequence continues at coordinate 1,507,105 of JAUEJJ010000018.1, read as the reverse complement.
GGTCAAAAAATTAGACAAAAATTGTTTTAGTATCCACTAACAATAATAAGTCGATTTCACCCTAAACAGACGACCCTCACACTCGTACTTAATTCCCCCGCCACTCCCTCAAATACTATTTATTTTATTATTTTTTTAAGTTTTTATATATCAGTAGAAAATAACTGATTTTTAGGTAGAATTGAGACACTAATTGAAATTATGTAGTAAAAACTACAATTGATTCAAATTTAAAGAGGGGAAAGGACTATTTAGTTCCTCTTTTCTCCTTCGGTGTATAATATTATACCCAATAGACCCAATTGCCATAAAACCTGTGTTGACCTGTGTATTAAGTTGAACCACATTCGTAATATTTGTTCGGGTAATCTAGTATTCTGATTCGCTGTTGATTTGCCATTCATGCTTCATTTAACCGGATGAGTTGGTTGGATTCACGGCAGGACGTCGCGAGTTTCCGAAATCGCTTTGCAAATTTACCGCGCGTCGGTACGCCTGACGTCGTAGATTCGCAACGAACTGACGAACGACGGGCGTGCTTAATGCGAATCGTATCCGGCAGAACGAGCGTATTCACGAGAAACGTCAATTACATTGCATATATATAGATGATGCACGCGTGCGTGAGTATTCTATAGAGAATCACGATGTGTGTGGGTGGGGGGGAGGGAGCTGGAGGAGATATCCGGAAATGATTTGATTTTCGTCATTTTTATCATTCACTGCTCCCGTAATACAGAAGCAGTCATGCTCCCTCGAATTGGCCCCTCAAACACACTCCCTACAATCTGGTAGCTCATTCAGGAAATGGAAAAGTCGCAGGCATTATTGGAATAGAAATTCAGGATTTAATAAATTGAGACGTAACTTTTTTGCCAAAAAAAAAAAAAACAAATTTAATGGGGCGAAAGTTGTATTTTTTGCTTGTGTGAAATGGCACCGCTGTACAATAATTATTTTAGGAGAATATCATTGTCAAATTTGAAAATTTTGCGTGCATAAATTTTGGTCTTATTTAAATAAAAAAATATTGCTGAAGGAAACAATTAAACAAACTGGGATTGTGAAGAGAATGGTGGTTTTTGTGGCGCAAGCAGGATAATCGAATTGGAGAACGTTTCCAGGAACATTGCAGCTGAGTAGAATCGACTGTAAATGACTATAGCGAGCAGATCTAAATGTCGTGCTTTCCTCGTGTTTCTCACGAAGACGAAAAGAAACTATGGGGAAACCAGTGGCTGAACTGGCAGCAACAATACGTAATCCCCCGTAAAATGAGAGCCATAACGGGATCACGGGCGTGAAATCCTAATAAATGAGCAGTTGCCCGTGGTCGAATCGACCCCGACCAATGCACAATACACAATCCCTTGACACACGATATACCTTATCTATCGAGCGCATCTGAGCGCATTTAACGAAAAACGCATTGGAATACGCGATGCGTGCATTGTCATAGATAACGGACGCGCGTGTCATTTCAGCGGGTGCATAGGATCACATTAGATAGATTCCTCCCCCTGTCACCAGAAAATAATAACCCCTCTGACTTCTCACCACTTCCCACGGAGAAACGGTATATTCAAGGGGGATGTTGCGTGTAGACAGAAAAAAATCTAACGCCGAGAGGGTGGAAGGGTGATCTCCATCGCGAGTCAGTCTGTGGTTTCGAGATCCAGAGTCTTTAAACGCCATGCAGTGATTTATTGTCAAACATGCGATGAAATCACTTTTCTTCCTGCTTGCTTCAGCATGCTTTGGAGGGTTTTGTGCCAAATTAATATTAAGGATTTTGTTGGGATCAGGTCTGAACCAGAATTACGTATTTTCATACATGAAGAACCCTTGGCATTAATTAATCCGTTAAATAACTTTCGATGCATATGTGACTGAAGTTTGCAACGTTTACGATAAGCGAAAAATTTTTATTTTTTCTAAAACTTACAAGATCCAGAATTTTCTGGTGGAAATATAACCCAAAAATATATAACCCAAAAAATGATCCACTAAAGTTTTAACCTCATCGCGAACTTGGAACTCACCCTACTTCATCCTTTAAAATTAAAAATGCACCAAAATTACCTTAATTCGTGGGGTCAAAATTTTATTGATAATAATAATTCTTTCGAATTTTAAAAAACATCCCAAAAAGTTGTATCCCCTAGCTCGTTTGTAATTCACCCCACATCATCCCTTACACTTACAAAAATTTACCAAAAATTCCCTAATTCATGGGGTCAAAATTTTATTGCTGATAATAAGATTTCTCAATTTTAAAAAGTACCCAAACAAGTTTCATCCATCCAGCTCATTTGGAAGTCACCTCATATTCACCAAAAACTGTTTGCTTTAAGGAATAACATAGGGGTGAGTTCCAAATGAGCGGGAGGGATGAAACTTTTTGAGATGTCATTTAGCATTGAATAAAATTTTGAACCAATGAATTAGGGTAATTTTGGTGAATTGCTTTAGTTTTAAGGGATGAAGTAAGGTGAGTTCGAAATTCGCAGGAGCTAGGTTTGAAACTTCGGTGGTTTATTTATTGACTCGTATAGAACTACTTTCCACCAGAAAATTTTGGATCTTGTATTTTTTAGGAAAAAATTTTTTTTCGTTTTCGTTTATCGTAAACGTTGCAAACTTCAGTCTCATCGATGCTTCATGAAAAAAGATACTACAAGATTCCTTGAGAAATTCTTACATATCATCTTCATGCAGTTTGTTACTGCTTTTACATTTCTGCTTCATTTTTCAGAATTTCTATTGAAGAAGAAGTAAACCGTGATCGAGAACCAGAACATCACCGCAATCTTACAAAGGACGACGTACTTTTCCAACATGTCGGCAAAGATGTTTCGAGAATCATAATCCAAAGGGTAATTCTAAGGGTAAGATTTTATTGTTTATTATTATTTCAAGATCCACAACTATAGTTTTTTCACTTCTTTCCAAATTTCGCTTTCTCCTCGTACTTCAAATTTAAATCGATAGTGAAAAAAATTTGAAGTTTATAATTACTATGTAAAGTATACCTTAACAGTTTTTTTATTACTTTCAATGAGTTTCGTTGATTGCTTCGTAACAGAAAATCCCATGTGACCAGGTGCACCACGCAGGGGAATTGGATGAAATTTCTCTTTACTTTTTTGGAGAATTATAAACTTCTTGTCAACAGATGTGGTAGGATTTGAAATTGTCATACTCAGTTTTTTCTTTGTGCTTTTTCTTGAACAAGAACTGTCTATAGATCACATAATTTCAAATAGTTTTAATAATAAAAAAAACAAAGAAAAACAGTTTTTTCAAACTCTAAACTTATAATTACTGGAACCACGAAATTCAGATTTCTTACATTTCTCCGAAATCACTGACTCTCTATTCGATTTTTGCCTTTCTCCAGAACTTATAATTTCCATAATAAAAGTATGATTCGATTGTTTCACTTTTCAGGGTTGAAATATTTAAAATAGGTGTTTCCAAAATGTAAATTTAGAGCCGAAAGTGGTAAATTTTGAATTATGTCCAGAATAATTTTAAGCCGAATTTTTACATTTTCTTTGACGGATGAGAGTAACTTGTTTCAGTGTGTTTGAATGACGCTATCTTCAAGCGAGTTCAAAATTTTCTAAACATCTAGGCAGTCTTATTATTTATTTCTATTCTTTCAAATGAAAGGTTGATTCACGGAATAGTATTTTGATGTCGTAGAGAAGATAAGAAACCTAATTTGGAGAAAAATGAGGGGACATTTACAATGATTTGGTGTCCCGGTGAGTTATGGCAGTGAAACACAAAATATATAAAAGCCCTGAGAACCCTTCTAGAGAGCTTTCTTCAGGTTGGCAATCCTTTGCAGTTAACGCCCCTAATCGTATTCATTAAAGTGCTCTCAATGCTTTTACACGGTTCTCTCACCCCTTGCCATTCCTCCTGCACCCTCGAGCGGTCTTCGTTCGTCGAGAGAGCTTTTAAGTTGGCAACAATGCGCGGATTTATAAACCCCACGGCATTGTTATCACGAGTGATTGAGGCCGCCGTTTCGACACTGGCCGAATACCAACCATTGGTTACTCTATTGTAGACTCCTTTATCTTGGAAATTCGCCACTCGACTCCTACGCTCGGACTTGCTAAATGACTCAGTTTTATTGATGAATTGCGATCGCCAGGAACGCGAGAAAACTCTCGTCTTGGACCCGATAAACGAGCTATTGTGAACGCGTCACTGCTTTTTATACGAAACGCATTCACTTGACGATGTGAGACTTCATTAACTGCAAAACATTTCGATTTAATCTCACCAATTTATTATATATTCTTCGTTTCTTATCTAAAAAAATCTGCCCTCTGGGCGGGCACATTCTAGCGCTTGTGAGCTAACGCTGAGAGATAACGCTTACTGATAGAGCGTCAAACCTTTCTTCTTTTAATTAATTGCGTATAATAATTCGCGGTTGATTTAACAATAAATTTGATCGCTGGGGAATGTAGGAACAGTTTAGAAAATGAACTCGACCGTTAACAAGAACGTGATTACATTCGGTGGCCAAAGTGAGATTTATATGTGGTTTATGAAGCAGACATGTATATCGGTGTAAAAGCAAAAGCGTAACGACCGCTATGCGTGTCGCCATGCGTGGAAATTAAATTAATTCTGAAATGCCTACCCCTTCGGACTGGGCATCAGTAACAATGGGAGAGCGTGCATTCCCTTTTCTACCCCTCCCGGTTTGCTCTGACTTTCCCATGACATGCTTGTAATCAGATCATCCCTCCAACTCGATGCTCCGTTACCGGCCATTCGCTCTTTATTGGTTAAACAGCAGGACAGTATAAAGATCATTTTCACCACAAGTATCCACTTTCGCATATTCCTGTTTTATCTCCTTTTTTCAACTTCCCTCATCTTTACAATTCTGAACAAATATCTATGTTTTTTGATTCCTTTGTGATATATTGAAGTTGGTTAGAAAATTTTGAAATTAGTAGGACTGAAGTTGAAAACTCTTGAAAGTCACCATAATAGTTTGTGTCTAACTGACTCGTTTGAATTTGGGGTTTACGTTTCTGGCACGTGCAGTTTAGAGGTTGGAAGATTTCAAGATACGTCGGGTATCGTGAACTAACCCTCGGGCATTGAGTGCGTGTTTGTCGTTTCAACCCCTGACGATGTTACCAGTGTCACTGTATTCTCTGTGTCACCCTCCATAGTCCCCCTTTGAAGAGCGTCCTTTCATTCATCTAATCCATAATTATACTACTGACATAGGCACCCGCCTTCCCCCAACATTCCCAAAATCTCTCATCATTAATTATCCATATTTCATGGCACGCGTTTTATTTCCTAATAAAATTATTCATTGTAGCCTGTAGACGTTTAAAGAACATTTTTTTCTCTGTTTCTAAACTGTTTCCGATTTAGTTATATTTAGAATTATTTACAACTAGCAAATATCTATAATGTCTCGAAATTCTTTGAAATATCCTAAAATCTGTTCAATTAAATTAGGTAGAAAATATTAGTACCTAAATTGTGAAATAATTAAATCGAAACAGATCTTCATTTTTTATCGTTTCTCTTTAATTCGGAAGTTAACATTCTGAAGCTATATCTTTTTTCACATGATAAAGAGAAGAAGAACACGAAACCGAATGTAATTTTCACTCTATTTCCTTGTTTCCTTTTTTGCTCCCTTGTAATCTAAGATCTGGCAATTTCAGCTGATCGATTAATTACTCACGAAAGAAATGTTTCAGAGATAGGTTTTGTAATTAACTTTTCAATTCTTTTGAGCTTAATTTGCGTTTCGGATCTTTCGCAAAAGAGAAATTTCGAAATTAGTCTTCACAGATATTTGTTTAGAAGATTGGATATCACTACGTTATTGTAGCTCAACTGGTAGCGTGCATGGTTCAGTGGTTTCACTCACGAGTATGAGGCGACTTGTCGCTGGTTCGAATCTCAATGCGGGGAAAGAAATTCGAACTTGTAGAAATTTTCATTCTCGTCCGTAGATCTCTACTAATAAAAATTTAACAACTGCTTCATAGTATTACTCTATTAAAATTTTGAAATTTTTTTTAGAGTTCTGAGTCCCTCTTCAATAAATTTTGAGCAATATTTTGTTAAAATTGAATTCTTAGTTCACGTAAATAAGTGAGCGAGCTTTTTTGCACAATATGTTGTGGGGCCATTACTTAGTTGGGGGTAGCAGACTCGGGGGGTCGCTGGGGGTGGCTCTTACCTAAATAACCACTCAGTCACTCGCCGCCCGCGCCAGAAGGGGTGAGTGCTCCGATACTATTACGTGATGTAAGAGCAACCGGGCATCCAGAAACCACCCTCAGATTAACGAGGCCATTCTCAGATTGATTTCTCGAGAAAAGTCTACCTTCCACTTCGTGACTCGATCCCGCTTTGCCCCTGAGGTGCTTCGCACTTCTTAACTTCGTTTCGGAAAAAGCAGTACGTTCATTTCAATCCAAATCCAGAGTTAAAATACAGAAATAGAGTTCAGTCAAAGTCTTTAAGGTGGATTAAAAATTGTTCAGCTCTTTTATGACTCTAAAGTTCTGAACGTTAAATGAATAATGAAAAAAATTTTCTTTTTTTGGTGGGAATAGAAAATCACAAAATTGACTTAAAAATCAAAAAGCCCAGATCTCTCAACCAAGCTTAAAACCCACCCTCTATGGAAAACACCAAAGAGCCCAAAGCTATTTTGAGATTTTAAGACGTGGAAAATAATGGGGGTGAGAATACGCGGATCCACCCCTAAAGCTTTTCGGTGGCTTAATTAACCACTCAATGTCCAGTAGAGACGGGTATTTAAATTGAATACATTAAAACCGTCTCTTCTGTAGTAGAAGAAATAAAATTAATTTTTCTTTGAAAGATGCTAATAATAGAATTAATTTTCTAGTTCGTAAGTAGCTGGTTCTTTTATCACTAAAGAAAAGGGAGTATCTCTATAAGTTAGTTACTTTCGTAGTGTGCTCGTATTTCACACGATATCCCTTTCGCACACAGTCCAAAATCAAATCCGAAATGTAATGGCGTGGACAGCCTGTCGGGTTGCTTATCTGCGGTCACCATAGAAATCCAGCGAATACATTACACGCATCGTTTAGATGATTGGCACAGATTAGGCAATGCGAACCTCGTCGCGGATTAGAGATAAGACCTCTTTCCTCTCCGTGGTAAAATAGCAAGTCTTTCCTAAATCTTATAAAAGGAAATAGAAATTGGAAATACTAACATATCGATTTTGTATAAATATTCATCTAACGCTCGATTTTATTTCTTGCTGAGGAGCTTCTCGTCGTAAGTAGAGAGGTTTTGAAAGGTGGTTGGCTCCCTTAAAGGAAACATTCGTCCAAGGTGGCACCCCGATTGTAGCGGGTTGAAATCTCGGTGGCTCCAGTTTGCTCGAGGTGCACATAGAGAAACAGACAGAACGGTAGGCGAGGCACGTAATGGCGTGTCGGAGTTAACCGGTTGATAACCATCAGTTATAATTAACTCAGGCCAACCAGCGAACAAGCCAACCCTGGTATCTACTCCCTCTCATGCACCTCCACTTCGTCCTTCTACTTCTCACTTCTCTTCTCCACTGCATTACCGACAGACCTCATATTCAAAGATAAATTATATTTTATTCATCATCATCATCATCATCATCATTGTGATTATCATTATTTTAAAGCATTTGAATTCTGGTGAATTTGAAGTCTCGTTGATTAAATATTAAATATCACTCTGCATGATTCTATGGCCTAATTAAGTCCCTATCAGGCCCACATGTGGCGGACTAAAATCAAAATTTGTCTACATTAATAAAGACAAAATAATTGAGATTTTTTAATTCTTCCAATATAAAAACTTGTAATTCCTTGTCTAATTTTAGGAATCTCCAAAAGTTTCATAAAATTCCTTAAAATGACCTTAACATCGTTCAAAATCTGGTGAAATTCCTTCAATTTAAAATTCCCTAAAATTGACTAAAAATCCAGAAACTATTGTTTAATTGTTTGAAAAGAACGCCCCAATCTTTTCCCACAAAGGTTGAGAGAATACGGACGAGTTGCGTTGGGCCTGAATGTATCACAAAACCTCGCGCGATTTTCTCACCATGTCTCCTATGGCTAATACCCTTTGTCGAGCGACATAAGCTCATAATTGATCGGCGCGATTCGAAGCATGTATGTTACACAACTATACAGCTGGAATTTACCAGTTTACTGTAGACGAAATGTCGTGTGCTTTTGGCACGCCAATCCCCCTTTAGGTAGCCCATCACCGAAGCTTCGCAGGATTTCCAAGCCGTTATGCAACTAAGCCACCCTCGAATGTAAACCCCATAGGGATAAGTACGGTTAAATGAGACTCGATATAATCGAGATGTTATCGATGGATTTCGACTGTCATTAGGAACTGCGCAAACATAAGGCAGTGGGAAGCATTTTCCATTAGATGAAAAGATGGTATCGTTGCATAGGAATAAAATCATTAGTGGATCGTTAAAAGAGAACCTTTACGGGTATTAGGGTGGTTGTTATTTCTTTTTTTTTTTTTTAAATCTGTATGCTCCCACTGGCGGAATTTGTTCGTATGTCCAAAAATATAAAGTACTCCAAATTTTAACTACATAAATCGGTTAATATTTACAGATATTTACCGTTCAGAAGATTATGTCTCTGAACATGTGAAATTCTGCAATTTTGAGATATTTAAAGTTCATTTCTCTTCTAAAGAAGATTGGTATAAATCGAGAGCTATAATTCAATTCTCAATAGGTACTGCGCCCAATCCCTAAATCAACAGTCGCCTGATTCACTGAGCGATATAACGAGGTAAAGCACTCGCTGGCAATGTAAAAGGCCAATCTCAATCACTTTTCCACCGTTCTGCCGGCTTCCAGGCACCACTCTACTAATTCCTGCTAAGCAGAACAAATGTTTTCTTTTGGAACGGAGCCGTAAGTGCGCGAACGAACGTTTGCGCGAGTTCGCGCGCGCAATCATCGCTAAGTCTTTTAATTTCCTATATTGGGGGGATTACTCGTGCACGAGGGTTGCACGGGTGGTAATTGGCTGTCAGGGCTTCCCAGTCCTACCAACCGACAGACCAACAACCCCGAGAGATTGGTATCGCTTATAATTAACTTCTCCGTGCCACGAAGCCATCGTTTCTATCGGCGTCGACGGAACGGAGAGAGAAACGCGAGTCAGATTGAGTGCAAGAGAGACACTCTCAAAACCAGAGAGAGAAAGAGAGAGATGGAGAGAACTTTGTTACTACTAGAAAGATCGCCTGGGAAATCCCATAGACAGAAATACGTCCATTTCCAACGTCGTCGATCATTGTAGATTCCACACTCCGCTTGCTGTACCAATTGCACTACTATTTTATGTCCAATTAAGAGAAGAGAGATCCATGTTGGTAAATCTATTGAGTTAGTTCAAATATAATGAAATTGATTTTAGAATTAATCTAAAAGTGAATAGGAATTCTTCATTTAACAATTGTAATAAATGTAATCTTTTTTGATTCAAACAGTCCTACTTCAGGTTGGTTAGAAACATTTTCCCCTATTTTATATTCCTCCGTCACAAGTTTCCACTTTAGAAACGACGATTTCCCTTATGGAAAGAAACGCATCTTAACTTGAGTCGAAGAAATTGCGAATTCAGTGACAAGTGTTTTACTTAATCTTTCCTTTCGTCTCGCAGATCTGTTTTGACTTTCAGTCCGTTATTTTCCTTCTCTGCCATCAGCGCATCTCAATTTGCCAACTTTCCTTCTGCACTGAGAGTCTCTAACTTTTAAAAGGCCTACTATTTTCCCGGTTGTCATCACGGAAAACCAGTTTGAGGTACAGAGAGTGTGTGGAAAGAGATGCTGAGTGGAGAGGTGAAAGGAGAGAAAGATAGATTGAAATATTTGCAGAAAGATAGAAAAAGAGGGAAAGAGAGGAGGTGGTGGTTGTAGAGACCGCACGCCGAAGCTTGCAGAGGATTTTACGGGCACAGGATTGTGGTTGCCTCCTGTAGAAGCAGAGAAGGCGACAGTGGCGCGAAGAAAAGCTCTCTGAGTGCGAAGGATATGGGGGTGGAGAGAAAAGAGAGTTGAAGTGAGAGGGAAAGAAAATGCGAGTACAAAGAGGACGCGTGCGTGACGTTAAGAGGGAGCGAAAGAAACGAGAGAGTGAGAGAGGGGGGGGTGAGGTCCTTCGAAGTCTAAGTAACATCCATTTCTACCCCCATCCAACCCCAACTCACCAAACCACCCCTTTTACTTTGCTTTACCTTACTATACTTTACTTACTACCTCTGCCCACTTTTTATTTGCAATCTCACTTTTTTTCGCAGCTCGCACCTTCCTCCAGTGGTGCTCAACATGAACGAACCTCACTAAATCGAAAAATATTTAAGTATACTGGCAACTATGATCCGCTTATTCTGCACATGATTAATTTCTCGTTTTTGTATATCTTTTGCTAAAAAGATTGAGAGGATTCTAAATAATTTCAAATCACAGGATTTTGAAATTTTTTTAGGGATTACAAAAGTATACAAAATTTATAATTTTTGAAATATAAATACTTGTAATTCCTTTTATAATTTCAAGAGTTTCTACAAGTTTCATAAAATTTCTTAAAAAAACCTTTAACATCCTTC
>JAUEJJ010000018.1:1469778-1490210 GCA_032164275.1 Synergus coniferae | reverse complement strand
ATTATCCGTAGTTAATTCCTGTAATTACAAGCTTATGTGTCGAGGGGTGAGTCGATTCTTGGCTGCTGGCCTGAGCCCTTCGATTACGGCTCAAGATCGTTGCTCGGGTGTTCCTTGATTAGATCCACCAATGCCTTGGTAGTTGGTGCACCACGAAGCCATCTCGCAGCCACCTGACAAAGGCGACTACCGGGCGACACGCGTCGACCCTCTGGGGGCGCACGCGCCAAGATTCGCGACGTCATCGCGTTCGAGCGCGACGTCCGCTTGGCGCGCTTCATTCCGAGTTGGACTCCCGGTGCGACTGGATATTCGTGATATTCGAATTCGTTTTTGCACTCTGATGTGCGGCGGGAAGAGTCGCCGGTGTCTCTCACTATTCCAATTTTCCCTCACCAACCCCCTGTGACATGTCAGTGACATTATCTCATGTCCTTCATCAGTGTCCCTAATTAGTCACATGAGAGAGTGTGCCAGGTTCCTTCTATTTCGCTTATCAGGGTGTTATGATAAGGAAGAGTGACTTCTGTGTTTGACATTTCTGTTTTGAGTGTCTTAAGGAAGACTCAATTTCAGGGATTACATTGTCATTTAATTTCTGCTGTATTTGAGGATTTACTGAGGAATCATCTTTATTCAGGTATGTTATGAGTTGATGAATTGATGAACTGATGAATTGATGAATTGATAAATTGATGAACTGAAGAATTGATGAATTGATGAACTGATAAACTGATGAGCTGATAAACTGATAAACTGATGAACTGATTTATCAGATGTTTGGAGTATGAGGATTGAGGAAGGTTAATGTCAAGTTGAAGATGGTTGCAAGTTAAATAGATGGCATTATAGAAAAACTTTCAGATAATAAATCTTCAAAGAATAACCCAAGAGCATGAATATCTACTCCTGTTAAGTTATAATTATACGAGAATTAACAGCACACCTGATAAGATAAATTGCATTATAAATCCATCATGAGTACTGAAATTATTCCTTGATCTATTTATTCGTAATTGAATTCTAAGCTTGACACTCGATTGATGAACTCTTGAACGATATGCTGTTGACAATGTGAGTCAACCATCATTTATAGAGGGAAATGTCAAGCACCGAATTCAATTCGGTTCAACAATGGGTGTTGATACTATCCAAATTATTCTCAATTCCATTACTTTGAGGCATATTTCAATATCATCAGACATTGTCAGACATTGACATCATCAGACATTGGATATACTTTAATTTGATTTCACATGTATTTTAGTTTTTACTCCTTCTCAGTTTATGAAGATGAGCTCTCATTCCAAAAGAATGTTGAAAAGCATGTTCGAATTAGTATAATTGTTACTCAGTTGGTTTGTTAGCAAGTGCGCATGTGCAATTTGAATAACCAATACCCTCTTGGGAACTGTGTAAGCAGCCAATCAGCTACTCTACAATTTGCAAACTTGTACCTTAACTGCCGGTTAGTTAAGGAAACTTTAGCAGAATTGATACAATTCTTATTTAATCATCTACCATACACTTATGCACAATTCTATTTGCAAACGTGATTGGAAACCAGATTTACGAACGCTCGCAAAGAAGTATAATTGAAGTAATAAAAAGGGACGCGTGGTCCAAGAAATTTTTTTGCACGTTGACCTTTTTCGATCCCTAGTGTCGTATAAGCGTAGTCTGTATAAGCATAGCCTGCAAGCCAGAGACGCTAGGATCGCATTAATGCGACCTGTGGTAAAGTCTTGCACTGGCAATAATTGGGAGCGCCTTAATTGCCACGGTGCGAGCGATGACCGTTGTAATTGCCTCGCCTAAGGTGTTGAGAGAGAGAGAAAGAAAGAAAGAAAGAAAGAAAGAGCGATGAGGTTAGTAGAAAGGATGGTGAGATGAAGAGATGAAGGACTAAAAGGGAAGAGAATCGAACCTAATAGTCCAAGATCACTCAATAATTAATGCATCAATCGGTATTTTTCCTGTGATGTTGTAATTTTTGCAGCACACAAGAGTCACAATTTTCCGTATTTAATTATTTAATTGGATTCAAGAATTTTGAATATTTACTCCAATTCTATCTTGTCTCGATGTTTCATCTTGTGTTGTACGTTTTGGAACGTCGTAGCTTGATGAGAAGGATTGACTTTGAATATTACCGCCAGACTCCATTTATAATAATTATATAACAATATAATTTCCTCCCAAATTGGTACCATTCCTCTAACTGGTTGCTGAGAAACAACTTGCACTTTAAACTTGTATGCCATTTTAGTTGGAATATCTCCAGAACTGGTTCCTTGAATTGCTAAACCCACAATAGTTATTTCACGATTATTTTCCCTTAATTGATTTTCCCCCTCTCTAGTTTCCCTTTGTCCTTCTTAGTCGGTACTTCGTCGTCTTTACGAGCGTTCAAAGCGTTCGAGAAATTATCAGAGCACGATAAAGACCACGTTTTATACTCTTCCGAAGATCCGCGCCTTTTCGCTGCCTTTACTAATTGAACTGGCGACGAGGACGCTGGGCGTAATTAGCGAATTAATCCGCGATAAATTAGCGCGTCACTGGCTCACTCGTCTCCCTTTTTTCGCTTCCTCTTGGCTCCATTTTTCTCCTTCTCACAAACGCCGCGGCTGATCCGAATCGCCGATAACTTTAATTAACCGTCCTCTCCTTTGGTTAGTCGCTTCACTTTTTTTTCAGAATCACCCAGGCCAAGGTAAATAACGCAACGAATTGGCTAGATTGATTCGACGTAATCGGGCTTCTTGATTTCCTTTACGATATGTCGCCGGTGTACGATGCAAGCGAACCTGAAAGCACATTTTAGAATTGTTTCGGAATCTGGAAGCCAACAACTTGATTAAACTGGTTGTATCAGTGATTTAGGTAAAAAGATATGAAACAAGTTTAATTAAGCATTTCTCCAAACTCTTTCTTCTTGGTAAATATTTTTAAAATATTTTTAAAAATATAATTTTCTCAAATTGGATAAATCAAGGGTTATTTAAGTCATTTATTTTGTAACAATTTAGCTGTCAATTTATCTTTGTTACAATATAATTTATACAATAAGATTTGTGTCGGTAATGAATAATTTGTCGATAATCGTCTCTCCTATCTCACTCAAATTATCCATAATGAATGAGTTAAATGACAATTTGACATGCGATTTACAATTAAAATTTTAAGTGACTCGTTCCAAAGATAATTAAAACACGTGAAGTGAATTTGTAACGTGATATACCGATTGAAGTACTTGATTTACTTTTTTTTTCATTAAAAATTAATACTTTCTCAAGCCTTTATTATATTATATACAAACTGCAATGAATGAACGCAAAATGTTAAATTTCAATATCACGAATTATTTCTTTTGTACTAATACACTTTCATTTTTTATTTCTCTAATTGTGAATAATAATTATTTCCAAACTATTTTAAAAAATGCATACCAACCTACATGGTAATTTTTTGATAAGATAGTATTGAATTGCAAATTATTTATTTTGCATAACTGGTTTTTCGATCTTGTATTTCTTTTTATATAAGTCAATGATAGGGAAGAAAGGAAAAAAATATATCGTAGCTCTGAAAATAATTTGCAGAAGGAAATTGCCAATTTTCACTATAACTAAATATTAATTATAATAGTTATAAAAAAACTATTTTTCTTTTTGATTTGCAATTTTTGTTTTGTATTTCAACCTAAGATTGCTGCTCTTTTCAAATGTAATATTTGCAGCTTACGTATTTGACTTCCCACCTCGTGATTTGGTATATAGAAACGACTGCAGGAATGATAATCACTTTACGATCGGCCCGCGTGAAAGGCTTGAGTATTCGAGAGATCGCTTCTGACTTCGATTGGTTTCCACGTTCGTTCAAGTTGCCGAAAGGGTCGGACCGACGTCAAGGCGGGTCGGAAGTCAATCTTCGCGGCCGGAAGTGGTTCACCCCCGACCATTGCCAAGTCGCTTCCTACCACCACAACCTTTCTCGCCGCACTCTTCCTCCGTCACTGGCTGGCTGGCTCCTCCAGTCGACGAGGCGCCTTCACCAACCAACCCCTAAATGAAATCCCGAAATTAAAGCCGTATATTAACCCCGCGGCGTCTCTTAAATTAAAAAACAACATATTACAGCGATGCCAAGCTATACGGCCATAGCAGGACGGCTACACTCTTATACCTAGCCGTTACTTCACGAGACCAGGGTTATACCGGACTCGACCGCCATTCTATTGTCCGTAAATTGCGTTTTTAAATTCGTGAGGGGTTGGGGCACGTGTCCCGACTCGCGCTTTTACGAAACCTCAACCTGGATATATTGCTTTATCGACGTTTTCCGATACCCGTCTCTTCAGTATATTTCTTTTCGAACCTTCAATATTTCCATACGAATTTGGAAATTTAAAGGCAATTATTAAGTGCCGAGAAACCATGAGACTAAAGTTTGCAACGTTTACGATAAACGAAAAATTTTTCTTTTTTCTAAAACTTACAAGATCCACAATTGTCTGGTGGAAAGTAGTTGTATACAACACAAAAAATGACCCACCAAAGTTTCAACCTCATCGCGAACTTGGAACTCACCCTACTCCATCCCTTAAGATTAAAAATGCCCTAATTCATATGGAGTTAAAATTTTATTGCTGATAATAATATTTCTCAATTCTAAAAAGATTATTAAAAATCTTTTGAATAAATAATTGAACTGAAGTAATAATAATCTACATTTCCTTTCAATGTTCAGACTTTAATTAGAAGTACAGAAAGTAGGTAAATTTTAAATAAAAGCGATTGCCGCGCTATAGCTGCTTACGTATTCATTATAAAAGACAAATTAAATATATGCTTCCTACAGCAGAAGTGATGTTAATAATTTATTCTCGATCCACTTGACATATTTCAACAATCCTTTAAGTGGAGTTCCAGTACTTAAATATAATATCTTCTAAACTATTCCTCAGGCATTAATCCTTAATTTATGACACAATGTATTTGATTTACACTACACGTTAGAATTTTGGGTTCACCTGTTTTTCGATGATCGTATAAGTTCTATTAAATTTAATTACATCAAAGATTAAATTTTTTTTCAAGTAGGTTATTAGCTATCAAAATTCTGCCTAAAATGAGTTTTGAACAAAGTCATTTTGTCAATTTTTTAAGAAGGTATTGCAAAAAAACGTCAAATTCCAGAGATTCCATAGAAATTTACATTGAAAATGAGCCCAAGAAATTTTAAAAATATCCATTATTTCGAAAGTTATTGATATTTTTATAAAACATAAAAATTTGATGTTTTTTGCAAAATCTTCTCAAAAAACTGACAAAGTGACTTCGTTCTAGGCTCATTTTAAGCAGAATTTTGATAGCTTTTAACTTACTTGAAAAAAATTTAATCTTTGATGTAATTAAATTTAAGAGAACTTAAACGATCATCGAAATACAGATGAACTCAAAATTCTGGCCGATAGTGTAAAAAAAGTAACTGATCTCAATTTCCGCAAGAAGAGCTGTAAATTTCATTCCATAATAAGTGGAAGTTGATTGCGTCCCTGCGCAACGGTACAGTTGGACTTTCTTTAAAAAGCTGGTAATATCTTCTCTAGAGTAAGACAATATCGATATCTAATTACTAATAAAATTGGAGATAATTAAGAGCTCCGATCTAAGGGTATAGTGAGTGGAAAAGGGTGTCGTCATCGTTCGTTAATTTTAGCTCGACGAATCCGAACTCGTTAATCATTGTCTCCGAATCACTTTGTCCTCTCTTTTAATTTCCAAGGTACAAGCAACGAATCACTGGTACACAGGCGTTAACAGTGAAATCATTGTGCGAGAAACAAATGCGCAATTTCGCGGCAGATGATGGCTTCGGACCCTGGTAAATGACTTCCTGCTGATTCAGCGTTTTATTTCCTGATATCTACCTATGCATGCACTTCTGATTGCTTCGCTGTTATTCGACGACGTCAATGTCTGATTAACAATTGCTAGCATTTCCGGATCAAATGCAAAACATTCCTTATTTGGTGAATTGTACACCACTGAACACGAAGTTATATATATTTTAAATGCGAATGAAGAGATGTAAAATTCTCGGTCATATAAAATTGGGTAATATTATCAAAAATACTACCACTGATTCCAATTAGCGCTGAAGACCGGATTGACCGGATTTATTCGAATTAAAGGTTCGGATTGATTTTGAATAGGTCTCGGATTAATTCGGATGGAAAACTTTCTTCGGCTTAGATCGGAATGAAACTATTTGGTTCGGATATAAATTCCGGAATGATTTGTATTGGGTCGGAATAAATTTCAATCCGAAGCTTTGGCTAGGGCAATTGAAATATCCGGAACGTCCCGGTTTTCACAGAAATCATATAAATCTAAAAAATTTGTACAATCTTATATCAAATTTGTTTTACCGACAACTATAAATTTAAAGAAAGTTATGCTTTCTTGTATTGCTATTATAAATATTTATTAACTATTAAATATTTATTAACTAACATTGTAGTGTCCTTTGTTTTGTTTTGTTCTTTTTTTTTTAAGTTTATAAGAAAAATTGTAGTGTCCTGGTTTTTGGCCCGACCCATCTGGTCACCTTATTCCTGATTTCTCTGACATGTGACCACTCCGTTTACCAAAATGTCTTACGTGGTTATTGATTATTCGTGAATTGCGAGTGAGCCACGTGAAATAGTTTGGAAATGCTCGAGTCGCATCGGGTAAGGGTATATAATGGAACTTGAAATTGGTTGGGCCTGTCCCGCTTGGGCAAGCAGCCGTACGAGCTATCGAGGGAAACGCATTCCATGCCGAAATTGCTTCGCACTGCGCGATCCGATGGAGTACAAGCTCCTGGTTTGAGGTTAGGTTTTCGCGTCAAAAAATACGCGGCTAAGCTAACGTGCCGCGTTCGCGGGGCGTTGATTAAAACCGCCCTTCCAACATGCTTTTAGAGTGAAAGAGGAAGCGAGAGAGAGTGAGTGCAAGAGAAAAGCCTGAGAGGCAATAAGGGCAGAGAGAAAGATAGGGGTTGAGAGGGGGAGGGAGTTAGTGTTGGCGCGGGTCAGGGGTAGTGTGGGACGGGATGGGGAAAGGCGCTGCTTGCTTAATTACTAAAAGCTAATCAATTCCAGAGGAAGTAAAGTTTAAATTGCAAACTAAAGTATAGCTTCCCGACGTAAACTGCAAAGCGATATTACCGCTCGCTGCATTCTGCAATTAGCTCCGGTAAATCATTGAAAACAAATTATGGATGTTTCCGGGGCGCGTGGTTGCTCCCACTCATGAAAAGCGATTCCCTCTAATCGGAAAATTCCTCCCGTTCTGAGTAATTCTTTGTTTTTGAAAGGATTTCAATAAGAATCTCTTGAATCGATTGAAGTTCCCTCTAATTAGCTTAGTTTTCATAATCTAATTAAAGATTTAAATACATATATACCTTTGATTGTTGGTAATGAATCCATAATGTTTGGAACGCATCATCTAGGGATAATTCTAATTAATTCACCGTTATTTACAACCGGCAGAGTACACTGTGGCTGAATAATGTATAAGATTAATTAATTCCATCATTTAATGGAAGTTGGGAAACGCGATGCGATTATGCAACGCGCAGATTGTCTATCTAATTTTCGTATTGATCCCCTTGATAAATATAACGTCGTTATTATTACAGTTAGAGACGTTTCCGGGGTACACATTGTACGGAAGCTCCCTGCCGGCGAACGGCGAAACAAGCAATAAAATCAATGTCGTTACTGGCAATTCAATTCGCAAGACACATTGCACAATTTCACATACAATTTTACGGCAGAACGGCCAGGACTCCTATTTACTTCATAGGTCTCCTAAATCCCTGGGAATGCGGTACAATAATATCGGCAAGATCGATGCATCCTCTCTCCTCTCCGTAAAGAAGCCCCAAGGGGAGAGGAATGGTTCGGAAATAAAATTGGATAGCGCTATCATTTCTCCTGTTAATGGAGAAAATTAATTAAGAGCCTATACGAGTATTGGGAAAATACAATAATTTTTAACCCTGAAATGTAATATCCGGGTCTCCAGAGTTTCGAGAGCACGCTTTTTTTCTTGATGAACTGGGTTTGTTTTATTATATGTAGCAGGAACAGAAAACAGAAGCTTTCATTGCCATCCAGATCCATAGAATTCTTTTTCTTAGCTTGTAAGAGAAATTATTCTTTACGATAATGTAGGTTATATGTGATGTGCAGAGTGTAGGTAGCATGTGAAAAGAAAGGGTCCAAAGAGGCAATTTGGAAGATTAAATATGAGAAAGATGCCAAGTAATGAAAAATTCTAGTATGTTTTATTGAATGGAAGAGTTTCTGCAAGTCAATCGAGGAATATTCGAATGGTTTTACTTTTAACAACCAATCTGATAATTAAATGTGTCTCAGATGAATTGGGAACATTTGCTGTATCAATTTCGATCAGCATACATCATCTGGATGTGAAGAGTGCAGATTTCATACTCATATTTTCCAAAATATATGTTTTATTCCTTCACGGAAGAGTGGTTGAGTAAAGGAATTTCATGGGTAAAATTTAGTAGAAACCCTGAAATTCACGCGACTAATGCGATTTTTTAGGCCTTCCACCCTGTTTGCTATCACTACAAGACTGTTACACGTCATTGAAAGAGACAAACATTCGCGCAACATTCAGAGAGGGGTAACGAATTCGATATGATCGTTCGAGCATTCACTGCACATCGATGACTCGTATTAAAATTTAATTACTCGGGGTATTAATCAGAGGGGAAAAGAGGCAGGTTCGCGCCGAGTCGTGTTCGCTTAGGGGTGTCTGGAAATGTGCTATATGAGGGATTAGTATCTGTAGTTCAAAGTTAGAGGACATTGGTAGCTATCCAGCTATCCAGTGGTATCGGTGATAGCCGCGGTGGTCATTGTGGTGGTAAAAGTGGTGGCTGACTCTAATGTGATTGGTTTACTGCTCCCCGAGAAGCTGACTTATACCCCGGTAAAATGGAATTAGCTTCTCGCAATTTCGCGCAGTCCATCCTTCTAAGTGAGTGAAACCCCTCATTCCAGTCCGAGACGTTCCAATGTCCCAGAAACTCCAACTGGTCAAACACATTATTTCTGTCAGAAGCGAAAGATCCGAAGAGAAACAGACTTCTAGGCTCGTATTTCATTTCGCGACCGATAGTTCGATTGAAGTAGTCACTAGCTACCAGGGTCACTCCTCTTCCTCCTTGATGGAATCACAGAATAAAAGTATTGGTTTACGATCCGCATATGACTCATGATCATCAAGACAGGTGTTTTCCAACTGTCTCTAATCAGATTGTACTTCTGTAAAGGGTGAAACAGTACTTAAAGATATTGCCGGGTCAATTGATTCTCGGATAAAATTTGATTCATGCGATCTCTCAAAATTGATTCCTGCTTCCACTTCAGCAATTTGAATACAAGAATCAAAAGTGCACTCCATCCTTAATTTAATCAGCTCTCACAATTCCGAACACCCGATCGTAAAAAGAGAGTGTACCTAATTGCATTGAAAATGCGCAGGGGACTTCGATTTAATAAACGGACGCATGATCATTGCAGGAATACCCGTTAGGATCGCTCTCATACTGTGGGAAACGGGAAACTTCGTATAATTAACAACGCCCGGGTTTCTGAAGGGCGTCCAGGCATTGTCGGGTTTTCTGGCGACACTCCGGTGATATTAGACGTGATCGCAGCCTCAGAAAATTATATTTGATTCTAATCTAGCAAATGGGATGGCAGTACAGTCTATTTATTTACACTTGACTTGACACAGCCTCCGAGAAACTATTGTCGCACTCTAAAAAGATAGAATCAAATGCCATAGTACGTGCTTGGCTTCCATTCGCGAAACTTTTCAAGTCACATGTAGAAGAGCTATAGTCCCCCGTGAGATTTTCCGGGGCACAATACCATCCCGGGTTTTACTATTTGTCCAAAAATGAGTCCGAAAACTAATTTTCCGGCATCGAGGATAGGACAGTTCTTTCTCTAGCCGGGAAACAAGTGGTCGAGCATTTATAGACATGACGCGGCAGGGCGAAGTGGCTATTTTCCGGCGAGTGCTCGCCGATTAAAAATCCAATTCGACCGAGGTATAAGAAGCCGACCTTTAAGTTTCCCGAGATCTCCGTAAGTCGGCGCTCCGAGGAGGGCAAAATGCCGAAATCCATTCTTCGAGGGAGGACCGATCGGTCAATAAATTCGCGAATCGGCGCGACTTCCTGCGATCGACCGACCGAGCACGCACACCGTAAGGGGTCGGCATCTTGATACTTTTTCCATTTACTGAAATTGATATTACTTTCCTAACGGCTATAGCACACTTGCCGCAGCACGCCAATCGTACTACGTGTACAGGGATATCCATCTAGTCTATAAATTTTTAACGGCTTAAAGCTTTCCATGACAGAATTCTCACAGAGAAACACTTCACGTGGTTTCCATACTTTCCAACAGCCACTTTTTCAATTGCTGTACCAATATTCTATTCTGTTGGATCAGTCGTTTCAAGATAAGGCGGAGATGAAAAATAAGAATTAGATGTCGGATTCCCAATCAGCAATCAGCAATAATTAGAAACAAAACTTGTTTGTTTTGACGATCACAAGTATTATACCCATATCACAATAAATAGGTTTGCCATGTTTTGTTTAATTTGACTAGTGACTAATGATCTGCATCCGCGCGTTCTACGCGCGATTAATTTCTCGTTTTTGCCAAAAAGATTCATAGGATTCTAAACACACTGTACAAAATATCTTCGGGAATTTTCCCTAAAATTGTTGGGATGCTAATTCCCGCAAACTTTCCGGAGTTTCTCCAAACATTTGGTAAAAAAAATTCCATCCAAAAATACTATCTGAAAATCCAATGAAATTTGGTAAAGTCCTTTGAAATCGATTTAGATTTATTAAATTACTTAAAATTACACAAAATATCGTTAAATCTTTTAAGATTACATAAAATCCCATGAAGTCTCTTTAAATACTTTCAAATACCTGAAAATCCAATTAAATTTCTTTAGATTGTATAAAACCCCAATAACTGGTAAAATCCCTTAAAATTTCTGAAAATCACAATAAATTTCATAAAATTCCTTAAAATACTGTCTTGTTGTTAATCCAAAACACCAATCAGGTTTTCGACAACAATGTGTTCGATAAATTGGTAACATCGCACTTTTTTAAGACAGGAAAAATTGAAAATTCATCTATTTCGCTTCAAATTGAATTCAATATAGTACTCTGTATTAATTTTATCCAAAAGAATTTATTTCCCTATTTGCGTGAAAAAATCACTCTCTTTTCGCCTATTTTTAGAGAATTTTGTGCTGTGAAGCCTGTAATAAAATAAAATTTCCAATCATGGAATGGATTAAAAGGTTAAAATGAAACTGGTCTTATCTTTTTTCAAGCAGGCGTTGAACAAAGCTGCAGTTGTGTATGCCTCGTAATAACAAGTTCAGTCGCGTCTTTTAATTGCGCTGGCCCATGCAACCGTATGTGCATGCACGCTTGTTAGCTCGTAAATTAACACGTCGATATCGCATTGATAATCATTCTCGTCTTTCGGTTTCATTACGGCGTCATGCTCGACGAACCAACCCGCTGTCGACACTTTTACTGTTGATAAATGAACGTCACGTAATTTACGAAAAGTTTAGTAGGTTGGCATTAAAGAGAAGAGGGGAAAAAATTGGGTTGATTATTGAAATGAGGACTGCTAGTCGATTAACTTCGGATTGTGCAGTAATAACGTATTGCAATCAGTGAGAGTTAATTACCTCCACGTTTGGTGATAGATCTCCAAATCTAGATTCAAAATTACCTTTCAATTCGTATATTATAATCTCTACAATTGTGTATTCATAATCTTCGTGATTCTCATTTAAAATGAAGAAAAGAAAATGGTTTTTTAGATTCATTATTGATAGGAAAATAGCTGAAGAATTTTTCAATTTAGAAAAGATATTTTCAATATATTTTAAATAAATAAAATTGAAAAACTCTATTAATGTATGTATAATAATAATATATTAATGTAATATTAGGTATTATTAATTTTCCTTACGGGATTTGATTATATATTATCTCTAGAAACATAAAATCTGCCTTCTGACATGCTAACGGTACGCATCACAATGCAGAGACCATAGAATCATGTGTTCAACTGCGATCGCAAATGAAGTGTAATTACATATGTACCGAAATTGATTCCGCCTTAAACTGCAATAGATTACAATGTGCGAATGTATCTTGAATATCGTGGCAGTCAATCATATTTGACAAATTATAATTGCAAAGGTGTGGAAGTACACTATTGAAAATTTATTACTTATAAAATAGGATCGTGCAGAATTTATTTGGTTTCTTGCTAAAAATATGAAAAAACGATAATTGCTTGCCAATCGAGTCCCTTAAAAATTTCGTTTATAAGAACTCGTTTGCAGGAAACTCATAATAGTCGTAATCGCTAATTGATTGTCTTATCACTTTAACTACCAATTAAGTTTTCGCATAATATTCGTCTGAATCTAGATTCGTTGATACATTAAAGAGTGTATAAACGTATATAAACGTATATAAACATACATAAATGTATAAAACAGTGGTAAAGAGTGACTGTGAGCTAATTAGAAATAATGAGATTCACGCACGATGCAAGAGTGAGATTCACATAATATTTATAAGATCATAATAATTTGAAGGGATTAAAAGTCCGATTCAAATCTTCGGCTGTTGCTTATTCATATATATTATAGTTCTGTGCATTTGTAATGATGATTCCATACTATTTCGTACTACGAGTGAGCACCAGGAAACCGATTAGAGTTTGAGATGTAATTAAGCGTTTTCCGTTTAATTTAAAAAGGCACTCTTATCACGTTTAATTACAGGCTCATGTACCTGATATTGCAAAAAAAGACACGCTTCGCTGGATCGCGTTTAATGAAAACAGATACTCGTGTTATCGCTTTTGAGACCAGGTGGATTGATAAG
Organism: Synergus coniferae; assembly: GCA_032164275.1. Lineage (NCBI taxonomy): Eukaryota > Metazoa > Arthropoda > Insecta > Hymenoptera > Cynipidae > Synergus > Synergus coniferae. Next base: position 1,477,154 of record JAUEJJ010000018.1, on the reverse strand, counting down.
AAATTCAATTTGAGGGCAGAGCTCTCGACAGGGCCCTTTATTCGCAAATCAAATAAACATTCCAGGATAGAGACTCTGACTTAGACACTCTAGTTTCATAGCAAAGCAAGAATATTATAAAATATTCTTTTTCTATTTCGATGCTTATTAATTTTTTAAATTTCAGTCAAATATGCTTTGCTTATTAGCAAAGTCAGCTTCGTAGCAACCTTCGTACCTTCGTACCTTAAAAATTGCTAACGAAACTTTAGTGTGCTTTTCTTTCCCCTTAATAAAACTCGCTTCTAGATTTTTGTGTAAAATAATTATATAAAAGTTTCTGAAAATTATGATTTTATCCAGTAAAAGAAAAAAAGAAAAAGAAAATAGAGTTTCGAAAGTAATATAAAGTTTTGTTATGAATAGAAAAGTGAATCTACGTCTGAACGATGCATGTCTAAGTGGAAAAGGAAGCTTATGGCCAGACATTAGAAAACCAATATACATTTTCTGATTTTAACTCTTAATCTATTTGAAAAAACTATTTGGGTCCTCTTTATAGATAGGGTATTTATAGATAAGGATTTTTAACATGGATTTGATTTGTTTTCCTTAAAATGGGGTAGTACAGTATTCTTAAGAGTCTTGAAAGATTTGTAAAATGAATTGGAAGTAGAGTAGAAGATTTTAGTGAACGTTGGAAGGAATGGATTCTGTGAAAGATCTGTGCAACACAGAAAAGTAGAGTCATCTTCTTTCACGAGATCCGATTTGTCGTGACGCCTCCTACCGCACAGAGACATTCCTTGCGTATGCACTCACCGGTAATTTACTTCAATTTCGTAACGCGCTGCGGTCTTCTCAATTTATGAGACGGTTACAAAAAGCAGAACGCTACCGCATATCGTCACGGCAATAAGCCAGTAATTTACGGTTGTAATTTATCAATTTACACAACAGTGCTCGTTGTGCAGTCTTCTCACCAAGCTCACTCATTTTCACGAGCGAGCACCTTAAAGACGGTAAACAGATTCACTATAAATTAAACACTTTAATTTATCTATTCTTAACTCGCATCTGCTAATCACGTGTCTCAAAACAAAATAAACAGACTTTCTTGAAATAAAATGAGCAAATTCAATGACATAGTTATTAAAACGAAATCATTCTAGTGAAAATGTACTTTTTATTTTATTTTTTTCTATTTTCTTTACTTTCCTCTAAAGTTTTTCTTCTATTGTTTTGAAATAAGTTCGATTGCGAGTGGCCAGCTGGTTTGTAGGGGGGAACTGTTTTATTTGCCGAGTTTTTTCTTGGCTCTAACGCGACTGCCGCGTCGCTTTCTCGTTAAAGGGAATTCTTAGGTTTAATTAAAATTTCCCGAACGGAAGTAAAAAGTAATTATAAGATTTTTACTACAGCTATTTTATCCGACAACCGGCCGCAGAGAAGCCGCGCGTGGGTGGCGGAGAGGGACCTTCACCGGACGAGGCACGGGACGCGAGATTAAACGATAAATTGTTTTTGCTAATTTTGCAATTACCGACGCCTTCCTCTTTCCTTCCCCATCCACAAGCACGAAAGCGTGAACACCAACACCTTCTTTAATTTCTTTCTAGTGACGCTTGCCGGCCCCTTTTTCTCGCTCCTTGTACTATAAGACTTGATCCTCCAAAGTGATTTTCATTGTTCGGTTTATTACATCGCCTAACATTATCTTGATTTTCTGAGGAAAAACTTTTGCTTTGACTTCTGTGAACTGACAAAGAGATTCTGCTCAAGTTAAACAATACAATTATGACAAAAATATTAGGCTTTTGTATACTTTTCTAAAATCACACCGGCAAATTAAAATTTTAAAAGGGACTTTCACGAGGCTGCGAAAAGCCCCTATAAAAAGTAAAAAAACCCTTACAAAAATTATTAAAAATTTTTTCTTATATTTAAAGAACTAAAATATATATCAGAAAAAATTCGGACTCAGAAATTTTTTTAAAAATTAATTTATCAATCCCGTAATAATTGTTTAATTTTTCGACCGATAAAGTGTAATGTCCCTTTATAAGAGAGGGTAGTTTACAAATAGAGTTGCATTCTCCTCTCTTCGCTTTCCATTGTACTGAAAATCAAACTCTCTCTTGATTCCAAATACGGACACTCTGTGTGATCAGATGGGTGATTATAGTCACCCAATAGGAAATCTATTTATACACTTTCATTAAATTTTTTAACTGCAGGCTATATTAATATAGGTCAGAAGTCATAAGAAATAATTGAAGGCTAAAAATACCTCATTTTTTACGGGCGGATGTGAGAAGATAAGTCGATAAAAATGAAAAAAAAAAAAAAGGTGTATCAACCGATTTGAATGCGTGCCTATACGTTGACGGTGCGAAACCGATTTTCCTATCGCAAAATGACATCCGTGATTGACAATAGTATTCGCATTGTTGCCGACGGTATTATTCATGCGAAACGCTAATCTTCTTTTGTAGCAAGTCCCTCCCCTTTCGATTCGCCCCTGTTTGTCGCATTACGTAATTAGGATTGCCGGACGCCCTACGCCTATTTTAATTGACTCGTGTTGGCTCCGCATTAAATTGGCTGTATTCGCTACTGTACGACTCTCTGTACGTACTTCAACACATGGAGTTATGGTCATACACTAATGGGGTGCACGTGTATGGCACAACTCATAAACCCTGCAATTCGAAACAGACACCCCGTCACGTAGAAAATTAGAAGAAATTTCAATCACAATATTTTTAAAAACATAGCAGCGATATAACAGGGTGTTTACTCTGTGGGAATTGAAGGAAATCCGAGAATTTTGAGCAAAATTTAGTAGACACCCTGTCCTATCTTAAGAAAGTGATGATACCAATGTATCGAACACATTGTTGTCGAAACTGCGCGAATTGTGTCAATATGTATACCGAATTTGAAAACTATTTTCAGATTATTTTCGTTGTCAAAACGATAACTGTTAAAAAGGTTATATAAAGATTTGACGATATTTTGTGGAATTTTAAGTAATTTGAGAAACTTTTAAGAGATTTTAAGGCATTTTACAAAATTTTACAACATTTTTTGGAAAAATTCTCAATATGTCTTAGGTATTTTTTATAATTCACAAATATTTAGGGAATATTCCTTAATTTTTCGAATAAATTCCCAAATGACTAAGGAAAATTCCCTACAGAATTATAGGTATTGTTCAATTACCTAAATATTATGGAACTTTCTCTAAACTGTTTTGGAAAATAATTTTCCCAACCAAAGATGTGGAATATTCCCAAAGAAATCGTAGGGAAAATTCCCGAAATTTTTTACAGTGTATATTTCAAAAAGTATAAATTCTCAATTATTTTGTATGCCTTGGAATTCCTAAAAATATTTCAAAATCCTGTGATTTGAAATTATTTAAAATCATTTCAATCTTTTTAGCAAAAGATATACAAAAACGAGAAATTAATCGCGTGGATAATAGGTATATAGTTGCTAGTATAATTAAAAACTGAGATTGGGGTAATAAGTGGCACCAGGTATTATTGCGTCTTCTTTTACTCAGTTTTTAATTAGTGCCTAAAAAAGAGATATTTTCAATCCTTTTCTAGTTTTGATATATTTGATGTCAGGGAACGTGGAAGGAAGATTATTATTTTCGCTATTAATAGGCATCAGATTATAAGATTTATGATAATTAAAATTCGTTTTAAGGACAATGCAGAGGCCAGGCCATTCTCTTTTAATCCATCACAAGTGAATGATGTAGGAGGCAAAGGGAAGGGAAGGGATCTATATACTACTCTGCACTCTATTATAATTATTATTTTAGAAAGTGACGAGCTTCTGTTCCCGGATTAATTTCGAAAGTAAATTAGTTAGTAACTTGGCTAATTCTCGCGCTCTCTCAACGCTTTGTTACCGGAAATCAACCAAATCGCCGGCGGGAACCTTGACTCGCTACAGGGAGAATAAGCATAGAAAAAAATTTAAACCTCTAGAATTTAAACAAGAAAAAGTTCATGCATTTTATGAGTTTTAACCATCAATTTTTCACATTTACTTGGCATACCCCATAATAAAGGTGCAATGCTCCTTTCTTTTTCAGGCAAGCAAAATGGACATCAATTTCATCTTAAATTGGCAGATCTGTAAATAACTTTCTATGTATGAATGAGAGGCATGTCATAATTGATAAATGAACGAATCAGAGTATTCCATTCTGTCATTATTATATTGAACGGTGTGCGAACGAGAGCTTAGTAGTGAGTTAATACATACAGAAGCTAATTTGTGATGCTATTAGAGAGTATTATTGAATGTTCTGATGATCGTTTTCACGGCCCTGATATAACTGTATATGCATGAGTTCGCAACTAAGCAGCAGCTGAAAACATTGGTTTTTGCAATTATTGCCTCATAAATCTGGCGAGAAATACCAACCAATTATCTTGGCATTAGCGTGGTACACTCTGAGCGAGAACCATCACCTAGCTTGCCACAACACAATTTATAGAGAGTTCATTTTTTACTTACTATGTTATTCATTTCATTTACACTCGCATGCTCGAATTAAAGTGGGAGGTGTTACGTCCTAGTCTTTAGTTACTAAATCTAATCGAGGAAAAAAATGTCCTTATCGTGATATTGAAGTTATTTTTGTTTAAAGGCTTCTTACATTCGGAATTGACATACGAAAATTTTATCAATATAGTTAGCATTCACCTCTCTTATCTGGGCATTCCCGGCGGAGTAGATGTCAACTTCGAAACTCAATTTTAGGAATCTCATTTGGAAAACATAACCCACTTCGGACAGTATTTACGGGTTCCATTAGGAACCTGTCAGCCGGTGATCCTGCCGCCTGGTACTGTGTACCGCGATATAGTCGAAGTACTCGTACTAACATAAGATAGTAGTACACCATCGACAGGGACGTATTACTCCGGCAACCCTTACCCTCGTCTTCTTCTTCCTTCCATTCCCTCCTTTGGTTTACACCCGCAAATCACGAGTACATCAACCTGCTCTAAATCTAGTTTTCCTCGCACACTTCTTCGATATTATTTGATTTGATTAAAAAACGAATTCTCTTTATTTAAATCATTCAAAGGCCAATCAGGTTTGAAATGATAATGTACCTTATGGAGGATTTTCGGGATATTTTGTTACACTACTTTTTTTAGAGGAATTTCAAAAGGTTTCTAGGAATTTTAAAGGATTTCGATAATTTTCAAGTGATTTTTACGAAATTCTAGACTTAGGATTTTTAAAAGATGCAGAATTTTAAGAGACTTCAAATTTTAAACGATTTCCAAGATTTTCGTGAAGTTTTAAGAGATTTCAAAAGTTTTCTAGCAGTTTTAAGAGACTTCATAATATGTCTTGGTGGAATTTCGAGGAATTATAAGGGATTTTTAGGAACTTTAAATTTTTTGAAATTTTGGTGAATGTTTCTAAGAATTTTAACAGATTTGAACAGCGAAGAGTTTCTAAAAATTTGCATGAATTTTTAAGCGATCTTATATGTAAATGTCCACAAAATCCTTTATATATATTTAAAAATGACACGAATTCTTTTCATATTCGTTAAAATATTTTTAAATCCTTTAGATCCATAAGTGAGAAAGAATAATTATAGCTTGTGTATAGGTATAACTTATGTCCATTTGGACGTATGGAATGGTTTAAGGCTTCTCCATCCGATCACCAAAATTAAGCAGAGATTCATTCGCTTATACTCGGATGGGAGTCGTCGTCCTTATAATTAGAAAAAACTTAACAATATATATGCGCAAAAAAAGCAATTTTCAATCATGTTTCTCTTGATATTTTAACTCATAGATTGAGGGAAACACATCGACTCCCTTAGGAATTGCATTGGTAAGAATAGTCAGCTTATGGGTGGCAACGAAGCTTCTGTTTGTCAGCTCGTGGGCGTATTATAGATGTTTACACTCTGCTCCTGTATATAAATGACAGTCTGCATTCCAAGGAAACAAGATCTGAGCCAATAGCTGTAAATTGCAAAGTCTTACTCAGCCGATGGAAAAGCTGCGTGAAATCTTTTGCTAACATTCTACCTGGCTATAAACTTTGCTTCTCGTTTTCCCCTGAAATTAATAACCAGCATTTATGAATGGCGTAGATGCCAAGTGCCACCTTTTGAAACTTCTAAGCTTATTAATATTTATTAACATCATTCTTGGATAGGAATTGCTTATTAAGAATCTGATACATGTAGCTTGCAATCTTTATTTGACATAAATTATTCATCACTCTGAAACCAAACAGAAACACACTTTCTGTTGACAAAATTATCAGTAAAAATTACTACACAGAGTTTATACATTTAAATTGCGGCTTCGTATTTTAGTTGACTTAAATTGTCTTTTGAATAAAAGGAGAAAATTCAAAAGCATGCAGCGAATTTGTGGAGACATATCAATTTCTCCTAGTTGTCACGCAAGATCCTCTTTGCCAAATTGTTTTTGGATCGTCACGTTCGTGTCAGGACAGCAGGCTTCTTTATTCATTTTTTTTTTTAGAATATCCTTCCAAACCACGGCATCCAATTTCTACAGAACCTCGAAAACCGAGGAAAAGAATGCTGTTTCGAGTATGTCACGGGGTTAACTGGACGATGATTTATATCGCGTTCTAAAAACTCCCCTCGCGGAATAATATACTCCAAAAAGTAGATTTTCAGAATTTATTATGGTCCTATGGAAATAGGAAAGGAAGTGATATAAAAATAAACAAATTTTGAAATAGTATATGTTTTTAAGCAGCGCTTTTTCCACCTTATTTTTTCGAATTTGGATAATAGATTTGAGCTTTTTTATCTGTTTTTTATTTCATCTCTATATATTTGATTCTGTGCAATCGTGGATGCTCTTTCGTTTAAAAATCTAGCTTAACACGCCGGGTGCGATCGATCGACGATGCGTCCTCTCCGATGGACTATACGAAATATTAATTTTGCTAACTCTCCCGCGATGCACCACCCTACCGAGCCACACAATGTTTTTCAATTAACTTTATTCGAAATCGAACGAGGGCCGCAGCTGTCTCGTTCCAACGTCGATTTAATGCCAACCACGTACTCCAAGACTCGTTACGTCATTTTAAACTTTTTGTTAATACATATTTTCCATTTATTGCTAAAACTCTCTCATTCAGGCTAGGATAATAAAAGTGTTATTTTTCAATCCATTTCCCTTTTAGTGACCGCGCTTCAACCGCTCAAAAATTATCGACAGTTAAAACCTATGATAATAATTCTTGATACCAATTAATTCTTCATTCGTTTAACTTTCATAGATTTACATATTTGACAGTTTCTTTGATTAAAAACTTATTTTATTTAATAAAAGTTAAGTGGAAATGAA
>JAUEJJ010000018.1:1438985-1465552 GCA_032164275.1 Synergus coniferae | reverse complement strand
GTGTTAATATAAATTTACCTCCCGTCCGAACGTGCTTCTTTTTTCACACCCAACTCCCTTTCGGGTTAACGTTACACTTCATTATAATCTGTAAGTATTAAAAATCTTGTAGTGTACTCTTTAAAGTAATTTTTCATACATTATATGAAAGAAGAAGATATAGATATATTATATTATAATATATATTAATATCAAGATGTGAAGGAATTTGTGGATGTAGGAATTCTTGTGACTCTTGAAGCGTTGTTGGAAAAATTGCAGAGTTTGCATGTCAGGCTCTTTGCGCAATGTGGTGCTTATTGCGGCATGGGAGTAGTGTCGAAATAAATAAAAAGAAAAAAAAAATGGCTCGGAACCCCACTAAATAAACACACGGCATTCCCACGAGTCTCTCGGTCTGTCGGCGAGTCATCTCCTCGATCTCCTCTTTACGAAGATCTCCCTCGGGTGGCTCGGGACTTCCTACACACATGTCGCCAATTTTATGCAATTTTTTGTGCTGCCGACACACCGGATGTCCTTCATTACGGTAACGAACTTTAGCGTATTTCGTTCACTTTGATGTCAGTCATGGTAGATTGAGGTGCTTTCAATTTAAAGAACGTAACAATCTGTTTTTTTAATTTAAATCCCCGAATATACATTCTACCGACCTTAATTAAAAATCATAACTGTGTTTAAATCTCTCTTTCATTTATAATTCAGTTGCATAAAGAGGGCAAATTGAATTATTTTTTGTGACTGTATTTAGATCGTTACTTTAAACATTCCGTTGAAGTTTCAAACGTCTAGCCTGACAAACTTTTATTTTTATTTTTTACACTCATTGAATTAAGAATATTTAAAAAAAGTTTTTAAAATCGTCAGATTAGATGTTTGAAACTTCAACCTTCATCTTAATCTTTAATCTTAATTTTTTAAACCTTTAATCTTTTTAAACACTTATTTTGAATTAAACTTAATGAACCTTATTTTTTTGGTGGCGATCGAATAAAAGGCTTTTGGGGGTGAAAATAGGAAACAAGAAATGGTACAAGTTACGAAATGTCCCCTAAAATAGAACAGGCTCAATCCCTTGGACCGCATAATCCGAATAGCACACATCGTAGGAATGCCATTGGCTTCTGAGAGAGAAAGAGAAGGAAAATTAAGCGCAATTTGGGGAGGGGGTTGACGGAAGCCATGCACCACGAGGGGGAATCCATCTGCTAAGTGCGGATAAAATTACCCCTCGATGCCTTTTCCTTCCCCCAACCGCTTCTCTAAAAGCAGATCTCGGTTCACTTTGCCTCCTTTCTCTGGTAAATAATTTAACTTAGAGATCCACTAGTCGTGTCCAACAGAGGTGCTCATAAGACTTGTTCCCTTGTTTTCTGCACTACATATTTTTATACATATCTTTTCATTTAAACTGAGATTACTTTCAAAATAAAATTTCCTCTACAGTTTCCTGCTAAAGAAATTATTGGTCCAAAGATCACTATAAAAGCAGCACTAACTTCTGCATTTTTGAAATTGAATTCGTACCCATCTTTTATTTGAAAGCGTTTTAAAGTACATCCTCCTGTACTCAATATTGGAAGGTCAAGATCTCTCTCTTTCCAATATTGAAACCATTTTTTCAGAAATGAGATTTATGTCTTTTCTGCAGAGTTGTCACATTTCCAATACTTTCTCATGGGTCCCTCCTCCTCTACCCTTCTCTTTTATTATACTTCTTCCTGAGTTTCATTTTCAATACTTTTACAATTTTTAACCAAGTTTCATTATTAAATACTAATAAAATATTATTGACCGTTAAATTATCTATTGTTATAACTAAAACTGAAAGATCTGCATTCAAGAGAATGGCTCGATACCGATTTACCATAAGAAGAACTTTGGGAGAGAGGATGCGTTGTTCACTTCTCTGGAAGCTGCCGAGGTATTGAGTTCTGTATCATGGCGGCTATAATACATTTTTTATCTGATTGAGGGGATCTTTATGGGGGTGTTTTCTGCGTATACGTATCGTGACTATATGTGCGCGCACGCATATACGTCTTCTCTCAACTTTTCCATACATTCTCGAATAAAAACACCTTCGGTGGTTCATTCTTTTCTCGGCGACCATATATTATCCATTATACTACACGAGTCACAATTTGATGAAACAGTTTTTCCGCTCTTTTATCTAAAACGAATAATCATAAAAGTGCAAAAACAATCTAACTTTTCCTTGAACATTTCGACACTCAAAAGTAATTGGCTAATTTACTCCTTTAATAAAAAGGACTGAAATTCTTATAATTTATTAAAATTCAAAGATTTGTTAAATTTTTAAGGAGTCATTCTAGTAACGACCTCCGAAAAATACGCGCCGCTATTTTTGTGAATTTTTTAATGAGATTATTGATAAAGATATTCATGAAGAATTGTTAGGCAGTGTTAGGCTTAATAAATACACTCTTGAAATGCATGAAAAAATTTTTATTTATATATTGTATACATTTTTTTATACACAAAAACGTCTGTCAGCAACGTTCACAGAAAAAAAGGTCTAGTTTATGTTTTACAGGCTTAATAGGAAGTTTTATAGGTTTTATAGGAAGTGAAATATATTTATCTAAATTCTAAATTTAAAAAAAAATTAAAACGTTATTAAATGTTTATTAAACGCATTCTCAGTCCGAATGATTCGGGTCAATCCGAATGATTTTATTATTATTTAATATCTTACGGCCTTGATAGAATAAAAGAGAAATTGTCCGATCAGTACACATGTTTCTAGAGGTTCGTGGTCTGGGATGGCAGGAGTGGAAAAGACGGACTGAGAAGGGGTGAGATTGTAGGGGAGGGGGTGACGAGATTCAAGAGAGGGGTGGTTGGGGATTGAAAAGCAATTTCCCGGCGAGGGAAGCGCAACGCGGGGGGAGGCTTTATATTAATGATCCAGATATATTATCGGACGTGACCGAAATTGCTGTCAAAAAACTCGGATATTGGATTGAAGGAGATTGCGAGATGCCGGCTCGTCGTCTCGTTCGTCATTTTGAGTCTGCGCCTCTCAAGCATCCAGTAATGGAAACCAAAACCTCCCCTGACTCGCGGGAATTTTGAATTATGATATTAAGGAGCTTTTTTGAATACATAATAATTATTTAATATTGTCCAACAAATTTTGAAACATATTTAAATCAACACTTGTGGAAAACGTGAAGCTATTTTTTAATGACCATTTTTATCTGTATATGCGGTTTCATTAAATAGCCCATTTAAACGTGTGTGCAAAGCCGGCACTAAGTACATGTTTTATGCACGAAGGTGATAAGTTGGGTCTGGTTATTTAGCTTTTAAGATGATAAGAACTCCAGGCTTATTCTGACAAAAAGTTTTTCGCTTGTTTCAGGTCATGTCGTCTCTTTGGTGACGTCGATGAGGAAAACTCGAGGGTGAGTTCAAAATTAAAATTTTGACTATTATTCTTCCTTTTAAAAACCAAAAATAAAATCGTAAGATAATTTAAAAAATATCTTTCAAGTTAGATATATATTTAAATATTTCAGTAGGAAATCTAAGATATATTTAGGGATTGACTCTAAGCTTAGAGGGTGAAGATTTATTCCCCATTTTTGTCTTACTCTCATATTTATGCGGAATAATCTTATACGAAAATGTATGTCAGGATTAGACAATCTTGATAGGTAAAGTTGACAAATAGAGTCTAAATTTACTTTTTATTATGAGATATAAAGAAAAAATTCATATTTATAAATTTTTCTGCACTAAATTGGGCAATTTTATGTTTCTAAAAATGAATCAAAAATATTTAAGTCGATCGATCAAGTGGTCACGTGGCTTAAGGCGCAGGCTGTCAATAATGTCAATCAGTGAAAGTAAATTGTCAGAGGTTCGATTCCTCTCGTATTCAAAAAATCCTTTCTGTCAATTTTTAATCTTTCTCTCCCGCTTAATTAAATGTTAGTAATGCTATTATACTATACTTGCTTCAGTGTAAGTAAAAAATGACTGTTGCTTACTTTTAAGTGCAGCGAAAAGATATGTTTGTTTTGCGCGCGCAACAAGGGCGTAAGAAGCAGTGGCGCAGGCTAAGCCGGTTAAGTCCTTATTATTTCAGTACCGGCTGTAGGCAGCGATATTAAGTCGGTCCGTCGGCACTGGCACTGGTCGAGTCTCAAAGACCAATTTCCGCTGGCCTCTATTTACATAGTTGGGTATACCTAGCGGATAACAGGGTACGAGGGCGAGGGTTTGAAGCGGGTTGAGAGCATAGCAGGTTCATAAGAGAAGGTGCAGGGGGAGAAAAGGGGAGGTGCAGCTAAATTTCCATATCTCGGTAATTGTAATGCACATTCATTACTTGCCGACGACGAATAGAATAATTAACATTCTGCGGGCCTGGCCTATTTTTATATTTCTACTTTCTAATTCCAAGCTATTCTTTTCTTCTTTTATATAACTTCCTGCTGAAACCTCCCTCCTGAAGAACTTTTTCCTGGGGATCATTAAAAGCTAAAGGTCGAAAGGTTTAAGAATGTTGGATTATGTAAATGAAGGCCTGCTTGAATAATTAAATACTTGATTTTGTATTGATGTTATGGAGTATATTTCATTTGAAGAAAGTTTGATTTTCAGTATATCTTATGAATTTTTTTGATTGTCGTTTATTTACTTCTGTGTCTGATTAACATTAATTACCCCAGCCAAAGCTTTGAATTGAAATTCATTCTGAACCAATCCAAATCATTCCGAAATTTGTATCCGAACTTTCAATCCGAATGATTCCGGTCAATCCCTTTAAATCCGGTCAATTAGGACTTTCAATCCAAATGGATCCGAATTGGATTGACCGGATTTATTCGGATTCATTCTGATTCATTCGGATTGACCGAATTCATTCGCATTAAAGGTTCGGATTGATTTTGAATGCGCCTCGGATTAATTCGGATTAAAATCTTTCTTCGGATTAGATCGGAATGAAACTGTTTGGTTCGGAATGAATTTCAATCCGAAGCTTTCGCTAGGGATAAGAAAGTGAGGCTTCAAGAGAATTAGGTTTAGAAAGGATTAACTTTAGAAAGAATTATATTCAGTGAATTTTGAATGCAATTTTGGAATGTATGAATCGTCTTAGGCCGGAATATTTCGTGATATGTATTTCGAGGATTCAGTCGATGGGATCATTCAACCCTCAAGCTTCTGATTGCGTTGAATACGCCACACATTGGCCCATCGCTGATTGACACTTGTTCCTGTCTACAAGAACCAGGGCTGTAGTTACACGATTCTGAATCTGTTACTACAAAAATTCATTAAAAAATTTTTTTTTTAAGTCATAGTAAAAGAATTTCGAGAATTTTTATAATCAATTTTAATGATGTTTCGCTTGGAGTATTTTATAGCTTATTACAAATAATATATGTATTAAGAAATTACAATGGGAATATTACAAATATTATCAAACTTTTTGACACATTCTCAGAAGTCGGCCACGATAAAAAGTTTAAAATAGTACTTATATAAAATGAGATGCAGAGAGGAAAAGAGGTTTAATGAGTTGTAAGCTTGGAGTGAAACGAATTAGCAGATGAGTCTGAATTGATGTAAATTGGGTGATGCAATAGCAGGGGGATGAAAGAGGGGAATCAGGATTATGTAAAAGGGGGTTGAGGGAAGGTGTTGGAAGAAAACCAGCAGGTGAAATAAGATAGAAATAGGTTGCTTGAAAGTTGTAGTCTGGGTTTTATTGCCCCGAGCTTCTTTGAGTAAAAGGTATATTTATTCGAAGGTCACTAATACCTTAAACTCTTGGAGGGTCATTCACATAGAATGTGAGCTCAGAATTTTTTAACAACATTTTTTTACCGAAAAATAAAATCCCGAATGTGAAAAAATACCGAAAAAATAATTCGGTATTTTTCTTTTTCGCCAAAAAAATATTTAAAAAATCATCTGAGGAGTGGATTGACTGGGATATTTTTAGTAAATATTCAAATATTCGGGTATAGATAGGGTTGAAAGTGAATTGTGAAGATTGGGGTTCTTGAGGGTTTTGGGACGGGGTTGGGACGGGGTTGGGACGCTCGTTGCCTTGTCGGCAATCGAACACGGCAGCACGTCGGAGCGTCGTGAGCCACCAGAGTGAGGAGGAATCGGGTCTACGTCGGTTTGAGGGTCGGGGGTTGAGGATTGGGTGTTGAGGGTTGAAGTCGCGGCATCGGGAGAGTAAAGAGGGATGAGGGGCTGTACTTAGTTAGCGGACAATGCGGCTCCTAATGAACAGCCAGGGGCGCCCGACAGACCAGCTACTGAAACACGCCATCCAGTCTGAGACAGATTGCGTTACATTATATTACGTTACCTTCCCGTGCTTAGTCTCGCTTGATGCATTGCATTACATCTCGTTACATCGCGATGCATCGTGTCGACTCAACCGATTAAATGCTGCCTCCTGTTTCTGATTGTCTCTGATTACTTGCTTCAATCAGTTCAGTCCCGTCCCTCTTCCACTTTAATCAAACCTAACTCAAATACATTAGATCATACACTATTTTTGGATAACTCTGAAACATATTTTATAATATTTTAAATGTATAGAATAATATATATATATATATCTGAATGAAAAATTTTTTAATTCTTAAGGGTAGAAAACGACAATGTGTCGGAAGTGCTAGGGGGATGAAACTTTTTAGGGTGCCTTTCAACATGATATATAACCATTTGAGCTGTAAAATTGTAGGTAATCTCTGGATAAAATAGAATGAATAAAATATAAATTTTTTTGAACGTTCAGAGCTTCATGTTGTGATGTGAAAGGGTAATATTTGAAATTAACGACATAATGCTTTCGCTTTTAAGTGAATTTTCCTATTATACTGACAAGTGAGGGAATAGAGTTTGATTTTTATTTTATCGTTTTGTAGGACAGAGGTGGGGGGAATGAACATAGAAAAAGGGCTTCTGGGGTTGGGTTAGACGTTGATTGAGAGCTCATTGAGAACCACTGTCAGCTGCGGCAGTGGTAATTGGATTCAATTGTCCCGCGTTAAATCAGTGCACTCTCCTGCCAGGTCTCCGTTCTGTGTCTATCCATCCGCTACTCCTACGACACTGTTCATTCAAATAACTCGCTGTCGGAAGTTTGTCCTGACTCGGAAAATTGATGATCGCTTTCCGGAAAATTCGCAGTAGGATGCTCCTTTTCCTTTTCATATTCAAAACTCGGACTCTCACTTCTTGAGCAAATTTCATTTTGGAAATGGAAGACTCTGGCATTTTATCTTAAGCGGTTTGAACTCTTCTTATTGTAACATCTTCCTCATTCTTAAATCATCCCTTTTGCAATTCAATTTTCCTCCGTATTTGAAATTTTTACAAGCAATGAAATAACTTTTAGAATATTATAAGTTTTATAATAGCTTTCTTAATTTAATGAAATGTGAGTTATATTCCAGGCTATTCTTTCTCCATATATATACATCGAAAGTAATTACATTCTAAAAATGGGAAAAGTAAAGCCATTCTTTCCAGGGTGAGTCTTCCTTCGATCCAATTAAGTGAATGATCAAGTTTTGCAAGATCGGAAGACCGTGGAAAATGCGCTTGGAAAGAATACGAGAGTCCTGAAAACAATGGTCTCTAATTTGAATTACTCCAGCCAGACTTTATTGAATTACGGCAAGCCACAGAGGCAGCTAACTACTCAAAAGTGTAATGAAGCTTTTAGGATAATAAATTCGACCAAACGACCATAATAGTTTCCCAAGGGCGTCTAATGTAATCGTAAAATCATCAGCCTAATGGCACGTTAATAAAGTCCAGCTCTTCATATGTTATTACCCTATTGCTATCGTCGAAACAGAAATCCGCCTCTCACCTGCACGTGAACTCGCTTTGATCATTCGCCTGCAGATGGAACAGAACAACCCAAATGTTTAGATGTAAATAAATTAGTAAATAAGGTAGTTTTCATTTAAAAGTGTATGCTTAAAATAACTTTGCATTGATACTTGCCTGTTCTCTTTAAATTTTGCATATTTTTTGCAGAATAGGTCATAAAACGTGTCCGTTGATGGCTCAGAGTCTCTCTATCGACTTTATGCAAACGCGTCTTGAGGTTCAAGTAACGCGTAATTCGTGTTCCGGTTTTAAACCCTTGTAAAAAAGCTCTCACGATTACACAGCTGCATCGTTGGTCGAGCAAGGGCTATGTGGCGAACTTCACTTTGCACTTTACAATATTCGCGTTGACTGAAATGATGGGTGGCTCGGATAATGTTAATATGTACTTCCCATCCTTTGGTTAGAAGTAGAAAGAACGAAATAATGCAAATGACAATTTTACTAATGACAACTTTACTAATGACAACTTTAGTACCTAATGACAATTTTACTAATGAGATATTCCCGTAATATACTCTTCCACGAATGAATTCATTAACTTCATTACCTGCGTCAATGCATGTAATCATATATGTTCGCATGAAGAGGGTGCTTACAAGTGAAATACGTTTAGCGAAATTACCGGAAATGCTCAATCTTGCCGTATTTAGTTTTCTGCAATGACTGCATCGTGTCTCTAAATAGTAGTACACGAGTTGTTACAAATGCTCAAATGAAAGTAACCAGTGCTTTGCCTACTGCAATCTTTCAAAGTGGGAAACAGAGTGCAACAGCTGCGCGGAACTGTGACACAGATTTTACTGTGTTTTGAAAACATAGGTGGAAGGGCGAACGATTTTCGGTTTCAGGAAACGTTATTTTTAATACATTCCATTAAATGTTAACTTAGTACTTAGTTTTTATTTGAAGCTGTTAATCATTGATGAAGCGTCGGTTCATGAAAATCGGCGTGGGAACATTTGGATTATTCAAAAACGTTGAAAATGAACAATTATGTTGAGCTTTACAGCATTCGAAAGAGCATAAATCGCCTTTGAGGTTCGACAGTCACTCTTCTCCTTTTGAAAATTTTTTAACGAGGTCTGCAGTTAATGCAAGTGGCTGAGGTTGAATTTAAAGGTGAGTAAAGATGGCTCGCCGAAGAAGCAATGCACATATGCACTTTGCCACCTTGCCTCAGAGATAATCAGAAGATCTCCGACAAGGGTTCTCAACATATTGTTAAATCGACGATTAGAATTTTGATTCCACCAATTCTTTAAATTTCATTCAACACTAGGCTCTTAAGATCATTCCTCATTTAAATGTTCTCTTTAAAATGAATCGTTCGTCAACAGAAAGCAGGAATCTTTTTTGTTATTTCGCTGAAAGAGTGTCCAAATACTGGAAACTTATTTTTTTAGAAAAGTTGTGGAAAGGATATACGGGTGTTTATGTAAACGATTAGAAGGCATGTGCAGCCCCCCTCAGAGGCGACCGTTTATACGTCCACCCGCATGTTGCGTTTATCTTACACAAATAGCCCTAATTTTAGGACGTGGGTAAAACCAAGAGGCGGAACAGTTTTCCAACGTAATGATAACTAAACAGATAATTTTACTCATAGAGATAGTGACCCGGAGTCGAAAAGTTTTGGACCCCTAGATTTGAGAAATGTTTTCATTGCCTAATGCATCGGCACGTAATATTTTATCATCTTTTTTTCGAGAAACAGAAAAAGTGCCAAAGGGAGAAAAGAAGAGTAATTCTTGAAAAAAGGCAAAAAAACTGTGTAGGCTCTTATCAAACTTTTCTCTGGATATTGCGAGTTCATTTTAACATTAACTAGTCGTCCTAGAGCAATTTGTAGACCCGCAGGATAGAGTTTGCTGACTTAGTCGAGTCCTTTGGGAGTTGTATATTTTCTCAGTTCCGTCTGGGGATATCAAGGCGTTGCAGACTATCCTGTTGAAATTTTACGGTACCGCCCAGAAAACCGTTCGAGCGACACCTACAAATATTGGTTCATAGATTTCAACGTATTCACTCTTCGGTCACTATTTGGACAATTGTTCGCCAAATGCGAGATGGAAGATTCTCAAAGATTTTCTTCTCAATGTTCCATTTATGTCTCTAATCTCACTTCAGTGTTTACAGGAAGTATAAATTATTGCTCAATCATTGAAAAAAAAATCTCAATCCATAATCCTATTATTGTATCAAGAAAGAATCTAAACCTGATTTATTTCTCTCTTATATTTCCTAATACTCCTAATAGTGAAGAAAGAAGAGAAGCCTGCTCTAATTTTCGGGATATTTTCATTCAGATTGTGAACGACAATCGCTCATTAACACATTTTTTTCGAGCCTCGTTGTTAAATTGCATTGAATGCGAAGGGCATTCAGGCGTGCATTTAAATAAAAAGACAGGCTAGCCGTTTCGAAGGGTAGTGTCCCAACTTCCAAGTGAAGAAGAGTGAGCGAGGGGTAAGGGGGGAAATTGAAGAGAGATGGGGGCCTCAGAAGCGATTCCAGTGGGGTCAAATGGCGGCTAGAATGCGTGGTGATTGCTGGAGGGCCGCATAATTGCACCCTTTGTGGTGCAATCAGCGCCGCAACTTGGCTGGCGCCTCAACCCCCTCTCCACCCCTCTTATTTCATCTCACTCTAGCTGTCTTTCCATTTCTAATATTTAGAGTTTTCCTTTTTTTAAAAATATATTCCAGATCTGGTAGTTGAAAATTTTCTCGAAAAGATTTTATAATTTTAAACCGTAAAATAATCGTTTCATGAAGGAGCAAAGTGAAGAGAAGGAAAGAGAACAATTAGGTGTAAAAGACAAGCCGACATCCGCAAGAAGACAAAATATCAGTCAAAACTTCCTATGTAGATTGCTTGTCTGCACACATGCAGCATTGTTTATCTTTCAAGGCTTGTATTAATTTAGTCGGCTAGCCCATTCGAAGATCAGAGAAGGAAGCCGCAGCTGTTGTGCAAGTATCCATCTTCCTCCCTTCTTCATTCCTCCAAGAGCTTACTTACACTCGTTCCATTCACTTTTCGAGATTTACACTTTATACAGCTTTCAGCCTTTCTTGAAAACAATGGGACGCCTATTCTGCCCATATCATATGTTATTTCGAAGAATAAAGAATTTTGAGCGTCTGAAATAAAAACATTTTTGATTTGTAGAATTTATGATCATGTGTAACTTGCTCAAAGGGAATTCGTTGGTATCAAGGTGTGAAAAATATAGAGAGAAATGGAAGTCGTTTCTATAATAAAAAGGTATTATTATACACTTCTTCCAGAAACTTATTACAATAACTGAATCCAAAATTGTAGAGAAGTAATTTGGATATACAATAACTTGGTGTTAAAAGCTTGGGCAACAGAGTTGAATGAGAGTAAATCAATTTTCGGAAAGCCATTGATGCCTCTGATTGAGAGTCACTGAAGCTTGCAACTTGCGACATGACGATGCCATTACGTCGACCTTTCTACTCTCCTTTCTCTCTCATTTTCCCTCCATCACTTTCTGTTATTCTCTCAATTTCACCCCCGCCCCCTTTCCTTTACTTTGCAGAGCCCCCATCAATTTGGCCAGCAAACAAATTTCTGGTATGGTCCCCGCTAATTGATTCATGATATCGTATTAGATGCAATGTATGGTTGATACACATTTAATGTTGAATTGAAGGGTCTGTCCCAGTCATGGCAACGTCCATAATTGCTTTAAAAATTACTTACGTATATATATATATATATTAAAAGTAAAATATTAATATGATGAACTGAAGGGTGAATTAAACGGTATTCAAAAATAAGGGATGAATAGTTACAGAAAGAAGAATAGCTCATCCTCATAAATAATACACCTATTCATGGATATACTCCCTGGGCTGGAGGTGTACTTATATCATTATACATTTAAAATGCAAATGCACTTTTCTCGAGAAATTTCCGTTATATCGATTGCGTTAATATAGCAATTTTCCCTCCGCCTTTTTCCCTGCTTCCCTTTATTCATCTTCTCTTTTTTATTCCACAGATCTTAAATTATACAGACTGCAGCACTTAAAATAACATACCCGATATAAACCGTGCATCAGCGCTAAAAGCTGTCATTTTCTGTAATCCAGAATTATGGAGATTTCGCAGCTAGGGCTTCTAACTCCTTCTTTTACCTTTTCAAAATTATGCTAAAGAAAAGACAAAGGGGATTTTAAGTTTTGGGAATTTCAAGAACTTCTCCTGGATTCTGAGCACAAGAACATGCCTTATGCTCATTTAAGCGACTCGACATTGAATAAACTGTTGTTTGAAGATAAAGAATAATTCCATCGCGACCCAGCTGCCAGAGATATATTCCAGAAGTCGTATTTTAATGGGTACTCATTATAACCGTTGCTCTTAGCGCATCTAACAGCCAGACCACGTCATACGACTGTGTGGAGATTAAATTCATTACTTAACTTGTTTGCTTGCTTGCTCACTCATTCAGTGGATGCTTATACTGTTAGACCTGTGAGTGTAACGATTTAATGAAACCTTCTATCTTTTGCAGGAAAAGATCGTTTCGTGGGTTTCTAAATTAAAATTGCCAAGAATTAAAAAATTAATTTTTAATTCTGTAAAAGTACGAGGGACGTTCAATAAGTCCTTAGAAAAAGATAAAAATTTTTGTTGGGGGTAGATTTCTTTTTATTTTTCAACGTACTTATTTCTTAGCTCTATTATTAATCCCCATTGATAAACTCTAGTACGACAGCCCTCATCCGAGTATCACCGAGGCAAGCGCTGCTTAACTTCGGTGATCGAACGAGAAGCCGTAAACAATTCCATATGTCTAAGCGACATGTGAGATGTGTTATGTAGAAGAATACACACACAAATCCGGACAATGTTTTAGGACATCGTATTGGACATATTCCCCTTGCAATATGTTCAAAAAACATTTTTTTAGGAACTGGGATTTTCTTACTACTACAAAGCTTCCTCTATGAGGAAGCAAAATTATAAAAATTATAAATTCCCGAAAATAAAAAAAATTCAAAAGATGTTTAAATACTCAAAATTTATATTCGATCATTTTTAACTACTTAAATTTGAAAATATTTTTTAAACTTTTGTAAAAGTCCTGATATAATTATAAATAGGGGTAATGAAAGCCTCTATTCAGTTTCACATTTAAAACTAAAATTCTAAAATGACCGTCTCATGTATCAAGACTTTGTATTTCCCTCTAATTGCCTTTAAAAGCATGAATTGAGCTCATCTAGCGCGTTTCACACGGTCGAAGAACGGAGATGATGGAGACTGGGTATAAAGACATACAGATTAGCGGTTTTAATGTGAGTCTTCCTGAGAGTGAGCTATGGGTTGGGGGGTGAAGCCTGACAACTCAGCTAGAACTTCTTTAGAAACTCGGGACATCTGGATCGTATCTTTTATCCTCTCTTCCTATCCACTCGTCTTTTCTCACTCCCTTCTATTTTCACTCTCACTCTCTTTTATACTTGTGCCCGGATCCCGCGGGTTCTTAGTGTAATATAAACGAACCCCCGAATCTTGTTACTACGCTTCTATCGTCATTCAAACAGCTCTCGAGAGCATAAGAAGATTAGTTTTACGAGGCAATAAGCTGCTTCTGATTTGATTTTCTAAAATCGCCGAGAAAGATGGCTACAGATCTTGGAAAAGAATTCAAGGATTATAAACGCAAAATATTATACAAAATCTAGGAACTGACATACTAAATCTGTAACTTTTTGCTCCGTCAAGAGAAGTCTGAATTTTATTTTTTTAAAACTGTGAATATATAAATTGCAGAATAAAGTCTTGAAGTGGAAAACGAAATTGGAACTTCGGCACTTTCCAGCTGATTTTCCAAGTATAAGACGGAGCTTATTTTTAAATTTAAACGTCGAGTGCCGAGGAATGTTAATGCGAGAGAAGATATTGCATTCGTAATAGAAAGCGAGGGATTCGTCCAGCACATGTTCCAGACAGGGGGTCTTAAGGTATATATATATATATAAAACCCCACTTAATTATCTTCTGGTAGTCCATTAGTCCGAACTGAGCCAACTAATACGACACTACGGGAGGTCCAGTTGCTGAGTGCCCCCGGCTTTGGGTCAAAAGTGTCAACTGGAGGTTTCTTACTTAATTGAGTTTTTACGTTTCCAAGTGGGTCTCGGTGTAAGTTGCCAGCCCACGCCTCCTCAGCTTTTCACTTATTATTTTCCATGATACCAAGTCGAAGAAAAATTCTCCCTTCAGATTCGTTTCCCTTGGCAATCTTCACTCCTAAACAAGACTCCGTTTCTGCTTTATTTCATTAAATCACACTTGTTTTAGAGAGCATATAGAGTATTTTTTTTTTTATAAATTAAAGTTATATCACAAAATGTAATAATGTGATTGATACCTTTACGTAAGGACTTTCATCGCCTAACAGAAACTCGACTCTTCATATTGCAGTAGGAACAAGAAATCTTAATAACCGCCTGATGGAATAGCGCCCCTTGAAAAATGACAAGCAGAAAAATATCAAAGCCACAAGACCATAGAAGATATACTATGGTATAAGTATATTGGATTCAGTTTCCAGTAAGGAATACACTTTTAACGTTATTAACGAGCTGAGCGAATCGGACGTCACGTTTATGAAAGCTCGACGGTATTCACCACCCCATTGCCTTTGGGGTGGTTGGTGGGGATAGGCAGGAGTGGTGAGCTTTGAGAGGAAGGGGGTATGGTATATGGGGTTATTGCCTGTTGGGTGATTTATCTAGTAATACTAGCCGACAGGCCACGAGCCAACCCAGCCACGGGCAAGCAGCTACCCCTTCGGAGCCAACCACCACCGCCACCGGTGGAAATTAAAAACTCACTTTATTACACGTCTCATTCTATGCCCTCGCCCTCCAACTCCCGTCCACCCCCGTGGACCGACTTAATATGAAGCCGGGCATACCTGATGGAACGAATATTATTAAAGTTCGCCAGCACACGAAACCCGTGAAATATCGTCTCCTCCCTTTCCCCTCCACACACGCTCTTTCCTCAAAAGCTTCAACCCCTTCCCAGTAGTGACTCTCCTTCCATGAGTGGAACAACCCTCAGTAAGCCACCCTTCTACTCGGACCTTTATTACACCTTATTCGTGAGCATCGTCAGCTTCTGGAACCAAACAAGCTCTCAGCAGATGAGTTGCTGAAAAGCCGTGTAGACTGCAGTTTATATCGCGGAAATGCACCTCGACGACTTTACCCCCGCTTCCCCATTTAGGGGAGTGCTATGACTTTTGAGGAAATACGATTTAATGGCATAGACAGGGCGAACTGTTTGCGAGACTTTGAATTGGTCACACCCCCTTCTCTTAAGTGAAAAAGAGTAGGGGTGTGACATATTTTTATGTCTCAGATTCGCTTTTTGAGCATACAATATTGGTCACACCCCTCCTCAAGCCCTTGTCTGATTTAAAGGGCTAGGGAGTGTGACAAATTATTTTCAGGTTTCATAATCGCTTTTTCGAATAATAATCTTACAACATTTAATATTTTACAATTTTTAACGCATTTTTGAAAATGAAACCACACAATTTTGTATTATTTGTACAATATATTTGCGGAGTCGACGTATTGCTTCAATTTTTCTACTTACAGAGGCAAATAAGGATCGTGCGTGCCATCAAAATTGAGAGAATTATTATGCAGGCATCGAAAAACAGATAGTCGCATTTTTTTTAAGATAATTTTATTTCGGTAAAATAAAATTATAAACGATAAAGGTATTTTATTTTACATTTCTTGTTCTATACTAGTTACAACCATTTTTCTCGAATCGATGAATGTTATTATTTTTCCTATTACACTATATATAGTGTCCCTTTAGTAAAAAATGTATCAACAACATGAAATCTCATTTCCCTTCAAAATCTATTCCCTTAACCGCTTTGTGTGGTCTAGATTCTAGAGTATAGATAAAAATTTGCCTTGCCTCTCAAATTGCAAAAATTGTAAAGAGAAACTTCAAAAAGGATCGAATAAAACATTTTCATGATGAATATTAATGTCAAATATTTTAATACATTTCGAAACGGAGAGAATAGTTATTTCTTAAATTTAGTTTTCTAAATTCGGTGCTAACATTTTTTAATAGATTATTTTTGCAGAGGAGGTATTTGGATCACTTAAATTTACCAAAATTAAAAATTCTCGAAATTGTAATTCATCGAAATTTCAATTGCCGAAATTATAAAATTCTCGAAGTTAAATATTCCCTAAAGTTTATTTATAAAACTTGTTCAAAATTTCTCTTATAAATTTGGAACCAAAGTTTTGAAGTAAATGTTATACAAAAATTTTGGAATTTTTAATGTCGAGAAATTTCAATTTCGGGAATTTTTAATTTCGGTAAATTTACGTGATCCCAATTTTTCAAGTTTGAAGACAAAATTAAATTTTTTGAAGTGGAACTTCTAATACTCGCATCTATAGATATTCGATTTCTCCTTATTTAATGAGTTTAATAATGAGATTTAAAGCATGAGAAGAAATTTTTAAAACTCTTGACTGCCAGTGAGTTTTTAAATGGCATCAGCCGACGTCAAAGTCCATTAAAAGATTGCTCTTAGGGTCGCTGGCTTTTTTTCATATAACTCGGTGACGTACCAACCGGTACTCGGCTCGTTTTATTAATGTCAATAAGGCAATTATTGCCGTTGAATGGTGCGGGTAGGCATCTCACTCATATCGCAGCCAGGTCGAGCTACTTGCCCAAGCGCAGTGATGAATACGAACTTACCAATCCAATAAAAATTCATAGATTTTCTTCCACTTAGAGTAAAACACTTTCCTAAGTTTGTCCTCTAAAGAACTATTTTATCCGTAAACATTTATTATGGAAATAAAGTAAATTAAAATTAATCTACGATCTTTTTAAATTAATTCAGATTAGATTTTTATTCATTATAAATGTTGCATTGAATATTTCTTACAATTAGAATAATATCAGGAGATACATTTGTGTAATTTGAAAGTAAAAGTGATCAGTTGAATGATTAAGTTCGTGAGAAACTTAAAGCTTTCACTACTTGCGAATGAAAGGGGTTGGGGACAATAATATAGGAAAGAGGGTTTCTCCAGTCTCCACTAAGCAATATCCATTCACCCTACATGCCTGCCTACTTCTTCATATTATCGGTGTGTACAGGCGAGCTCTCAGCAATTTATTTATTACCGTTCCAGACGCACTATTATTGCATTTTTCAAAATTATTGTACGAACTCCGAGATACTCGTTGATTGACGTCTTGCAGACTAGAGTCGAATAAATCAAATGGAACTTAATTAAATACGCTGTGAATTACCCACTATGGGTGGATTTATTATGTGTATATTCTACTCATTTCATAAACATTTTGCTTCTTCATAAACAACTAATAAATTTGTTTCCTCATTAGAGGAAGGTTCTGCTAAAAAAATAAAAAAAGACAAAATAATCGGTCATTAAATATTTTAAGAGAACCGCAAAAAACCACGATTTTTATGGTTCTTTCATGGTTTCACCATAAATATCGACTAGTCACCAATTTTCACTATCATATTCGTAATCAGTGCGTCAAAATACATAAGTACACGGAGTTTAAATAAAATCGGAGGGTTCAGGTTTTCGGAACTGCACTCGAAAGAGCAGTAAGTACCTTGACACGATCAAATGTGAGAATTCGTGCATGACCGTAGGAGACAGCTATGGAAACTATGGCAACTATGGCAACTTGAGCAAAGAAGAAGACAGAATAGAAAGAGAATTGATAAAAAATTCATGGACTGAATAAATCAAGAAACGTCGCACGAATCTACACTCAGCTCTTAGTTTAAGTATTCGAAGTGGCCTTCCATTTCTTTGTGCGTATGTATTTTACCCTGTTGAGCGTAATAATGGCGCGAAACTCTGGCAGTGAATAGTTGCGAGTGTACAGAGATGCAGAATTCAAATTCAGATCTGAAATGTAAAATATACAAAAAAATGGTCGTTAATCTATTATTCAACTGGAATTACATTTGTGCAAGCATGCATGTATTCACTACAGTATACCATATTGCCACCCCATCTTCATGATTTAGTTGATCTTGTGGCTACCTGATCCGGCCCTAATCAGGGCCACGTCATTCGTCCTAACTTAGCCGTAAATATTATACGGAGAAAAAAGTATCCCCTAAATATACTGGAGGTTATATGTTCAAGGATTTATGTTTTTGTTACAGAAAAAATGTAACAATGACAGATTTTTTGAGTCCATTATTGAATAGCATTAAATAAAAGGACGGGTGACAGGAAGAGACAAAGGCCAGAATGTTTTTATAAGAAAATACATTATTATGGAGTCAGTATGAGAATGGATCTCACAGGCTTAATGTATCGCGATATGCATGGAAGTGTGGGGAGTGGGTAAGTGGAAGGTCAGAGGTTAGGAACTAGAGGGGATGGCAGCTCATCTTGTAATGGACTCAGGAGACAGTCGAGTTGGCTAATGGAACTCTCTGTCCAGAAAGTTGCCTAGTATCTGTGCCACGCGAGTATCGATGTCATCGGATCCCATCAAGCTTTATTTCGAAATCTATGAAAGCACAGAGAAAACTCCATATTACACCGTAATATATATTATATCTCGAAAATATCGAAGACATTGTTGTCGAAAATGTAAATATTATCTAAATCTACAGCACGACTTTATGTCTAATTCTAATACTCCTCACAGAGAAAATGAGGTCTAGTTTATGTTACAGGCTTAATTTAACGTATCTTAATTTAAGGCCCCTTTTAGACTTAACGCTAGATTTAAGTCTGTCTTAGTCTTAAAGTAAGACTGTTGTAGTCTTAAGACAAGACTGCGCTCTTGTTTTAAGACTAAAATGGGCTTAAATCTAGCGTTAAGTCTAAAAAGGGACTTAAATTAAGGTAATTTAAATTAAGTCTGTAACATAAACTAGGCTTTTTTTTCTGTCGCTCGAGTAAAATGAAAAGATAGACTTAAACGAATAATAGTAATAAAATATTCCCCCAAATCGATCTTTGGATAGAGAATGTATCTCTTGCCCTAATAAAGTCAACCGCAACTGCAACTTTAATATATATTACCGATCCGAGGGTTAATACCATTATTACCCCCAAAAAAAAGTAGCAACCCCAATTGATCGCTTAAGCAATATTTATCGTCATCTCTCCTATCGGAAAGGTTTTATTCTTTTCAAATAAATACATATCCAAGCCTAAGTCAGTCGAAAGTAGAAACAGGCTGACATCGAGAGAGAAAATTTATTTGTGAAATTTTGATGGCGAAGTTGGCCGCTCGGACAATTCCCGATATTGATATCTGGGCGGTCCTCTATCACTAGCCAGTTAGGAAGAAGCAGGACAGAAGAGGAAGAAACGTGGTCCTTCGTTTCGGGTCTTTCGCCGAGCAGAGTGCCTCTTCTGTCTCTCTCTTTGAGAGAGAAAGAGAGAGCTTTCTAGCTAAAGTTGTTCTCTCTTCTTCTACGAGATGCGCAACCCCCTTTCGGTTCCACCCTGTTTCTCCTTCTCTCTCGCACTAACGTGGACTAGCTTTCCCGAGATTTATTATGCATGGGGCTGATGTATCGGACATCAGACGTACTGGGTCGGTGGACTGGGGTAGTTCGTGGGTCCGAAAGGGAGGGCTCTCTCGAGAGTGGACCGGGAGAGGATGACGGCGGAGGATAAGAGCAAGATGGAATAAGGGGCGAGGTAGAATACTCTCTTCCCTCCCAGGGCTTTTCTCTCTTCTTACTTTAGTTTAGTCACTAACATCCCCCTTCAGTTCCTTCCTTCCTTTTTATTCCTTTTTAGTTTTTATCCTTTTTCAGTTTTCATCCTTTTTCAGTTTTTCCTCTTTCTCTCTTTTCTTCTTTCTTTCCCTCTTTATATATCTCTCTGCATCTCTCTCTCTCTCCTATCTTTCTCTACATCACAGTTGACCTTCGGACTTAATACTTTGCGAGCGGCGTTACGATAGATTGAAAGGAGCACCTTCGAAGCCCTCGACTTGACTCTTATGTGCACTCATATTTATACACACATGGAAACCACCAACACAGAAAAAAAGCGTTAAGTCTAAAAGGGGACTTAAATTAAAGTAAGTTAAATTAACGTAAACTAGACCTTTTTTTCCATTGTGAATTGTACGTCCATTTGCTTACTTCCGAATCAAAAGTGACACACGAGGTTTAATTGATTAACGAACAACTGCATAATTAAAAATACAGGGGAAATCAATTTTATGATAGAAAGAATGAATTAATTAACAATAATAATTTACGATTTCTGTAAATTTTTCTACATTGAAGTTCCTACGCCTCAGCTCGCTTATCGCGTGATTATCAGGGTTGGGTAAATTACTCTCTTATAAAAGTATCTTAAGTATCTTAAGTTAAGTTACGTTCAACACAGACAAAAATATCTAAGAAATTTATTCTAACGCTATTCTCTATTTTTTGCAGACTTTCCTGTCGACCCTAAAGAATTTAGTGGATACACCGTCTTCGGAATCATTGATATGATATATCAGGTATTTATTAAAATAAATAGAGATTTTAATCTCTTAACAATTCTTATATAGGATCTCTTTTATAATAATTAAATTGAAATCGAATTGGATTAGGGAAGGGGATTAAATGAGACCGCCCGTTTAGTTTAATACGCGTAATGATACTTTGCTTCGATCTTTTGTTCGAGTCTCTACTTTTCAACAACGTAAGAGTGGTATAAGACGAGACCAGAGAAAACCTCCATTAAAGTCCCTAGAAGTGATTAGGACTCTGCTTTCTTCTCTTATATACTCCTTTCACTCTCTCTCTCTCTTCTCTTAGAATCCACCCCTTTCACTTATTCTTCCTCTCTCTTGTCTGGCTCATGCTCTGAGTCTTAGCCGCCCGCACCACCAACAATCCTCAGAAGCAGGGACATTAGAATAAAATTGACATGCCTCGTGCGACTGGATGCTTCATTACTACATAATTCATAGATAGTTGTGTCATTCGCTAGCTGCTATCCTCAAACTTCCATGACCTTATTTTAATTGAAAAACCTCGTGATGAAATGTATCTAGTTAATAGATAAGTCCGGAAAGGTTGATACTATTTTTCGATCAGGCAGACAACGATTACCTTCTTTATGTCGATCCTTCTGTTGATACAAGTTCGTGTGTAAACAACACTAAGTGTTGGACTAAGATGTAGTTCGTGATGGGTTATCTCTTTTATATACTGATTAGGATTTTATTAAAAGTGAAGTATAAAATGAGATTGGGCTACTTCAAAAAAATAAGAGAAGAATTTATCTTTCAGAACTTGGAAAGAAATCATCGCTTTCGAAGATTTCTACATTTTAATGAAGAAAGGCGCAACTTTAGAACTAAAAGGATACTTTTTAAAGTACATAACTAAAAACTAGGGCATACGTTTCCCATGACGAAACGCCAAAAATAAAATGAAATATCAAGTAATTAATTAAGCGAGTCTTAAAAGAATTGTCGCGTGTCAATATACAAGAATAGTGATATTGAACCTGACAAAGAAAGATATTTTAATGAAATGAAAAAGTCGGAATATATCACCCTTATTTTTCCCCATTTAATCAGCGCTTTACCGTACATCACTTAGTAATTAAAAGAGGCCATCGGCAAAGGTGGCAGTGAGCATCAGAGCCTAATCCATTTTGCGGACCTCTCCTACAGCGGGTCATAGCAGGCGAAGGGGGTAGAAAAAAAGGTCGTAGCCTTTCTAATTTAATCTGGCGAATGATTCCGTGATTCTCGAACTCGGTGGCAACCCTTTCATTACTTAGTTCCCACCCCACGGTCACCCTTCGTAGCGCACCCCCTGAGAACCCCTACGCAACACTAAATCAGCGACCAGTGTAATTTTTGTAATGGGAGGTGTGGCCTTGCACGGGTAGTTACGAACTGGTGGGGAAAATTCTCCTCGCAGTGGGAATTTACACCCCTCGTTTTCACAGGGTGGGGAAGTTTGACGGCTTTGAGGGGTGGCTTAAATCCACAACGTTAAGGGCGCTCGTCTGTAGCGATTTCAACTTCCGGAACAAGTCGATTTGGCTCGAGACTTCACTTGCGCTTTCTTGATTCTTAATCTTATATCTATTCATTGCATTATGGGCTTTCTAATTTTTTATTGGATATCCAAGCGTTGTGGACGATCTATGATTTAATTTTGCAGAATCAGAATGTTTTAAAGCGTTACTCCTACTCAGTGCTCTCAGATCGAGCTAAAAATTTACCCCTCAGTCTATTCTATAAGAAAATGGAAAAAATGCAAAAAGTTCGCAAATCGTTTCTAAATATCTTAAAAGATTCTTGGGAAAAGTTTATGACACCGTGCTTTTAGTAAAAGGAGTTGTTAGTATCTAAAAAAAAGCATCTAAAATTAATTTCTTAGCCTATTAATAATTCCTGTCCTATAATCTTCCCTGGGACGATTAACTATTTTCCATCCCCTCATACATCTATTATTTCCATACAAATTAAACACTTTTTCAACTGAACCTAATTTCTCATTATTGCATAGTCCCCTTCTAAATTCTAAGCTAATAAGCCTATTAAAATGAACGTCAAGATCGACTTTTCAGAAGCAGCAAGCAGCTGGACGTGGATCTATACGCGTTTGCTATTTTCATATCGCAGATAATCGGTTTTCCGTTTCTCCTGTGTTTCCATCAACCCTCGTCCCTCACACCATTTAAATTGCGTAACTGCACCCTCGATCGGGGGATAAATTGCGCGGTAGAATGTGGAGGGGACTTCATCTCCAAATGGTGGGGAATCAAACACCCCTTGAGGGGTGATAGTCGCACAAGTGGGGATGACGTGCCATTTAGGAGGGGATCGGGGGTTGAAGTCGATGGTGGGGGTGGGTTTATCACTGTGGTGGCGTGCCGCGGCCGCACGCGACAGTTTACTACCGACTGTCGGAGCGGCAGGTTCGAGAGCTTTTTGATTCTTCCATACGCGGTGATTCTATTGCTCGTTGATAATATTTTTAAACTTGGAAGACAAGTTATCAACCAAAAGTAGTTGAAAAACAAATCGGTTCCACCCTTTAAGAAAGGATTTTATTATTTTATCCATACAATTGATATTAGCCAAGGCAATTTGCGATAATTTAGTGACTGGTTTGTGTTCTGTTCATTTGTGTTGTTGCTGTTTTTTGATGTTTCTGTGAAGTGCGGGTTGATTTTGTTCCCGTCTGGACGAGACTAAACAGATTTCAAAATTGCTCCCAACGCCAAAGGGTCACGTGATTCGACAACGTCACCAGGTAATTACCACCACGTGGGAATTCTGATTTTTAAAATATTTTTCTTTAGGAGAAAATTCATTCTTTACCACTTTTCTGGTCCATTTCGCATATTTAAAAAGAAAATTGGTAAAATTCTCTTCTCTGGAGTTTTCAAACGCACAATTTTTATGTATAAATATATGTATATCTTTCAAACATTAAGTTTTGTTATACTAGAGGAAATTGACATGAAGGTTGATAAGAAATTCTGTTTTCAATATTTATTTAAATGATTACAGATAAAATTGCAATTATATTAAAGTATTATTGCTCTCACTATCACTAAAGCACGGCACGATTTTAAATAGAAGAATTTAAGTAACTCTTGAAAAAGTTGATAAATATCAAGGTTGGCAACTTTTTTTATCTGCAATTTTTTTCATGACTTTTAAGAATTAACTGCATTTTTAAATCTGAAGAAAAATCGAAACACTGCAATTATTTTTAATAACCTTTGTTTATATTTTCAATGTAATTATTCTTAATAATTTTTAATTAATAATTTTATTTCTTGTTGAACATTTTCAAAAGGAGACTAGTTGATATTATTGAAGATATTTTACTTTTTGAAATAGAAACCTAGAAAGTTCCTATCAAATAAGTATTAAAAGGTCTTGAATATATTTAGGAGATTACCTGTCTCGTCTGTCGCACTAATTACGACTGACATTCAAGACCAGCCATGTTTAGTAAGGTTTCCGTCATCGATACGGATTCCTTAGAAGTTAGCTTGTGTGCCTTCTCGTTAAAACATTTCTGCATTGCGTTACATTAGGGGCTGAAAACTTTGCAAATTGCAAATCTCATTTGACCTTAATCAGATATTGGAATTTCGTGCTTTGAACTTACCTCGCAATTCAAATTTAACGAACATAATTAACTCTCTGGGAAAGGAACATAGTCTCATTAAACTTTTACGCCCGAATTCACGTTATTAATTAAAAATCATGCTGTTGAAGCTAAATTAGCATACTGTTCCAAATAAAAAAATACAGACGAAGATCATAAATTGATTCACAAAGTGTATAAATTTTCTATGCTTCTATACGCGTTTCAAACAACTTGCTTCTGGTTTTATTCTACAATTTTTAATGCTGAGAAAGAATTACTTAAAATGCTTAGAATGCCTAAAAGATTTCTATTGTCACCTAAATACATCTAAAGCTCGCTAAAATGTTCATTAAATCCGGCTTTCAACTATTTTGTGGAAGCAATTTGACTCATTGATTCAAGTCATATAAATGAGTGGTTAAATTTGAACCCTTGATATAATGAAGCTCTGCTCGAATCTCAGCCTAGCGAATTGATGAATCCACTGCTTAATGGGAGAGCGAATATTCAGCCGTTTGGATTTCGATAATTGGCACTAGTTTCAGCGCGCACTGTCTCGTTAGTCGAGCAGCTAAAGAGAATGGCTTAATTATTTCGTTTGAAGTTCGAGAAGGTTTAAGATAGCTATAGATTTGCCCCTCTACATGCTCTTCGCCACTGTGCTTCGCACGACTACAAATAAATTGAGAACGGCACAAACGTTTATTTTGCTCGACAAATTGGTGCGGCTAATTAGCCCCGGCTAAAAGCGGAAGTATGACGTTATACCGCACTAGAAAGAGGCAATTGATGGGAAGAACCGAGAGCGAGTCATCACCACAATAATTTCCCCTTCTCTCTAACACGCTTTCTTCTGTGTCTTGTTTTCAACAAACGGAAATGAGACTGCTTTAATTTCATCAAAATGCCCGAAATTCCTCTTGCAATGACGCTTTAGCGCCTCTAATCATGCTGAAAGGTTCATTAGCATTCTCACAGAATCTGCCTAAAAAATTTATTGGTCAAGATTCGGAGGTTAACTGAAATAACTTTCAAAATAGAAAAAGAAAAAAACTCAGAAAAAATTGTAGATTCGTTATTTTTTCTGTTTTCGAATAATAAAGTTTTAAAATTATTTTGGCGTGACGCAGCCGCAGAATATTTGATGAATTTAAAATTTTAGAATCCTCCTAATGGACATTTAATCAAAATTTTCCATTATGAACTTTAAAAATAAGAAAGTTTCAATTTGAAGATATAAGATGGATTGGTATTGAATGTTTCATGTTTTGACGTTAATGCAATCTGGATAAATAAATGTTTTATTTTTATCATGAACAATGACGAACTAATGGAGTAACTACATATGTATATATGTGGCTTTCCAATCGCTCTGAAGATAATTTCACTCCGATAAGAAGCCACTTTACCCGATCGAAATATCAAATATAATCCTCTTAAGTTAGAACGCATCTCGATATCTCACGACTGACCATCGCCCGACCCCAAGTTAACTTGGTCGACCTCTTCGAAACGTTGCTTTTACGGCGATTGAAATTTTCAACTTCTTTGGGCACTCCGCCAGGTGGCACTCCTGTGTCTATTCAATTTCTTCAAGACCAAAAAGAATTTCCAAAATATTTATTTCCAATTTTTAATTTAAACTAGCAACTATTATTCCCGTTAAAAATGTTTTTATAAGTTGAAACGGCGTTAACGTTAGTTGATTTGTAGAAATAAGATAGAATTAAAATGATTTGACTAAATTGAATGCAATATGAAAAGAGTCTTTATTTGATTTTAATAGCAGCTGAAGAATTTTCTTTTGGCTGTAGGAAAAGGAGTGCACATCAGATCTCGAGAGAGGTTTCTTTTTCAACTCAATCGTTGAGTGTAGAGTATTGGCGAGAAGGATATCTTTCGATTATCAAGACCATCCGTACCTACCGCCTTAGAAGGCCAGGTCCTATTGTCTTCTTGGCTCTTTCAATTAATGTTTTGATTGATTTTACCCCGTCGTTTATCCCATTTCAGTGTGCGCCCTCCCCTAGACGCCATCAGGAAACGAAGCACTTTCTCCAAATGGCAAAATGTTGCTTCCACCTTTGTTCCTCTGAAATGCTTTGTTTTAAACTACAAAGATATTGTGAAAAGTATACATAGAAATCTCGAATGGATATATCATTAAAGAGGAAATAAGGATTTTAAATTCTGAAGTTCAGTCGATAGAAGTTTCGAAAAATCAGTACAAGGTTCAATCCTCTCTTAAAAAATCCTCTCTTAAAAAAGTGGTGTATAACGAAATGTCTCGAAAATCTCGCATACATTGTTGTTGCAAACCTGATTGGCTTTTGAATAACGAATAAGAAGGAAAACAAAATAATAGCGAATGTTTGTTTGCTCGTCCTTTAATATGAAGTCCGTTGGTGGGTGAAATAATGCAAGTTGAATTAACCAAGTAATTATGTTTATTAAAATTAATTCATATACA
>JAUEJJ010000018.1:1411835-1430381 GCA_032164275.1 Synergus coniferae | reverse complement strand
GAAGTTTGGGCCTACTTAAAATTCCTTCGATAAACGAAGCGTTTGAAAGTTGCGTAACGTCATTTTGAGACTGCTTGTCAAAAAAATGCATAACTATTTTTTATAACAAATCGGAAAAGTTTAAATGAGCATATCATTTTCAAAACAGTTTTTGAAGTATAGCTCTTCCAATTTTCATGTAAAAATATTCACGGAAAATTAACGTTTATTTCATAAGGCGTAAAAAGGCTCCTCATGGTAAGAATATGTAGGTAGATGTAAAGTGCCGGTACGTTTAGCAATTTTGACACCAACTAAATGATCATTATTTTTATCGGCATACGTGAACAATTGCTATTACAAAAAAAAGCTTTATAACAAATATAAACATATTTTTCTTTTCATTGAAGAAATAATAAGAATTTTTTAAAATAGTTTAACAATTATGTAAACTATTTATAATAGTAGTTTTTAAAATGTTTTACTATTATCACTCATTATTAAACATTTGTCAAGTAGATGTAATGCAAATAAATCTCAGACTCCTACTTTTTCATTTAATGAATTTGTTATTTGCCACTGTTAATAATTAAGAGCATATTAGAAAAAATATATCATTCTATTGTTTTGTAACGAGCATTACTGCGCTGGCTCGTTACATACGCATACTGTATACGCGTTATCGATCGACGTGTCACGTGATATCCCCACTCCTCAGGATAGTCAACCAGACCGACCGACACTCGACAGATGTAAAAGCACTCGCAGTGGCACTTTTCGACAGTTCGCTGAGAGCTGCAAACTGACTTAGGTCGAGGTGCAGAGCCCAGCGGTATTCACTGCATCTGATCGTGAGATTTACGTCTTCTCTGACATTACCCACTTAATAAAATGTATTCGCAATCGACTATTTGAAAAGGGACAATTACAGATATTAATATCTTGAAACGGTATTTGATTTTCTACAATTACTGTTTCTTTGAATTTCTAAAACTTATGGTGTGTATATTTCAGACTGAGTCAAATGCAGGTCTCATTAAATGGGATGACTTCTCAAAATTATTTGAGATAGATCGTCAGAGCTGCCAAGGACAACTATGTCCTAAACTCACCTACAACCATATAAGTTCAAATAACTTATTGAAAATGAGAGTGGCTTTAGCTGTGCAGGTATAATTTACATCATTATTATGTTATGCATCAATGTGAAGATGCAAAATTTACTTGATATTCAACGAAATTCGACTGGCTGCTCTTATTTTTCCTTGAATATTCAGCTGTGTATTTTAGGAACATTGTATTTTACAAAATAATGTAATTAGATTTGATTAAAATTTTACAATGAAGTTTTCTAGTTTACCATTTGTTACAGATTTTCAGTAAAACAACAGCAAAAGGATTGCTAAGTTGTAAGGATTACGATTCGGAATTACAGGATGTGAATCAACAGCAGAATTTTGTCTCATTATAGATCGCTTGTTTGATTCCCTTAATAGAACGAAACCTGAAACAGGACTTGAATAAGTCTTTTACCGAGAAGTCTGCACTTCAAAGTGCAGACTTCTCGGTAAAAACAATATACAATTATATAAAAATATTTTATTGCGCATAATGAATTAATTAAAAACAACACTTCAATTGACAGGTTTTATAAGAATCTCTTTTGTGGCTTAATAATTGGGAACAACAAGTTAAACAGGGATTAATAGCAGAAAGTCATTTTTTGACGAATAGCACAAATGAAGGATTGCGAGTGACTATTCAATAAACCAAGACCCCTTGGAGGTATATGTATCAAATATACATATATGGGACATTCTTTTACAAATCGTACAGATTTGGACGAAAGTTGACCGACCCATTTTTGATTGAGCTAATACTTTTTTTACGGGTTCTTTATCGAAAAAGAGAAGATACGTATTTGAGGATTTTTTTTATTTTGTAATTTTTTGAGAAATAAGAAGGGTTGAAAAATTGAGAATTTGAGTGTAACCCCTTAAAGGGCTTTTAACCAGAAGGAGTGAGGGTAATGAAATCCGCAACACCCTTCCTTTAAGTTTTTCACGTCTAGAGTAAGATTCTCACTTCCGAGAACCGTTTCTAGAAGGGTCTACTATAATGCTCGACGGTAGATTTTCGGAATTTTGAATTGTCGAACGAACGATTGGATAGAAAGTATCCCTTCTGGCACCTTCAGCTGCAGAGCATACTCTAGTGTTTGCGATTCTTAGCGATGCATATCCACCACTCAGTATTTTTCATACCCCGCTCAGTTTCCACAGAACAGTGGTCAGTTTGGATACCGCCTTAATCGAACGCTACTCCCGAACTCTTGTCAACTCGGTAACCAAGCCAGATATTTCTTTATCCAAGCGAATCCAATTTTTATAATTTCAGATTTTTCTAGTTGCCAAAATAATGACCAAATAGGAAGTATTCCTTCTGGCGCTTTCAGCTGCAGAGCACACGATGTTTACACACCCCTTATTAGTGCTTAACTCTCTTTGAAAAATTTTGCACATTAAAGTAGCGTAAGTAAAATTATATTAATGCACTCTAAATAATAAACACACTTGCGGGTAAATACACTTACTTTCGTTTTCTGTACAAAATTTTTCAAAGAAAACTAAAATATATTATACTAAAAGGGAGTATGATATTTAATAAAAAGCAATCCCCAATTGATTTGAAAAAGAAAATGTTGCATAGAAACAGAGATAGCGCAAAAAAATTGTTTTGGGGGGTGAACTTTGGGGGTGCTTTTCACCCCTTCAATGTATATATCGGTATATAAAAAAAAATACGTATCTCTTATTTTTTTGTCCTCTACAACATAGCAAAGTTTCATTAAAGTCGGCTCCTGACACTTCGGAAGGTTTTCTTGTTAGTGAAAATTAAAATTCAATTTTAATATTTAATTCTCTTTAGTTTAATTCATTAATTATTGTGCTCCTTATCGTTTCTTTTAAACAAGATAAAATTTATAGATGCGAGAAGAAAAATTTTCTTCTCATATATTGTATTTAATTAAAAAAGTTATAGTATTTTTAATCCAGAATCTAACCAAAAGTATCGAAAAAATAGATAGCAATTAATTACACGGATTGACAAATTTATTGAAAAATAAATTAATAATAACGAAATATAATATAAGTTCCAGAATTTTCAAGTTTCAGAATTCCAAATTTAACGATTTATAAAATCTTTTAATTATTTAATTAAAATTATTATATTGTTTGATTAACTAATTTTTTAAAATGGTTTGTTGTAAAATTTTTAATTTTATATTTTAATAAATTTCAATTTACAGAAATTAAAAATTCTGTCATTTATAATTCGATATTTTTATTTTTCATCATATTATGTATTCTACATTTTTCTTGGATTCAGAGATTAACCAAAAATACAGAAAAAATAATAGATACGTTGTTTGTCTTCTACACGAATTGACAAGTTTATGTAGAAATAAACTAATAATAAAGAATTATAAGTGCCCAAATTTTTAAATTTCAGAAATGCAAATTTAACGATTTATAAGATTTCTGAATTGTGCAAATAATAAGTAATTAAATACGTCCGAAATTTTCAACTTTACGAGATTAAAATTTTGTGAATTAAAAAAGTGTAGAAAATTCAAAATATACATATGCAACCGCACAAACTCGACTGGTGGCGCCAACTACAGATATGTGCATAAACTAATCACTTGCCGCATCTAGGTAGGTACTAATATCTTTGACACTAGGTACTCCCGAACTCTTCAGTGTGAAGGAATTATTTAACAGAAAGAATTTATTAATATGATTAGAGCGCATGTGCGAGAGAAGGAATGAAAGAGTGGGGGAGAGAAAAAGAAAAAAGGGAGTTATGGCGGGCAGTGAGCTGCGAGTAGAGATCGAGAGAAAATCGAGAGCGTAACGAAATCAGATTTGAATATCGCGGAATCGGTACGAAAATTTTTGAAAGAAGTAAAAGCAGGAAGTGCGAAACTTCAACTCTCGAAGAGTCAGTGGCGTTGCAGAAGTTGTTTACGTGGCGACCACTGTGGTGACTCACTAGGCGACTTTTCTACGCATAAAAGTGTACTACTTGCGATCCTGAGTTTTTACCTAAATCCGCGATGCTATTATTTGCAGTCAAGACCCGAGATCTGCAAATAAACGATGGTTGAGTGTAATTAATTTCTTTATCTCAAAATGACTCATTCTCGCTGGTTATCATTGGCTCGCCCCTTACCTCGACCCCTCTTCTCGCTGAGCGGATGGTGATCTTTATTAATCTGATTATAAATTTACTTGAATAGAGAATTCACTTTGCTTTTTCTTTGAAAATATAAATATTATTCCGAATCAATTCACATTCCTTTGGTTATTTGAGAACACATATTATTTAACAAAATAACCTGACGTCCATAATTTCAATTAAAACTAAATTAAATAATAAACTGCTTGGTATTTTTTGGTTAAAATTTCAATAGTAAAATAAGTATTAAGCTAAAGTCATTTAAATATCAAGTTAGAAATTCGGTATAGGTTATAATCTGTAAACAAAAATTTTTGTTTTTTTTTTCTAGATACTTAAAATTAACGTAACCGTTAATCACCGAAGCTAACAATTTTATAATAAATTTACAATTTTATAAACACTTCATATAATTTACTGTGATCAGTATTGTACATACTTCATGTATCTATTTTTTAAAGCGATTGCTTTTCCTCTTTTATGTTCATTTTGAATATACATCGCTGCAATATTTTCTTGGCATGCGCAAGAAGTGTGGCTTATGGAGTATTTAAACTATCAATATTTTGATCCAAGCTAGTGCTCAATGATAGAGAGGCGATTGTATTTTAAATAATAGATGACAAAAAGAAAACTTTTCTGTTATTCATCTTGAAATGTTCGTGGTGATACAAACCATCATGAGCAGCAGAGGAATTCCATATGCGAAGATTTTGCATTCAAAGTTGGTACAACCGCACCGTGATACTTCCATTTAAAAAAAAGGATTTAATGAATATTTGGCGATTAGTTTTTAAATTTTTCACTTTACCTCTGTGATAGTTTTTTCCCTTCTTGAATGGAGAAGTTGCTATAATTTTAGCCATCCTCACAATGGCTTAAGAATTGCTGACTCTAAGCTGTTTTACATCTACTTATGCTATTTCACCCACAATTTTCCGAGGAAAACTTAAAGGTTCTGAGTTAAACATCGTTCCGATACATTTCAAAGGGCGATGGTCAACAAAGAGGGGGGTCCTGGGCCGTGAGCGAATTTCAATTTCAGTATCAGCAACATGTAGGATTACAATAGTATAATATGTTATGGTAAACCTACAACTGGTGGTGCAATTGTTAAGTGGAACATAGGACAGTAGGTTGCTGTTATTCAACTAACAATAAGACATATCGTACTTATGTTTGGTATAAGATTAACGAACATGGACGTGAAGCTATTAAGGGGTTACACCACTATAGAATTTTCAAAAAATCGAAATTTTATTTTTTGCTTCAAAGGGGTTTTAGGGTCCTAAAAATAATATGTCAATCGATAGAGGTCGGAAAAAATGTCTAAACTTCCAAATTTTCAATTCTGCTGCAACGCCTCTCTGGTACACATATACAGTACTTAAAACCTTCAACGCGTTTTTTTTCGAAACCACATTTTTAAACTGGCCGCAAACATAACTCGAACAAATCCTTACCCATCGATTTGAAATTTGTAGTGTACATTCAAAATTACATTCTCCATCGACGTACGTAGGATTTTTTTCATAAAATTTTAAACTTTTCATTCAAACTTACACTATTTTGCGAAAAATCAATATATCGAAAAAGTCCTATGTACGTCTCGTGCTGTTGTTCTACAGAATCGAAAAAATTTTGATTTTTTGATCCAGGTAAAAAATTGCGTGAGTTGGGTTTCCGGCCGTAGACACCTTAAAAAAAAGGCGCCTACGGAGAAATGCTGCACAGCCGCCATTTTGTCATGAACGAACTTGAATAGTTTTTGTACTTTATAACTAGTACTATAAATCACATTTTACAGAATTTTGATTTACCTCTTTATTGCGCAAAAAAACCGAAATAAGCCTATTTTTTTGTACTCTAATTAAAGAATTATTTGGTTACGCGAAGCTCTAGAGTATTAAAACGTGTATTTTTAAACGACACAATTTTTATTCTTATTTTTTTTCAGCTGTTGAAAAACTTCTTGTAATACCTTGATAGAACAAAAACCACTCATTTCTGAGATTCCAGGATGGCTAGGTTTACTACACTATTGTAACTCTGCATGTTGCTGATACTGAAACAAATTCGCTCAGGGCCCAGAACACCCCTCTTTGTTGACCATCGCCCTTTAGTCTGTAACTCCTTGCTTCAAGCAATATGGGATAAACTTAATGTAGTGGAACGCTTTTTCGAATATTTTGAAAGTCTATGTGAGATGTTCTTCAAACCTTTCAGTCTTGTTCGGTAAAGCAAATCTTATATTAAAGTGTTTCGAACTAACGATTTTAACTCTACTGCTATGGCGATTTATTAAACTTGTAAACTCTAACTTACGTGCTTAGCAACTAAACATGATATCGTTAAAATGATTATCAAAATAATTGCAATTATCAGTAAGGTAACAGCTTTTCTGAGGTATTTCCTTTGATAGTCTCTAGCCTTTATTAACTCTTGTGCTCCCATTTCCACATTTCCATGCACAGTCTCGATACTGTTCTCGATCGTATCTAAAAAGAGCAAGAAATTTAATAAAAAAAAAGGAGAACATTATAGCGGCTAATTATAATATTTGCTTAATAATAAATATATTAGGCCACTACAAGGTGTTCCGTGAACACCTGGCACTTTCGTAGTGCTAAAACTGGTTCTGTGTTTCAGAGTTTACAGAAAATCATAGAATCAAGATTTTTAAATTCTAAAAAATGGATTGATTTGCTAGCGGTAAGTACTATCCAGTCCCCGTCGTTATCCAGAATGGCCTGGCACCTTTTCGACGTAGTCCGCTGGTAATTCTTGCCATATCTTCCTGATTTTTCGCGAGAGCTGTTTCAGGGTAAATACACGTTTTTCCGCAAGCTTCCTCTTTAAAAAATCCCAGACATTCTCGATTAGATTCGCATCGGGAGACTGTGACGGTCAGACCAAAGTTGTTATACCATTTTCTGCTTTCCAAGGGGGTACGCTGAAACAACTGAACGATCGTTTCATCCTGCTTGCTCATTGTTGCTCGTGATTTTCCTCTTTCGGGAAGATCGTCGACTGTTTGATCGACATTATAGCGCTCAACTCACTTCTTTACGAACGAATACGACTTCCTGAGGTATCTGGCAGTCGCGCTGTAACTCATAAGTAGTCCTTTTGGATGGGTACACAAGAAAATCCCTTCAAAACGTTTCGCGTACTCAGAACTCATTTTCACTCACGTTGGCTTTCTGGGACAATTCGAGCGATACTGGAACGACTCGGTAATTGCGCATTAGTCCTTCGAATGTACTTTCATTCAAAAAAAGAAACATTCAAATATTTTTAAGAGTTTTCGAAAAACCGCGGACACGTTCTTGTTGAATAGACTGTACATATATATGTATATACAGTCGAAATCACAGTAATATAAACTAAGAAAGAGGTGGACTGATATGAAAGTTTTTGTATTATAAAGTAAAAATAATTCTCTCTTGTCTTACACACTGCCTAAAGAGTCAGTTCTGAGTTAGTCTTCTCATATTTCTTATGTATAAAGAAGTTCTTTAATTAAAAATTGATTGTTCCCGAATTTGTCAAGTGAAGTTATTATTGACTCAAAATTGATTGAGTGCGTCGTTCCTGAATTTGCGAAGTGAAGCGACCACAATAAACAATGTGAATTTTTCTGCTTTTTATTTTTAACTTTTACAATTAAAAATAACAACGAAGTTATGTAATTATTGTTTTACTGTGAAGTGTAAAGATATTTAAGAAATTTTCGTTTAATAATCAAAAGAAGTATAAGTGAAATAAAAATTTATTTTGCTTAAAATAATATAAAACTTTAAATATAAAATGTGATCAAATCGAGGATCAGGTTTTCGTGGTAATTAAACAGTAACAGAATATCAGTACAATTTACACGAATTTTAAATATCATAAATATTTTTCTTCTTTTTAATTTTTTTTCCATGAACTATTAAGACTTGCCTACACCATCATAGATATTAAAAATGTTAATATTGCATATGAGACATCGCAATGATTTTTTTGTGCTTCAAAATTTTGTTTTGAACTAAAATCGTGCTAGAGAAATTTACAGATATACTTAAAAAATTTAATGAATAAAAATAGTACAATTTTTAAACATTTTTATTATATTCCATTAAGAAAATGTTCCATGCATGTACTGTCTACAATTAAGAAATTATTTAATAATAATTTTTAACATTGTAGAAAATATTGTATGAATTACGTAATGAATTGTAAAAAGTATTCGATTTGAATTCGTGCGGTGCACTGTGAGGGTACGGTGAAGACGGGAATTAAACACAGTTTTAGTAAACAATATGTAAAAAAATTAGAAATAAGTAAGAAAACGATTACATTTCACTCTTGAATAGAAAAAGTACCCTAAATCACAATGTACGATAATTTAGAGAGCCTCATACCAGCTCATACTATTTTTTTTGTTGGGCAAATCTCACACTGATTGAATTTCAAATGACAAATCTGGCAATACTGATTGAATTTCAAATAATATTTCTGAAATAATCAGAATTTAAAGGTAAATTTCTGTAGACACGCAAAAAGTTTCTATCATAATTGTGAACATTTTTTAATTAACTTTGCAAATATTTAAAATTAGAATAGTAAAATCCGAAAATTTTGAAAAGAAATAATTTGTATGAAAATAATAAGAAAAATAATGAATGTATATTTGAAGAACCATTGTGAAAACTTTAGGATTATTTATGTTATATATTTTATTATACAAAATATTTCTGTCAATTATAATAAATGGACATTATGAACCGCTGGCGACCAAAAGGGAATACGCCTGGATTCAGTCTGGCAAGTATGTTACCATATTGTGTCATTTTTAAAAATCTTTGGAATTTTAATTTTAAAGACTGATATTTATAGAGGATTTTAAGACGCAACTTTTTTTCTTTTACATAAATTTTTAGGTTTTGTATTTTTTGCGATAATTGGTAAAAAGTGGATTTCTTTAAAACGAAAAATCCCAATTTTTTTCATTTCAACTCGCACTAATTTAGCCAATTTTTATAATTTTTCGATGTCATCAACACTAAAGTACGTGTTTAAATCTTCTTAAACTATCTAAGAAAGAAAAATAAAAATATTGTAATAAAAAAAAATAGTTGTTAATTTTTTTAAGCGCTTCTTTTATCAAGCGAAATAGGTAAAAGTATTTATCATGAAACAGATTTCGAGGAGGTCTTAAGATTTTCATTAAATTTTGAATTATTAAATAATATATTTGCGAAATTTTGATAGAAGTTATTGGGCCGATATTTTCTGAATGAAAAATGGTTATTAAAAGCTTAATTTAGTGTAAATAAATTATTATATGAACAAAAAAGCGGAACGGCCTGTATGTACCAATTATGAAACAATTTCTAGGCACGTGACCCGATGTTTCATAATGGGTGTCCCTGTTTTTGGAACAGTTACGTACGCAACGAAATGTTTAATTTCTTGTATAATAATGACTGATTTGTTGTTATTCTTTATATTTCGTACAGTAGATACTACCGTTAACTTCTATTTCGAATTGAATAAAAGTTTTAGTTAATACTGAAAGACCTAATCTATAAATTATGTTTTACAAAAATATTGTGGATTAAATTTAATTTGTACGATTGAAACTTTAGTTACAAGGGATTAATTCTTATATGAGAGATGTGGAAAATATAAAAAAATCCAGGAGAAATACCTTTAAATATAATAGATGTCCTTATTCCATAAACGAATGGTGAATTAAATATAATATTTTCTTTTGATTCGTTCAATTGTGTTTATTATTTTTTCTATCACAGAAAATGAAATAAAATTATAAGCATATTTGAAAATGTTAAAATATAGAATACTTATTATAATAACGTAATAAATATGGAAATCACAAGAACATGGAACATAATTTAACTAACAGCATCATAGCAAACAGGTTAAATAATGTTAATAAATAACAAAAGAATATTACGCAGATTCTTGTTTAATTTCTTTTTGCAATTCTTTAATTTGTTTTTGTAGTTATTTTCTTCAGCTAATTTTTTCTTTTCTTGTTGCAAAATTTTTTTCTTTGCAGCCTTCTGTTCTTTATTTTCCTGTTTTTGTTCTTTTTCGAGTTGGGCTTTAAACCACTCATCCGAAATCCCAGCTGCACGTAGCTTTTTTTTACCAATTGCTTCAAGCTTGACTCTTTTCTTTTTCGGCAGATATTTTATTGGTAAAGTGAATGCTTGTCTAAAACTTTCAATTATATTTTTTTCATTAGTATCTGGGGGCAAAAAGAAACTATTAACACAAGTATCATATTACACGACAGTAGATGATCTTTTCTAAGCTCTATTTGTCTACTTACATTCTTGATCCATACTCATTACACGATTTTCCTTGCTTGCTTCAAAACCGTCATTTCCACCAACATTATTCGTAATGCGATCTTTCTTCTCTTTTTGCTGCATATTTTCTCGCAATACTTGATGAGTATTATTATTCATAATATCCTCAGACAAATTTATCTCTGAAAAAAATAACA
Organism: Synergus coniferae; assembly: GCA_032164275.1. Classification (NCBI taxonomy): domain Eukaryota; kingdom Metazoa; phylum Arthropoda; class Insecta; order Hymenoptera; family Cynipidae; genus Synergus; species Synergus coniferae. The sequence continues at coordinate 1,419,640 of JAUEJJ010000018.1, read as the reverse complement.
TATGACAATTAAGAAACGAAAGAATATGGTTTAAAATTATTAATGATCATTTTTCAGAATTTTCTTATAAACCTGCTTGATGAAGCACATTTTCAAATTCAATATCCAGATAGGATTTCGAAAAATGGGTCCCACATGAAACTCCATTATTATTCACCTCTAGAGGTGAAACTTCAGTAACATGTTTCGAGGAAACTTTTTTTTCATACGAAGAATTATTGTCATCCATAAATGTATCTTGCGATAACTTGCAACTAGAAATATACTATAATCCAGTGGAATGATATGTTCATTCGTGAGTTCTAAAGCAACGCTTCCTTCAGGGCAATTTTCCAATCCAGTTGGCTCATCTACTACAGAAACTAAATTCTGAATCGTCGATTCAGCAGTTACATCATCTTGACAAACGCTTGGTAAAATTATTATTTCGTTATTTTGTGGAACAAGATTTCTATTGTCAGATGGGGTTGCCATTTTTTTAGACTTTTCTAAGAGCACGAAGTGATGATTACTTAGTGTTTGGATGTTCTGGACTCGACACTTCTCTTTGACAGTAATTACTGGATTTAAAACAAAAATACATTATGAAATTTTACTCAAATAATTCAATGCTACAATAAAAATCATGTTTTTAAAATTGATAAAGTTTGTAAAAAATATTTCACAAATAAAGATAAAAATTGATCAATAATATAATATGATAAATATTTCGAAAATATCAAAATGATTACATCAAATTAGGCTTTTAAATATTTTTTTGAATATATAGATAATTAATTAAATATATAGTATTAATTAAATATCAGAAACTAAATTTAGTTAAAGGTTAGTATAATGATTATCAATATTTGAAACTCAAAAATTACCAAGAGAAGCCTTCTTAATCTTGAGCCAATATTCGAACAATCCTTTATTGTCAACGCTGCCAGTTCACATTTCACTTGCTTCAGCTTCTTCGAACTCTCTTAGAAATTCAGGAGTTATATTATGTTCAAAAGTCTGCAAATGCCGTTTTTGATCCTCAGCAATAATATTGGACACTAGCGACTGAGTTTTTGTACGGCTTGAAGATTTTCCGGCGAATTCTTCTTTTTCTTTTTTTTGCAAAAAACATCTTAATCGACTGCTTCAGAATCAAATGGCATTAATCCACTAGCCCTAAATCTATTTTGGATTGTTTTCTGTTCTTCTGTAAAAGAATCAAGTATCATTTTCAGAACCACAGGAAATTGTTCCTTTCTTAATCGCATGATATTATTTTGTACTTTCCACTTTGAATTCTATTTTCTGTTCCAATAGCCATGGATAGAAGACGTTCGTAATGTACTCGTAGAATGTTTCAGTTGTCATCCAGCCAGTTTCAGAAATGCCAATACCCCAACCACTATCTAGCAATTGAGATTTTGTTACTGGATGACCTCTTTCAGCTCTATATAAAATTCAATTAACGATTTCTTGTTCCTCGGCCTCAGACAAAACAGATGGGCCAGTTTTCGAATTCATTTTCCCAGGATTTTTCTCTTTTCTGCATATCGTAGCTGGAGGGACTCCATATGTATCCACTGCTCTTCTGAGAGAGACACCTCAACTAACTGCTTGGAGAGCCTGCTCCAGAGCTTCAGGGGAATAATTTTTTCTCTTAACTTTCTGATTTTTAATTTTTTTCTTACCTCCTTTCACTAATTTTTTAATTATGTTCCCAACTTTAGCATTCCTAACCCCACTTTTAACACCATTTACATTTTTAACATTGACCATGATTGGAAGTTTTCACCTGTAACAAGAATTTTAGTAGAAGAAGGAAATTAATCGATTCCTGCCTTTGCGAACTTCACTTTTGTGGTTAGGTCGTACAATTTAAACGAAAAAAGTTGTTGAGTGTATTTATCTATACGCACAATTGAAATGAAAGTTTATTCTAGTGTAAATTTATTCGGAATATACGAAAATATCATTAAAGACACACATTTTAATGCATTACATACCTGTTTCATAAATCGGTGCGAGAATCGGAAACGTGATTGTCACTGTGAAACAGCTGCCTCTCTCCGTTCCATAAATACAGACCATGTGAAAAATGGTGTACGTATTTTGAAACACTCTATTAAAGAAAACACTTCAATCAAAATAAGTAAAAAAAATTGATTCTGAAACTGCGAACCTTAAGCTACAGTTTGAACTATTACACATTTAAAATAATTGAAATTTGTAAGTATTCACGATAGAGTAGTTTACAGGCGCCAAGCCTCTTGACGCAGATAAAGTGGCAGCCATTTTTCACGAGTTTGGAGGTTCTGCTTAATTACATTTTTTTTTTCAGTGTTAAATATTTTAGAATGATAATTATTATTATACAAATGTGAAGTCTAACTTTGGTTCTTATTATAACAATTTTTTTATTCGTCAACATACTTTCAAATAATTAATAAATTTGATCATCTGGCAAACTGTTTCATAAATGGGACATGTTTCACGATAGGTACTTTTACCTTATCATCGCAACACTCAGCCAGATCTGTGCCAGTATTGGGTTTCCAGTATCACGCTAATGCTGTTTAACTCTGGCCAGTACTGGCACCGTACTGCGCCAATTGTAAATTTCCGCTTGGGCGGGAATTTGGTGGCCGAAAAATAGTAGACACCCTGTTTGAACCTTAGCGAACAACTTTCTCACTGGAAGTTTTCCGTAGCTTAAAACTGAACGCTACTGTTTTGCCAGATTTGGTTCCGTACTGAATATAAATACTGGTACGGTGCTACCTACGGTAGAAATTAATAACTGGCAGTGCTGCGCTAGTCGAGGCGCCAGTACTACACCAGGATTTTGACAAAAAAAATCTTTTATATTATTATTATACAATTATAATTATAATACTCTATATTTGTTAATTATTTACCTACTATTATTCAAAAAATCGCTACATTATTTTTATAATCGCATATAATTAAAATTTTTATTCGTCGCGGGATTCGAACCCCAATCTTCGCATTAAATTCCTAATTCCTAACGCCTAAAGCATCGCGGCTAACCTAACTTGAAATATGAAAAACAAAATCTAAAATATAAACTGCACCTGCAAAGCCGCATGATAAAATGTTTGTAACCAGTTTCATCTTTCATCGAAAATTTTCGGTGGGACTTGAAAGATTTGACTAACTTACTGATTCAACATTTCTTCTTTTCTAATAAATGAATGTTTTTTATGGAATTATTAAATTTGTATTCAATTATAAATTTCATTAAATTTCCAAAAATTCAATATATGAAAATTACAAAACTATAGAAATTTTTAATTCACAAACTTATAAAGTCTTCGAAATTTGAAATATAGCAAATTATAAAATTTTTTAAATTTCAAAACACCCAAAAAAATACATTCAGTGTTATTCTGTTATATATAATGTTGATAATCGAAAAATTCGAGTTTTATAATTTCCAGAATTTCTAGAATATATTAAATTTCGAAAGTTTAATTTTAAATTTGGGGAATTTTATTATTTCAGGGCTTGCCATTTCACAAAGTCAGTACCGTATCAGTGTCGTGCCATTACTGAGCTTAAATTTGGCATGAGTTTGTCGATTCAGTACTGGGACTTTTTTTATTACTGTACAATGCCGTTATTGGATCGATACTGGACTGACAGTATTGGCATTTGGATTTGATACAGTACAGACCCAACAGTAAAGTCAGTACTACGCCAACCCTAGCTGCCCAAGAATTGGCAGGACATGATTGGCGCAGTACCGCGCCAGTTGTAAATATCGGCCTAACCATGTAATTTCCACTTGGGCGGCTATTTCCCGTTTCTTTCTCGGTTTTTTCCCGGCTTTTCCCGGTTATGATTATCAAGTTTCCTCTTTCTAGAATCATGAATAAAACGCATTTAACATAAGGTTTCCCTATGAATATGGAATAATTTTATGTATTGCGATATCTTAGTATATTTCCACAGAATAATATTTTGGTAATAATTTATTGTGCTTACAACTTACAAACTTTGAGCGAAAAAGAAAGATGCTGTAACATTTTTCCAAATTATAAACTTATTTATTTATATACCTACACTACCGGTCAGAATTTTGGGTTCACCTGTTTTTCGATGATCGTTTAAGTTCTCTTAAATTTAATTACATCAAAATTTAACTTTTTTCTTTCAAGTAAGTGAAAAACTATAGGAAGCTGACTTATTAACCGGGTGGTGGGGGGTGCAGATTAGATTCAATATGCTTAGAAAATACTCTCGAGAAACATTATATTTTAAATAAAAACATTATCAAATGTTACATATGCAGGGAGAGATTCAGTCTCTCTTTGACTTTTATGATTTTCTGTTTTCTGCGTTTAATTTTCAGCTAATTTATGTTTTTTTTTTTTTAAAAAAAGACCCTATGGCAGGACATACAGGACATATTGTTCAAAAACAGGACATTTTACAGGACGCTCACCTCCGCAGGTCAAATTGCTAAAAAACAGGACTGTCTTGACAAAAATAGGACGTATGGTTACTTTAATTTTACAAAAAAAGAAAAGTGTAAAAACGCAAAGGTGCGCGCAAGACATTTAGTTTGAATATAAATCACTAGTATAATAGTCACAGTATTACTGTATAAAAAAGTTAACGACCTGTATAAAAATGTTAGATAAAATTGAACCAAAAGAAGCAAACATTTAGAGAAAAGTTGAGTGTATGTAAATGTAGAGTGTAGGTGTGTGTGGTGTTCAATTTACATTCTTAAGTGTAGGTGTGGGATATCTCGCGGTAACAAAAAGTTGTGTGTGTGTGTCAAAGAGTTTACAAGTCTACTTTTTTATTCGAACCGGTTTGCGGAATATTTAAACGGTACAGCTAAGGCGGAGAAAGAGAGGGAGGGAGAGAGAGAGAGAGAGCATATGTGTCGGTGATAAGAGAACGTGGGATTTTTCCCTCCCCGCCACGTTTCTATGTTGGAGGAATACATGCAAACGCAGCATGTCCATGAATCGGTAGTGTTAGGCGCTGCGTACACTGGTCGAAAATACACGAAGTACTCGTCGAACTCGCCCGATTTCATGACTTACTTTCTTTGGCTTTTAAAAGCTTTTATATGAGTATCGAGCTAATTTTCTCTTTTACAAAAATTTACGCGTTGACAACTGAAAGAAAGTCTTCTGTTAATATACTTGTAATCTAATGTAATGAAGCCTTCAAATATTTAATGATTATATTTTTCAGGATTTGGAAAAACATCCGATTTTACAGGAAATACGTTATAATATTAATATATAATATATTAACATTATTATTATAATATTAATTAATATTTTAACATATTTATTAATTTTTATTCAAATAATGATATTGTAGCATTATTTTCAGAAAATAGTCGTTAATGAAGGACGTAGTAATAAACTTAGATTGTAGGGAGGCGCCAGTTGGGTTTCCCCCAAGGATTAACATTTAAGGATTGTCGGGGCCGACCTATTTCTAAATCCCTCATTTATAGCAGGCCCATTAAGATCCTACCTTAACTCGAATGGCTACTTAGAGGCAATAGAGCGATAAAAGTATTTGGGGACATCTGGGATGACGAAGGTAATTTAAGAAAATCTGTAAGACGGGGTTGGGTACACCCTCACAACTTAAGGAAAGGGAAGAGGTCTAGAGGTACAAAAAGTTCATTAGGACTTATAATAGTCAGTCGTAGACTGTAGATCGGTAGAACCTGTATCCGTTAGACACTGTATTCTTTTTAATAAATATTCCTTATTGTATTTTACAAATCCTGACAACTCTTTCCTGATTGATATTCCTAAAAGTACCCACAATTTTTCAGAAGTGGGATACAAGTCCGATTTACGCGAGTGTTAATATCTGAAACGCGGTCCTGGGTGAATTCGAAGCTCGAGACGGAAAACCAAGTGCTAGTGTGTGCTGCCGTTATTGTTCTATAGTTAGTGAGACTTGTGGCCGGTTGGACTGGTGCCAATGGATCGACAAAGTCGAAGAGTGCGGAGAAATTTATGGATGGGATGATGTTGTGATTCGGCACTTCGGAATGGCAAAGCCTACTGGCGTGGCAAATCATTAAAGGGACAGTCTTCCTAGAGATGATAGACGAGATTGTCAATATTGGAAAAGTCTATTAGTGAAAAACGTTTTGAATCTGCGGCTTGAGGCTCAAAACTATACAAAGACACCGAGTTAGAATGTTGTGGAGTGTTTTTACGAAAAATTAGCTCATTGCAATGAGGCGAAGATGGATAGCGAAGAAGAGATAGAGTGGATAGTAAATGGATTGAATAATAATAATAGATATGGCGATTTCCTCGCACCCATGAGTCGATACAAAGAGCCTCATGATCTGTTACCAGATTCAAAGGCTGGAAGTTTGCAGTTTGCACATCCGAGAAAATCCACCGAGGAGAAGTGAAGATTCCAGAAAAAATGAAAAGAAGGAGTGACCCTGCAAAACTGAACTGCTATACATGCAGAGAGAGCGGACATATCAGACGTGAGTGTCTGAAGCTGAAAACCAGAAAATGTTTCAAGTGCGGAGAAACGGGACATTTTGCGCGAGACTGCGGTAAAAATCGTGAAAAAGTGAACGACACAGAGTCTTCAAATGCCGTGAGCATGACTTCAGGAAGTCGAAAAACTTTGAACTTTTTCGGGAACACACATCAGAAATATTTTAAAAAAGCTCTGTTAGATGGACATCCATTGACCAGCTACGTGGATTTAGGTAGCGGTGCCGTGGAGATACGTGAAGGAGATGCAGAGCGTATCGGTTTGAAATACACAGTCAAAGATATCGAACAACTAGTGGGTTACGGACAAGGAGTCGTGAAACCAATCGGAGTGTTCAAGGCATTTTTAACTATCGATGGAGTGGGTGTTTGGGTGGATAGTCATGTGGTACCGAATGAAGTGCAGGAGGTACTCTTATTAATGGGCCACCCTTACACTGCACAACGACATGTTGTGATAACCAGCAGAAATGGGAGGCTGCTCATTAGTACGAACGAAGATTCTGCCCCTACGGAAGCTGTGGTGGAATCAATAAAGACAGTATTATGTGTGAACGACTCGGTGATAGTACCTAACAGTCATATGGGTCATATTGGCGTGAAGTTAGACTTTAAGAACACAAAGTTGTTCGTGGAAGGAGGTTTGCGCGAATCTGAACATCATCTTCCAAGGTGCGTGATTGAAACTGACGAGCGAAGAGAAGCCCTGATATCGGTGCTGAAATTGTTGGGGAAAGAATTGAAGATCATCCCAGGAAGTACGGTAGCTCGAGACGAGATGTGCGAGGAAGGACAGATGAAGTCTCGCAAAATAAATGAAATCCCAGTCTCCTTGGATGAGGTGAACACGGATCTTGAAGGTGAAGAAGCAGAACACCTCCTCGACTTTTTGAACGAGTATAAGGACTTAGTGACTTGTAACATGAATCAACTTGGATGCACGAATCGGATGGAGATGCACATCGAGATGGAGAACGAGAAGCCGGTCTTTTATCAACCTTTTCGGCTGCTTTATAGCGAGAGAGAGCAGACTAAGGACCTGATCAATGAAGTGAAGTAGAGTGACATGATTGAGGATTGTCATTCTCCATATGCCAGCCCGATATAGTTGATAAAGAAGTCGAGCGGAGAGATGAGGATGTGTGTCGACTACAAGGCACTCAACAAATTGACGGTGAAGGACCACAATCCGATTCCACGGATTGACGATCTCATAGAACAGTGTTTTTCAATCTTTTTGATGTCGCGACCCCTTTACAGGTTGAAATATTCTGGCGACCCCCTTGTGTCATAGAA
>JAUEJJ010000018.1:1400511-1411735 GCA_032164275.1 Synergus coniferae | reverse complement strand
CCTAAATCTCTACCCTGGCTGACTGAAGCGTCCGCAGGGATAAATTGAATGAGAGGTGGAAAACCACTTCGTTACAATCTATTCCTCTTGTGTGGAATCTTTTGCAGAGTGAATATCGTCAGAAATAATGTTCTCCAGTTTTTGTCTATGTAAAGAAAAAACAGAGAGGAAAATTTGTTGCGGGTAATTTTTAAGTTGGTAAAGTTTAATTTTTTCGCATCAAAACACAATATGGTACAATAAGTTGACATGGTAACCGTACCTTATATTCAGGGTAGTATTTACCCATTTGAGGGTAATTTTTGTTGTGGGTAATATTTACCCTGAAATCGGAGTAAATATTACACTTGGATTTTTTCTGTGTGGAAATATATATATGAAGTTTATGAAGTATGTTTATGAAGGAAGTAAAAATGGCCCAAACATCTATGAAATTCTTCACTTACCCTAGAGCAGCAAAAATAGAACAGGCATGCTGAGCGAAAACCATAAAAAGTGTATCTGCAGCCAATGAAGTGGCTATTTTAGCATAAGCTGCGATATAACCATGAAGCATAATCCATAAATAATATTTTTCATCGTTGTCTAATCCATAGTCGTCTTGGTAAATGAATTTTCTCACCTGTGTCTCATTGCGTGGTACAATTATATCCAGAATATATGGTACCATCGGTAGTAACAAAAACGTAAGTGATGTCGTTATAATGTAAACTTTAAACAAAATACATATTGTTTCAATTAATTAAGTTATGTTTCTGCAATATAGTATTACTGCAATATGCTTATATATAAATTAATATTTAGATGTACTCATATATTTCACTGTAATTTTCCTTGCCCGTTGACCATACAATTTTATGATCTTAAATTCTGGTTCCGAAGACAAAACCTCCCAATCATTTTTCATGGTCATAAATAGTTTCTTGATCTGAATCGAATTAGTTACTGAGAGAAGTTATTATTTTAAAAAAGTGCAAATATTTGTTTTAAATACCTTTTGCTCATTGTAGAAGAAATTGAAGCCTTTTAAGGCGTAAATCACAGTCGTTAAAAGCGGAAGGGTGCGTTCTAGCGTAGTATCTAAACCATCTCCCCAAAGTTCATAATAGCATATCGACTAATCACACACGAGAAATATTTTTCTTTAAATTATGCATTTATATCTATAGAATAGCAATGTATATTATATATGTTATAGCTTCTTATATTCAAATGTTACCATAAAATACCGATACTAAAATACAAGAAAACAAACGCCTGTTTTCATCTGTTTTATACATTCACACTGCCTGAACATATAGACGGAGAGTTGGCTACAGTAAACTCAATATGCATCGGTTCAAACAAAATTGAGGGTCCGGATGCAATAACCAGTCATAGAATTCTATCGCTCGATTTTGATGGCCTAACTCGAAGAAAAACAATCATAGTTTTTGAACCGTTGAATTAATCGATGTAATATTTTCCAAAAAACTTCTTTATTCCTTTTTGAACAACCTTGTCGATGGAACTTTTTTTTTGCTGAAAGTCCTTCGACTCCACAAGCGTTGGAAAGTATCTATGACCAACTTTGATGACACGATGAAAAAAAATGATTAACTTTTTTCCATGTAAATATTTCAACGTTTAACCTTCACAGTTACTCCTGAAACAGTTCAAAGCGTAATTCTTGTAAATTTTATTACGAAACTCTCAAAATTGAGTGACTGAGCACGAGTTGGTCAAAAAAGGTATTAAATTTTGGTTTGGCGAAACAATAGTTTTTTCTATTTATCTCAAAAACTAAAAGAGTTAAAACTTTTTTTATGAGGAAAAAAAGATGAGTAATTAAATTTCCTATTCCAATGTATATTTCAAATATTAAAATTCGAAACATGTTTTAAAAACTCTCAGGGGCCATCAAAATCGAGCATTAGAATTCTATAACTGGTTATTGCATCCGGACTATATGTATGGGCGGGCAGTCAAATGTGTAAATTTTCCGACAAAAAAAGTATCTTGGTTCTAGGCTGAAAATTCGTATACACTAAACTCTCGAGGTAAGTCCAGTTTTGGTTGGTCGGGACTCATCGCGAGTGAATTGGCTGCTAATATATTGTGACGTGGTACTTTTATACTACGCACATTATCTAAAATTCTCGGTAAAATACCATAACGTTTAGCACAGAGTCACTATTGCTGTTTGCACACAGCTAATCAGCTGATCGGAGCACATGAGCTCTCTGACAATCAGCTGACCACAAACAACGATCCGTATCTGGAAGACCACTACATTAAGATTCATGACGCTCATACTTTCTTGATTTATTTCTGTTAACATGTTTAACTCTGAGCCATGGGGGCTCAAAGAAACCACACTCACACTCACACACATAACGCGTTCATTTCCGCATTGTTGAGGCCCGAAGATGACCCTGGTCAAGGTGTATGGATGTGATTCCAGTGCACACAAACGACCAGGAAGATGAAATCGGTCCAGGCTGTTAGAATTATCTTGTTTCGATGCTACATCTTGCGTTGTGTGTTGGAACGTCGTTACTTGACGAGAAGGATGATTTCAAATATTGCCACCAACCTCTATCTATGTTAAATGCTGCCAACTACCATCTCTACCTCATCTTGGTGATTCTTCTTGTGTTGGGCGTTGCGTCATCATGGCTTGAGAAGGATTCGTAGTCAATCGCCAGTATAGCTAGTGAGACCTCTGTAGCCCAGGCCCGAAATACTATTATTTGAATTAATTGTCTTTTCTGTAAGAGAACTATATTATTGCCTAGTGAGCCTTAAATATATTAATTTAAAGTATTGTCGGAGATGAAAGACTTCGTTTCAGTCATCGAATAATATATTCTCATATATTAACTTGGCAAATAGGCGAGAAATCATTTTGTAGTCTTCCACATTTCGCGCCACGTTATCATCTGCAACATTCTGCTGTTTAACTTACTAGACAATGAGCGTTGAGCTCAGTCCAAATGGCCGCCTGACTGAGAATACTTATAGAGCGCGGAGCGTCACTCATTTTCTTTCCGACAGTGATTCTCGAAGCTGCCTAGTTGTCATAGTTTGCAAAGTCATTCCTTGTTTGTGAAATATTCTATCTTTGAGAAATAATTCAGTATCATCAGTTGTTCAACGATTCAGCCGGTAAAGTTTCTTGTTCCTTTGCGGTAAAACCTCTGTTCACGTGGCTATTTATCTTTTGTGTGACTTTATCTTGCCGAAATATCTAATTTAGTATCGAGGACGTGAACACAGAGTTTCACCTTTCTTTTGATAATTTTCTGATTTTATTCTCTTCTTATTTCTGATTTTCTATTGCTGATTATTTCTGATTTTGTGATTTTTTTAACTTGTGATTCGCTGAGTCCCTTTTCTTTGCTGACACTTAAGTTAACCTAAAATTGCATTTCTTGCTTAATTAATTCATTTTCTTTTTTGATTCATGGTTTGTTGTCGGATTGAGCATTAACATTAATTGTTAATTATTAGATTTTAGAAAATTTACTTTTATTTGTAAATTTGAAATCTGAAAAACGATTTAATTTTGTACGAAACTCTAACCTTTTGATTTATATTGTTCTGAATAAATGCAATGATAAACCTTTTAAATAATTAATTGGGTGATTATTTATTGATTTAAGAAACCTTTAATGATAAGAACCACCCCCTCTACCAAAATGCGTCAAGCCGTGCTAGCTGAGTAAAGATTCCGGTACACTTTGTTTCAGAATTAACATCTATCTTACGTTAATATCTTATCTTTCGTTAATTGAATTTGTTGACTGAGAAAGTCCTAATTCAATTTAATAATTGGTTGGCCAAGAAAGCCATAATTATTATTTAATTTTCTTACGTCGAGTTACCTATCTTACATTGAAAGTTTAAAAATTATCTTTTACGAAAATTATCTTACGTTATGTTGAAAACTATCTTACGTTAAGTTATGTTTTGATGAGTTAAGTTGATCTATGATAGATCTGGCGACCAAAACTAATTTTTATCTTACGTTACATTTCCTGAAACTTAGTGCCGAAGGTATATTATTATCTACCATATCTGTTTCCAAAAAAATAATAATATCACAATATATAGTCAGTTATACACTGCAGATAGTCAAACTGACTATCTGCAGTGACTCTATTTTTCTCCGCGTAGAAATGACAACAATGGCTTGAGCCTTCATGTAGCTCATTGTTTCTCAGTCATGTCTCTGTCAACTCGTAGCTGTCATTGTTTATAAAATTCCTGCCCTTTTTGGCGTCAACTTATCTCGCGCTTTTTTAGGGCTAAAGAATATTTTCTCAAAAAACTGGTGAGTACACGGAAAAAACTAAGTAGTCAAAGTTAGATAGTCAAAATTTAGATGGTCAGTCTCACTATCCAAATAATGCCACCTACTCTTTATCATTTTTTCTGAATAGTCAAGGTGAATATTATTTTATGATCAGTTTGATTATCATAAGAGAGTCAAGTTTACTACCTAAATTAGTCAAATCTTGCGCGCAACAGTTTCCGATTCTCCTTCATTGCATCATTTTTCATTAGGTTCACCATATCGCGACACTTGTCACTTACGTTATTTCTCAATTTAATTTGAGTTCAAATTGTGATGCAATTATAACTGTCGAATCATCGAGTAGTTCCATTATACAAAAATTTATCAGAAATGTATATTGGCAGGTCACAAAAAGTGCAGTGCTTGTGTGATACTTTACTGGGAAGTTTACAAAATATTCAGCGCGTTAGCGATAGGTGTTATGTATGTAAGTTCGAAACCCGACCGCCACAGAATTTCTTCCGATTTTTCTTCGTAGCGTACAAAACGTGTAATAATATAAATAAACATAATGTAAGTACAATTTCTTTTTAATTTTTCAATTTAGATTTTCGTTAAATGTCTTTCGTGTCTTTGTGCTTAGGATAATGCAAGCTATCATAGTTTTGACCATTCCATATACATATACCGTGTGCGTCATCTTTTATGTCGGTATGGAAATATTGAATAACTTTAAGATTTCTCAACAGATTGACTTGATTAGGCATTTGTTTGAGATTTCAGTTCAGTAAAATTTTAACAATGAATCAACACCGAAACAACGCACCGAAATAGTGACGCTGTACATTGAAAATAGTTGTTCAGTTGTGTTAACTTAACGTGCATATTTTCGAAAATATCGTGGCCAACAGGCGCCTTCTGACAATACTATTCATAGTATGGGACAGTAGGAGATCATCAACATACCGTTCATCAGTGGAACCACTTTGCGGCGTATTTTGAAGGATGATTTCCATTTGTTTCCGTATAAAGTGCAATTAGCACAAAGAATATTGCCAACAGACTCTCCACGTCGCTTGGAATACGGCCAAACAGTCGCTCGAATGGTTGACACTGAACCTGATTTTTGGAAGAAAATTTTGATGACCGACGAGGACCATTTCACACTTTCTGGTCGCGTTAATAAGCAAAATTTTCGCATTTGGGTAACCGAGAATCCACACGAGATCCATGAAACGCCATTGTATGACCAAAAAGTGACTGCGTGGGCTGGAGTTTGCGCCAAAACCATCATTAGGCCATATTTTTTCAGAGAAAACGAAATGGTCGATGGAAATCGATATCGGTTGATTTTGGCTCACTATATCTGCCCGCAAATGCGTGAAAAAGATTTTGACGATTGCTGGTTTCAACAAAATGATACGCCATGCCACACTGAAAATCAAACAATTCAGTTTCTGCAACGAAAATTCCCTGAACGTCTGATGTCAAAGAGAGGCGACATTGAGTGGCCACTCAGGTCTCCAGATTTGATCCCTGCGGACTTCATGTTGTGGGGTTACTTGAAAAACAAAGTCAGCGACTACGTTTTCAGAGCCCGGTTGGAACTCGATCTTGGTTCAGAATTGCGATATATATGACAACTTACGTTGTTGGCGAGGAGAAGCCTTCTCAGAACGCTGTGAAAATGCAAATGATATAGGTTTATGGTCGGTAATAATTTTAAAATTGTATCCTTCCAAAAAATGTCGAAAATATCGAACTGCTTCGTAAATAGCTATAAGTTCACGGCCATAGGTACTATAAGAACGCTGCGGTGGAGTAAATTTTTTCGAGAAAAAGGCTAAAGGTCTCTGTTCAGGATTCGGGCATTCCAATTTCTACCGCGGTCGTGAGGGCTGCCGAGTTGTGTGCGTCTCTGGCTTTCTTCTCTCCTCACCTGGTGGATCGAGTAGCTAGGAGCGGGGAGAGAGGGGAGTTCTGTCTCGTTCTACCACGACTCGGTACCCTGTCTGTGTCGCGCGGCCCTTGTCTACTGTACGTGGTTTTTCCGTAATTCTAATCTAGGAACCGGTAGTTCCTTTTCGGTTATGAAACATTGGAGTTTCCTATTTTCTTTCCTTCCGATTTATGATTTCGCGTATTGTGAAATACTGTAGTGTTATGATGTGTAATATAGAGTGATTCTCTACAAATGTGTTGTATTTCACTTTTCCTACAAAAAGTGAACCTTTTTCTTACTTCTACCAATCAATCCACAATCCAGCAATTCTAGTTCGGGTACTAGCTCGAACATTTTCCAAGAGTTAGATATGAATTGTTGGAGGGATGCCCCCATCCCAGAGTCCGAAGTGTCTGTGACAAGCCGTGTCTCAGCCTTTATGGTATGGAAGGGTGCGTGAGAAGAGTAGCATTGGCTAAATCATTTTTGATTTTACCGAACGCCTCTTCCGCCTCAGGAGTCCAAGTAATTTCCCTTTTATCATTTTTACGCGTGTCATACAAGAACTGATTCAGAGGAGCCTGAGTTTCAGCAGCGTGTGGTAAGTTTCGACGGTAAAAGTTAGTTAACCCTAGGAACCTACGTAGCTCAATGATCGTGCGCGGTTTAGGAAACCTTAAAATAGCTTGGACTTTTTCCAAAGTTGGTTTGGAACCTTCACCGTTAATGGTGTAACCCAAAAATTCGAGCTCACTCTTGCCCCATTGACACTTACTGAGGTTAAGGCGCAATCTGCATTTTGTCAACCGTTGGAAAACCACACGAAGATGCTTCTTCTCTTCCTCAGTATTAGCGGAAGACACAAGGATGTCGTCAATGTATGCGAATACAAAATCTAAATCTCCAAGTGCCTGAAATATGTAGCGCTAGATAGTCTGTCCGGCCGTACGTAATCCGAAGTTCATCATTGGATATTCATAGAGGCCAAAAGGAGTGATGACTGCGGTTTTGGAAATATCTTGAGCTGCCACAGGAATCTGGTTGTAGGCTTTGTGCAAGTCCAATTTGGAAAATATTGTCATTCCATTTAAATTTGCCGCGAAATCATGCAGGTGAGGTACCGGGTATTTATCCGGAAGAGTCACCGCATTCAGACGGCGATAGTCGCCACAGATTCGCCATGTGCCATCTTTTTTAAGGGCCATATGAATTGGAGAAGCCCATGGGCTACTTGATGGTCTACAAATGCCCGACTCTAGCATGTATTGAAATTCTTTTTTCGCTATGGCCAGCTTTTCAGGTGACAAGCATCCAGCACGCTCCGCAATGGGTGGACCGTTTGTAAAAATGCGATGTTCTACACCCTGAACCTTAGGATTGGAATCCTGAATGACATTAGTAATCTCTGGGAAATCCGAAAAAATATTGGAAAATATTGAAGATCGTTCAATCGAGCTAATGCCAAATACGGAAGTGTTCTTTAAAAAACCAACTGTACTAAGGTTTGTCGAGGTATCCACCAAGCGAAATTCATGCAGCACTGGAACGAGCTGGAAATGAGCAAGAAAATCAGCACCTAAAATAGGGTTAGATACGGCAGCGATACAGAAGTTCCAAAAAAATTTTCGACGAAAATTTAGATTAATAGTTGCGCGTTTTTCGCCGAAAGTCGCTATCGGTGAATTATCAGCCGTGAATAAAACTGTATCTGTTAATTGGGCCTTCGCCCTCTTATTGACAGGTATAATGGAAACATCCTAATTCAATTTAATAATTGGTTGCAATAATATATTTGCAATAATATAATATTAATAATATATTTGCAAAATTTTGATAGAAATTAATGGGCCGATTTTTTCTGAATGAAAAATGATTATTAAAAGCTTAATTTAGTGTAAATAAATTATTATATGAACAAAAAAGCGGAACGACCTACATATATGAACCAATTATGAAACAATTTCTAGACACGTGACCCGATGTTTCATAATGGGTGTCCCTGTTTTTGGAACAGTTACGTACGCAACGAAATGTTTAATTTCTTGTATAATAATGACTGATTTGTTGTTATTCTATGTATTTCGTAGAGTAGATACTACCGTTAACTTCTATTTCGAATTGAATAAAAGTTTTAATTAAAACTGAAAGACCTAATCTATAAATTATATTTTACAAAAACATTGTAATTAAATTTAATTTGTACGATTGAAACTTTGGTTACAAGGAATTAATTCTTATATGAGAGATGTGAAAAATTTTTTAAAATCAATGTGAAATACCATACCTTTAAACATAATAGATGTCCTTATTCCATAACGAATGGTGAATTAAATATAATTATATCTTCTTTTGCTTCGTTCAATTGCGTTTATTATTTTTTCTATCACAGAAAATGAAATAAAATTATAAGCATATTTGAAAATGTTAAAATATAGAATACTTATTATAATAACGTAATAAATATGGAAATTACAAGAACATGGGACATATAATAATTTAACTAACAGCATCATAGCAAACAGGTTAAACAATGTTAATAAATAACAAGAATATTACGCAGATTCTTGTTTAATTTCTTTTTGCAATTCTTTAATTTTTTCTTGTAGTTTCTTCTTTTCTTCAGCTAATTTTTTCTTTTCTTGTTGCAACATTTTTTTCTTTGCAGTCTTCTGTTCTTTACTTTCCTGTTTTTGTTCTTTTTCGAGTTGGGCTTCAAACCACTCATCCGAGGTCCTAGCTGCAGGTAGCTTTTTTTTACCAGTTGCTTCAAGCTTGACTCTTTTCTTTTTTTGGCAGATATTTTGTTGGTAAAGTGAATGCTTGTCTAAAACTTTCATTGATTTTTTTTTCATTAGTATCTGGGGACAAAAAGAAACTATTAACGAAAGTATCATATTACACGACATTAGATGATCTTCTCTAAGCTCTATTTGTCTACTTACATTCTTGATCCATACTCATTTCACGATTTTCCATGCTTGCTTCAAAACCGTCATTTCCACCAACATTATTCGTAATGCAATCTTTCTTCTCTTTTTGCTGCATATTTTCTCGCAATACTTGATGAGTATTATTATTCATAATATTCTCAGACAAATTTATCTCTGAAAAAAATAACATATGACAATTAAGAAACGAAAGAATATGATTTAAAATTATTAATGATAATTTTTTATAATTTTCTTATAAACCTGCTTGATGAAACACATTTTCAAAGTCAATATCCAGATAGGAATTCGAACAATGGGTCCCACGTGAAACTCCATTATTATTCACCTCTAGAGGTGATACTTCAGTGACAGTTTCGAGGAAACTTTGTCCTATGGTTTTTTCGTACGAAGAATTATTGTCATCCATAAACGTATCTTGCGATAACTTGCAACTAGAAGCTAATGCTATACTATAATCCAGTGGAATGATATATTCATTCGTTTGTTCTAAAGCAACGCTTCCTTCAGGGTAATTTTCCAATCCAGTTGGGTCATCTACTAAAAGAACTAAATTCTGAATCGTCGATTCAGCAGTTACATCATCTTGACAAACGATTGGTAAAATTATTATTTCGTTATTTTGTGGAAGAATATTTCTATTGCCAGATGGGATTGCCATTTCTTTAGACTTTTGTAAGAGCACGACGTGATGAATGTCTAACGTTTGAATGTTCTGGACTCGACACTTCTCTTTGACAGTAATTACTAGATTAAAAAAAATACATTATGAAATTTTACTCAAATAATTCTCAGCTCTATATAAAATCCAATTAACAATTTCTTGTTCCTCAGCCTCAGACAAAACAGTAGATGGTCCAGTTTTCGAATTCATTTTCCCAGGATTTTTCTTTTTTCTGCATATCGTAGCTGGAGGGACTTCATACGTATCCGCTGCTCTTCTGAGAGAGACCCCTTGACTAACTGCTTGGAGAGCCTGCTCCAGACATTCAGAGGAATAATTTTTTCTCTTAACTTTCTGATTTTTTATTTTTTTCTTACCTCCTTTCACTAATTTTTTAATTTTGTTCCCAACTTTAGCATTCCTAACCCCACTTTTAACACCATTTACATTTTTAACATTGACCATGATTGGAATTTTTCACCTATAACAAAAATTTTAGTAGAAAAAGGAACTTAATCGACTCCTGCCTTTGCGAACTTCACTTTCGAGGTTAGGCCGTACAATTTAAACGAAAAAAGTTGATGACTGTATTTATCTGCACGCACAATTGAAATGAAAGTCTATTCTAGTGTAAATTTATTCGGAATATACGAAAGTAACATTAAAGACACACATTTTAATACATACCTGTTTCATAAATTGGTGCAAGAATCGGAAACGTGACCGTCACTGTGAAACAGCTGCCTCTCTCCGTTCCATAAATACGGACCATGTGAAAAATGGTGTTCGTCTTTTGAAACGGTCTACGAGGTCTGGCTTTTAAATAACAAGACTACACGCCTAGAGGGCGCCCTATAGGGGTGGGGAAAAAAAGGAGTAGTGAGTTGGGCATCTTGAAATCTTCTCTATTCACGTACCAAAACACGTTTTCGGCACTATTATAGTATTTGTGCAGTAGCGGTTTGAAACGAACGTGTTTTTGTCTCGTGCCGAAAACCATGTGTAACGAAAAACAGGAGCAACGTATCAATCTCAAATTTCTCGTTAAGTTGAAAAAAAATTCCAACTGAGTGCTATAAATTGTTGGAAGAGGCCTATAGGAACAATTCTCTATCTTGTGCGCGTGTTTTTGAGTGGTGTAAGCGCTTTAGTGATGGCCGAGAGAGCACTGAAGATGATCAGCGCCCAGGTCGCCCTGTCACTGTTTCAACTCCGGAAACAGTGACCAAAATCAACCCAATTGTGCGTGCAGATCGTCAAATGAGCATTCGGATGATTGCCGAGGCTGTAAACGCCGATAAAGAAACGGTTAGGAAAATTTTACACGAGGAATTACACATGACAAAAGTCTGTGCGAAGTTGGTGCCAAAAAACCTGACTCCTGAGCAAAA
>JAUEJJ010000018.1:1377426-1400411 GCA_032164275.1 Synergus coniferae | reverse complement strand
TCCCTCAAAATTATTAGAAATCTCATAAAATTCCATCAAATCTTATAAAATTCCACAATTATTATTTTCGCTATTTCGCTAGTATTATTCAAAATAATTGTCCGGCGATTTCATGGGAAGAATTTAGTAGACGCACTGTTTAAATGCAGATTTTTGTAAGAAGTTTGTGGACGTGCCTTTAAGTTAGATATATAGAGATAAATAATTTGAGCGCGCGTAACGAGCTTAGTATAGTAAGAAAAGTGCGAGAGAGGAGTTGAGGGGAAAGGAAGTATGGCACCAAATTTTAATTCCACACCTAACAAGGGCAAGCAAAGAGAGAAGGGTGCTCCTCTTGGCCCTTCAGGACCATGGGATTCCATCCTTCAAGATCATTATATCGCCAATTAGAAGATAGCAAGCTCGCCGACGCCTAACAAGCTTCCTGGGGAGTCGAGCTTTCACGTTCTACACGATGTTGGAATGCACGTTCATGTTGAACCTTTTACTTTGTCTTATACGCCAATTATAGTGCCACGTTGCCAAATATTTGTTTCCAATTTACGGGTTCCACTTTCTGCAAGGTGAACATACTTCATTTTCAGTCCCATTACTCAATCACAAATTCTGAAGAAAAAGATATCAAAAGAATCGCGAGTGTCTCTTCTAATTTAATATATTTATTTTGACCTGACAAATAGAAAATAGTAGATCATCCAAAATTGGTATGTATTATTAACAATTTCTAATCACTTCCAAATAATTTCTAACATTGTTCTCTGCAGAAGCCAATCTTCATTTTTCCTGGCAGACTCTTTATTTCTTACTCCGTCACGAAAACTCGAAACACACGTGATTTACTGGCGATCTTGACGGACCTTCCCTTAAACCCATGAGAGAAAACGAGTTCGAGTCTCTATTTCCTCGGTGTGATATTGCCTTCCCGTACCCGGAGAGCAACCCTCTTATTCCGAGAGCGCGACTGGGATCCAATTAACGATAGGCGAACCAAACTCCGAAACGAGTAGAGCAGCCAGTTAAAAATTAGCCCCGGGCGTATAAACCCCCAGACACATAAGGGCCAATGTCCAGAGTGTTTGGTCGTTTCTTGGAGTGAGATGGTGACATTTAAGGAGGCGAAGTGGGTTGAAGGAAAAGAGATGAAGGAGTCTCGTCTGATAACTGTAACGAAATTCAATTTAAACTTATTTTTGTTCTTACAATATCTGAAATGGTAAATCTAAATACGAGAATAAAATATAAAATTGGATCTCGGCGAGTGCCGCGAGAACTCTGGGGGTGGAATGGGTAGCACGTCCTATGCTCATCTGGCGCGTGCGCCACCCCCGGAATACCGGGTGGTCATTGAAAATTGGAAAATACTCGAGGCCATAAATTAAATCGGACGGCTCTGTGATATCCAGACACTGGTGCTCAACTTTCTATTAAGACACAAGTCCTAGGAATAAATTAAGGCCTTTGGACCCAAGTTCTAAGGTAAAATTCGTTCTCTTTAGTTTGCTTAAGGACAAATTTTAAACTTAAATTTAAACATCACTATTTACCAACCGCATCATATAAATTTTTTCCGGCTTCTTATTTCACAGAAAGTTTGTGAAATGACAGAAAATATATCAGTTCACGTCGGTGGTTTAATTTTTAAATCATTTCAGCTGCAAGAGTGACATCTTTTGGTAAAACGGGAAATTGTATAAAGATCTTCTGGTAAGAAGTTTAGCAGGCGATCTGATTAATCGAGGTATCTAAAATTTGGAAAAAAAAAATGAAATCAGCAAAGTGGATACAATATAGAAAAAGAATATGGTTTTTATAAAATGAGAAAAGTTTTCAATAAAATGGTGCATGGCAACTTTGACAAGAAAATGAGGATATCCAGATTTTCTTTACGACCCCAGGCCGTCTACCAAAAGAATCGACGTGAGAGCTATATTTTCGCGAAAAGCAATATTCATAAATCACTGTTATACGCTTAGAATAAGCACCCCTTGCCACCCCTTTGAAGGGGGATGCAGCGGTCAACCTCGACCGGGGATGAAGACCACGGAACTGTAGCTGGAGCGGGACAAGGTAGTGGGAGTTTTAGATTCTATTAAGATCTCAGTAAGTCTTGTTACACGGAGAGGCCATGCCGCAAATCTCGCAATAAAACAGCCACTGGTATAACGCCGATCCGTGCCCACCCCCTTTGGCGCGCTTTCTTCCTTCTTTGCGAGGGTACAGCACGTACCAGCATTAAAGGCAAGAGATCTTGAGTCTTGAATTTCTTTCGGACAATTTCGAAGATACTGAGTACTGCCCAGAGTACTAAAAAAGACAATCAATTCTGATCTGAAAATGTCTCGATGGTTTTGGAGACTCAAGTTTAAGTCACAATTGCAAATCTTTAATTTGGAATTGCCTTCGTTGAATAAGTTTTATTTCATGTTTGGATCCCTTTTATTTGACAATTAATATTTATCATAGCGAGTCTAAAGTTGAGAAAACTGAATTTGCTCCTATGGTAATTACTACATGTTTTTAGAGTATCATTCTATAATCTGCCATAATATCCAGATTGTACAACAATTGGCCAGCGGAATACAATATTTGATCTGCGAATCGGAAACGGATATAATTTTTTATTCGGTCAATAAGAGACGCCCTTCGAGATTACGAAAGGGCCCTAGCGGCAATATGGATTCTTCCAACGTCTGTCCCACGCAAGCCATGGTCACTCAAAGCATGTGGACTGAGAAGAGGAACTCACTCGAGGGGGTGGGGGGGTGGTTTAATAAAAATGTCAAATATAAAGTAGCCGGCAGGGACGGACATTTAGGAAATAAATAAATGTAAAGAAGAGAGAGGGGCCGTTTCTGTATATCGTACAAAAGAGAATGGCACGGATATAATATTACGAGAGGGTGGGATAAACGGAAGTTCTGAAAGGCGGAAGGAGTCGACGTGCCTCCAATTCACCCGACTCTATTCAAACTGCAGTGCACTTTGTGATTTTATGGAATTTTTTCACCGCCCAGTGCTAAAATTTCTTCCAAGCAGCGGACGTCCATTACTGTTTCGAACTACTTTTATACTTCTTAGTTCTCAAATCAATCGCATTCGGTCAGGGGAAAAAACAAACAAAAACAAAAGCGGTAAAAAGAAGTTTTTGCTCTTTAGCACTTTCTGGATAAAATGACTTCTCTATGGACTAACAGAGGAGATTTGGTGAATTTTTAATAATGATTAGATGAAGATGATTAGATTGAAGTGATAATATTGTAGGATTTTTGGAGGTAAATAATGATTTCCCCGCGTCTTGGGGCCCGTACCTACGTCATTATATCACGAAGTAGAGAGGCTGCTAATTAGTCATTAGCGGAAGAAAAGACACCTTCAACGAGAGGGTACACGGAGTTCCGCAGCTGCAGAACGGGGCAACCCCATTCGACGGCTGCATGGACGCGAACGGTAGACTTGAGCAAACAGGGTGTAGCTTCTAGCTTTGCTTCTAATTGGACCCCGGCGAAGTAAGTTCAACTAATTGAGACCAGACCTGTGACTACTAGTGGCTCGCAAGCGTGTTAAGAATTTGCAAATTTGCGAAACACGAGAAAATTACACTATCTTCAGATAGACTGACCCTCTCGAATCTCTCAAATGTAAATCGTACTCGAAAGCTTTTATAATCTCAATATTCCCATTGCTTAAAATCACGTAAAATTCTTTTGCAATCCCTTGAAGTTTTTAAAAATCATTTACAATCTCTTAAAATCCTTCAAAAAACCCTTTTAAAATGTCTTGAAATCTTAACAAATCCTGAAACTGTTTTCAATTTTTTTAAAATCCCAATTTCAATTTAATTTTTTTTTTAAAATTAAATTGAATTTATTAATTAATTATAAATTGATTTAAAAATCTTAACAAATCTTAATTTTAAAATCACTTGAAATCTTTTAAAATTTTGTGAACATTTAAACAAAAAATTATTAAATTCTTTTTTCTTCTAAAACCTTTTTAAATTCTTTAAAATCCTTTAACCTTTTTTTAAAATCAGTTTAAATCACTTGAGATTCTTTAAAATCATTAAAATGTCTTGAAATCTCTTGAAATCCCATGAATTTTTGTTTGTTTCCTTTAAAATCTCTTAAAATCTTTTCCCTATTTTCAATTCTTATAATCTCTTGAAACTCCATAAAGTCATTGGTAATCCTGTGAAATTTATTAAAAATCATTAAACTCTCCTGCATTTTTTTAAAACTCTTTCTTTAAATTCTTTAAAATTGAAGATTTTTAAATTCTTCAATATCATTAAAAATTTCTTGAAATTCCCTAAAATCACTTAGTCTCTTGAAATTCTTCAAATCTCTTTAAATTCCTGATTAGAAATGTCTTGAAATCTTACGAAAATTCTGAAGCTCTTTTGAAACCTATTTCTGACCTATTTTTATAATTTTCTATCATAAGAAGGACCTTATATTTATAAGTGTGAAAAATGCAGAAATTGTCTCGGAAATTGTCCAGGAACTTCGTAGGCAAAATTTAGTAAACATCCTGAAGTTGGAAAAATCAATGGCTAAGTTATAATGAACCAGACATCGATAATTCCGATCCTGCCTTGCAGATCGTTTTTATCTCGAGAGCTAAGGACGTTAAGAGCTTCTTTATAATAGGAAGAACAACACCGATAACGACAAAAGCAAGAGACAAGGCTAACTGCGGTCACAGCAGGGATGGTTTCTGGAGGCGAATAGGTCGGTGGTATTCTTCAGAGGGGAGAGGAGTGCAGAAAGGGGTGGTAGAGCAAGGTGGGGTACCGGAGCTTAATTAATTAGCCGGATACTTTGAGTAACAATCCATTATTGCATACAAACATCCCCTCAGCCCCGGAGCCAAGCTGCAGCTTTATGTTGCTAATTGGCCTTCTCAGAGTTGGGAGACCCGCGTGAGTTATAAACGTCCTTTCCCCCAACCCCTTTTCTAAAGCCCCCACCCCACCACACTTACCCCTAGGCTTCTCCTTCGCCTCCTTCGCGTGTTCCGTGTTTTAGCCTATGTTCACGGAAACTTATACGAATGAAAAACACGAATACATTGCAGCCGGATAACGCTAATAACGCGAGCGAAAATACGACACGAAGCGGGCAAAAGGGCGCTCGAAAAAATAGAATTGCCAACTCTTATGTGACTCGAGACAAGTATTTTTTTCACGTAGTATCCGGTTCATTAATTGGAGAGCAAATTAAGAAAAGGGGATAAGAACTTGGGTTTTCAGGCTCAATTCTTCTTTGATAAAAGTTTCTTTTTAGTTAGTAGGGATTAACAAATCTTTAATCAATTCCTTACAAAGCTTTTCTACCTTCGAGATGTTCTCTTAGTACCGCATTGTGTAAAAAAAATAATAATTTACTGTTATGAATCTTTTAAGAAGTAGAGGATACTGTAACTAGGCATTTAGTGACTGCTCATTATAAACTACTGTAATCGTAATTAATCTGACGATAAGGCTTCAAGATAGCAGAACTCATTGACCAATAGGCTTACCATGAACGCACGTGCTTTGCCACGTGGTAATGAATCTTAATCAAAAGTACACTCTCGAATTTAAACACGTATTTATGTTTGAATTCAATCAGCACGATTATTTTTTACTGAAAGAAACTAAAAGTTGCTAAATTGTCCCCATTATGCCTAATTATATATAAAGAAATGTGAATTAATTTATGAATGAACAGTCACTGATTGCGTAAAATTATCTTCTCGTTTAATTTCTTCAGAAATTAAATCAGAGGTCGATAAAAAAACTATGACTCATCCTAATGAGGAAATAATCTCCATCACTGACAATTAAGTAGATATATTATCCAAACTGTAAACAACTTCAATAAATTAATGCAATCTCTTACCACATAAGCTTTAATCCATAAGAATTTTGAAAAAAAAAAGTAATTAACATTTCGATTAAAGATGATTAACAAATGTTGACTAATATATGCTACATTTGTAATAATACAAATTTAATTATGATGTTACCAATATAGTACGTCATATCGCAGATCAATGCGTCGCATGCTGACGTCAATGAATTTAATATTCGAATTCAATGTAAATCTGGTATCAAATAATAAAACGCAATCTATTATTTTATGTAATTAATGAACAATGATTAACTATTTCTGCGCTTTTGTAAGTCCTTTCATCCTTGAAACCTTTCATGATTGTAATAATTATGAAAATCACGGGAATATAAATTACGATAATTAATCTCATTGAATATGATTCAATTTAATTTGTTTCGAACGTTAAAAGCTGCTCAATTGATTATACTCAGGCTTCATCGTCTTTTCCTGGTTTCCCCCCTTTTTTTTTAAGAACTCTTTTTTCCCCTATTTTCAAGAAAATTTCCCTTTGCATCCAGAAAAAAGTTCTTATACATTTGAAAGAAAATTTATTTGATTTTAATAAATGATGTCACGTAGTTTCTTCCATTTAAAAAAATTATTTGTTTAAATGATTTTTTGTTATTTTGTTGATTCAGAAAAGTTACTAGATTAAATGAAAGAAATAATTTCTTTAGAGTCAGTAATTTGAAGTAAAGAAATTATTTCAATCCTTCGCAAAATTTCTTTCCGATTTTTCGTACCGTAAAAAGCGTGTGATAATATAAATAAATATAATTTAAGTATAAATAATCTAAAAATAATTTTAAAATGTGGTAAATTTTATATACCTACTATCAACAAAATAATTTTTTCAGGCCAACAAAATATTTCTTTAATTTAAAAAAATTTTCCGTTTAAATTAATGAAATATTTCTTTTCTGTTTACCAAAAATTTCATTGCGGATGTAGGGATGCGTGTAAAAAAACTGAGCTTTAGCTATGGTCACAATTAATTCGTCTATTAATTAACATCGCTGAAAGCTCTATAGAAACGTATCCTCTGAATCCGTCTCTGCTCTTCTTTCATTTGGATCGCAAATAAGTGCAGAATAAGTGAATTTCCAGTGGAAGTTTTGCCTTCCTGCGAGAATGGACGATGAGTCCAATTAGCGCGGTTAATTATTGTTCGTTTTTAGATACTTACATCCTGTAGACGCTCGCACACTTATACGTCCTAACATGTGGATTCCCTCATGTTTATCGACGCATACACACACTTTAAAGTGTGTACACCCTGTTAGAGATAAAACGCTCTGTAAACTAATTAAGCGTCGAGTTTTCAGTTTGATTTCAAGACGAAATACCGAGAGATAGGCTTAGATTAAAATTCGTTCTCTCGAAAAGACTGCGATAAAGTTTAAATTAAGCTCAGGATATCGGGGTAATAATTTATTCACCCATTATAAACCATTAATTACAACATACTGCTTCGCTTCTGTAACTTAATAATGTGAAACTTCTAAATCGAAAATTCTTACATCCCTGACATCATTAAAAAATAAAGCTCTTGTTATATTTACGCGGTGTGTTTCAACTCTTATTTCACACGAAAAGATTTTTTGTCTCCCGAGCAAAAAATCTTGAGGAATAATTGGATTGGCACCGAAAAAATCACGACGGATAATTGGATGTGTAGGACTTGTTTTCGTTTAAAATTATCTTTGCTTTTTTGAGAATTTCAGAGTCGATTTTAATTTTAATGAGTCATGCTTGAATAGCTGGAAAATTTTATGGGTACTATTAAGTATTAAAATTGCTATTAAAACCTTTTGTAAATATTTGCTAAGAAAATGGTAGACATAGTTGGTTTGCTTGCCAACTAGAAAACAATTCCTGAGGATTTCGTAAATTTCTCTCCATTCATCTCTAGATGTGCCTTTGTTCGCATAAAGTGTATCTTCTTTCTGTTGCCTTCGACTTTTTTCTTAGCTCACTCCACCAGTTTCTCTCGTTTGTGTCTTCCTTAACTTATCTTGTACGATTCCATTTGATTTAGTGTTTAAGTTTCTAATTTTTATCGAAGCCGGAAGCTACCCGTGGAGATTTAACGAGGAATTACGAAATTATTTACTGAAACCGACGTAATAGACTACTGAGGTTTGTCATGCTCGGTTATAAATTAATCAATTCCTATAAAAACGAACGCAGCTAAAAAAAGTTTTACAAAAACTAAAAGATAAATAGTCGTCAAAATATTTCTTCATGCAATTTCGTAATGATTTAAATTGTTTCTTTTTTGTTTCAGAAGGCGAAATAGTTCAGATCACGATGACTATGGGTGTGAATAAGTCGGAGACTAACAAAAATGCCTCCACTCAGCACGAGTGCGCCGGCTGTGGAAAGAAAATCACAGAAAGGTAAGCTATTTTTCTACCTAATGAATAAAAGATCCACACAATTATATTTTAAAATGTAATTTGCTAAAAACATTTGTATCCATAATTTATTCCGAGTGGTTTGCTCTAGTCATGATGAGAAGATGTAAATTGAAATAGGAGTGGTGCTTCCTATTTCAGAGCTTGGAGAGTCTTTTAAACTTTAAGCAGAGCTTCATTTATATAAAAATTAGGGAAACCGAGTATCTCCAATTAACAAATGTTTTTTTTTCTTGCAGGTATCTTCTGCAAGCCCTGGACGTTTATTGGCACGAAGACTGTCTAAAATGTGGTTGTTGCGATTGTCGGTTAGGGGAAGTGGGTTCCACTTTGTATACCAAAGCAAATTTAATTCTTTGCAAGAGAGACTATCTGAGGCTGTTTGGAAGCACAGGACATTGTTCGGCCTGTAATAAACCGATACCAGCTTTCGAAATGGTGATGAGAGCCAAGACGAATGTTTACCACTTAGAGTGTTTCGCCTGTCAACAGTGCTACCAGCGGTAAGTCTTGGCATATTTTTCATAAAGATGGTTTTCAGTACAGTGTTAAAACAATCTATTTATTGTTATTACAGTTTCAATGATTTTATTTCAGTATTTGAGCATGTGGGTTAATGTTGTGGAAGCTGTAGAGAGATACATATTGGATGAATTTTCTCTGCTCTGAGAATACATCTCACTTCAATCTCTTTTATGAATCGCGCGACTAGGTACGATCTCGATTGAAAAGTCTGTCTAGCGTCGTCAATCTTGTTGAGAAATACCCCCGACACGAAATACTCCGAAGGTGCATTGGCGTGCCGATGCAAGGTGTAGACACCCCTTCCCATACAGCAAGCTAAAGCCCCATATTCCATTTTCTCATACGCTGGAGTCTCACACGGACCGGAAGTCGTGTACGTGGAAACCAGTCGCGAGACACAGTCCACTCCAGGGGTTGCTTTACCGGCCAGCTGGGAAATCACCCTCTACTTCACTCCCTCCTAGTCTTCCTAGCGACTCCCTTCAGCCCCTGGCATCCTTCCTATCCATCCACCCACTTTTCTCCTGCAGATGGCCAGTTATATAATTATCTAGATACTGCTGACATTTTTGTATCAAATTGCTCGCTTCAGGCGAGATTGGCTTCAGTTAAAGGAAAACTTCCCTCACTCCGTCCACCTCCATCTACCCCCACTAGCCCATCTTTTATGATTCACTCTCGATGTGCTGAATATCTTTCCGATTCGGTTAGAATCGCTGAACGGAATTGGTTGCAACTTGAATTTTTAGCGTCATGCCGGGGAAGAATGGTTCGAACCGGGAAAAAGGAAGAAACATCCGGCAATTTGTTTTTTAGATTTAGTAGCCCTCCCTATTAACTAGAAGAGTCAAAAACTATTCATTAAGGACGAATTGCAACCTGACATGATCCTTTAGATCAAAATCGACAGGTTGTAAGAACCAAAACGAAAAAAGATGACGTCTGTCCTCTAGCTCCAGTGGTGCAGGATGTAACTAAACGAAAAGAATTACAGGAAGGGGTTGGTTACAGACACAGGGTTGAAGGGTGGGAAGGAAAGAGGATTGGGACAGCCATGAGGTATTGTTGAAGATAGACAATACCAGACGATAAAAACGTAAAATTGATGCTCTTTTGTTCGCTTTGTTTGAGGAGCTGTACAACGTTTGTTGCACGCCTGGACGAGCCATTACTATTGGCTTGAAACTACACCCTGCTTCTGGTTCACTTCCCCTCCCCCTCACCCACTCTGACCAACCGTTCATCCCACAATATCGTCGCCACCCTCTCGACTCTCATCCCTGCGAGCCAATAAGCTAGCATTGTTGTACTTTACCAGCTTTGTAGTTTTGGTATTTTACGTTTTCATCCGCCTCACTTCCCTTTTTTTCTCGATCTTTTTTTTTTCAATACGCACTCGAAGTGTGTGTCGAGAAATAGATGTGTCAAAAGATCGGCGATTCGATTTATGGTCGAATTTTTTATTGTTATTCGAAGTGTTTCAATTCTAATGCAATGTAAATTTGCTTATTCTTGAGTTAAAAGAAATTTGTTATTGGTATTGTTGATCCTGGTGTTAGTATATTTGCGATAGAGAGAGATCAGGTAGAATTTATTGTAAATCTGTAGGATGGGAAGGGTTGTTGTAATAATAGAAGTCACCCTCTTTTCCAATACTATTTTCGTATTGCGGTGCTTTACTTTACGCATCTTAGGAGGAAAAGACAACGTTATGAAGTCTCGATTTTTCTAAGCATTGACATTTCGATGTGTGAGTATCGACTCAAAAAGACGCAAAAAGAACGGAGGGTGCGAGGGAAATCCCCGGTGCTGCTTACGAGCACGATACGTGTCACGTATAAAATTGTTATGTATATTACCAGAGGGGTGGACTCGCTCCATCTTCGGAAACCAGAAATATAGTATTCGCGTTTCAGCGATTTCTTGCCACGGAAAATTCACATATTTTTGAGACTCCCCCGTTTCAAAAATTTAAAAAGTTATACTTCTACATCCCACCGCTGTCACCTCCCTTTTATTCTTCCTACAGATACCCTCTAGAAATTTTAATATACTTATTACATATTTTGCTTTGCTCTCTGGGGGGGGGGGTTTATGATACTGAAGTTTGCAACGTTTAATAAACTCCACTTCCACCCCTAAGATTAGAAAAAAGATTAGAAAAATGCACTAAAAATACCCGCAATTACAGAGCCGTTTGTTACGAAGGTAAAAAAAAGCTCAGCTAATTATTTCAATAACGTATCATGAAGTAATGGAGGAACAATATCTATAGGGGATAGGGAATATCGAAACGAATAGCAGTGCGAGTTGGATAAATAATTATCACCCTTCTGTCCGTGGTGAGTACGTATCCGCTTTGATCCCGCCGGAAATACAAGAGCGCTGACTAGTCTGGTTCGAGGTAGATATTCATAATCACTCGGTAAACAGAATTATCGCTTTGCGCGTACGCTCATTCCGGGTTGCGTTCCCATTATGCGTCGACGGTGTCGACTGACGAGTTCAGAACATACCTATCCTTTCTCATGAATACTGCCGGCTTGCGATACTAACAAAATCCGACGCGATTTTCCACTTTAACGTGTTCAGCAGGTGATTCTGAAAGTGGCAACTCGCAAGCACATATCGGGCTGATGATGACACGTGAGTATTGAATTTCCTATTTTCATCGAGTTTGAATTCTACGAAGAAACTCTGATTCCTCAAATAATTCATTCTCCGGAGTGTCTACTGTGTCTGGAATTTAAGGAAGTCCGGGAATTTTCCGGGAATTGAAAAAAAATCCGGAAATTGTGCTTGACACTGACAACTTTTGTTAAATCTCTCGGAATCTTTTGAAATCCTGTCAAATACCTATTAATTCCCTAAAATCTCTTGAATTCTTGAAATGTCGAAATATGATAAATATATAATAAAAATACTTAAACAAGGTACTAATTCTAAATGTTGTATCCAATTCGGTGTAAATAAACGGACTCACGAAAAATGGCGAGGACGAGAAAAGTGCGACTGAAATATTAAAAGTCCGCAATGGGAAATCGCGGGAGAGTCTTCCCATTGCATGGGAAATTTCAATCTGGACGGGCTCAGATAACTCGGTTGAATCTTTAACGATGGTCCCCGAACAAATGAAGCAACGAATAGAAACTCGACATACAAAACATGTCGCTGGTCTGTGAATAAGTAAATTAAATTGCCAAGACCAATGTGTGACCCCATTAGAGCCACTTTACAACCGTGAGAGGAAAAACCTGTCCAGAGTTCTACCGAATTTCAATTTTCTCGGTCCTCATTTCTTTCATTATTGACTCAAAGAAGTGCTTACAAATACTAAAGCTCGATAAACATTAATATAAAGAGAAAATAAGTTATGAAAGATACTTAAGAATAAATTAATTGAGTCTGATACTTAATTAGAAATATACAAAGCAAAGAAGTGGATGAAAGAGTGGATACTGGAGAAGCATAATTTATTACAGTGGATAAGGAATATCAGGGTTCGTCTGCTTGTTAAGATAAATAGAAAGATGTTTGACTTTAATCCCGGGCACCGAAGAAGCCGCGACGTTCCTTTCGGATCGTAGGGTTACTCTTTAATTGGATGCCCGTTAAATTAGACCGGACGTCTTTTTAGGAGAGTGCCCGCGAAGAGCTAATTGGGTCGGTAAATCATCCCGTAACCAGGGGTAGCAACCAGACACCGCTACCGGCAACCCTTTATTCCATGTTATTACAGTCTAAAGTTACCCCCGTGTAATTGTTGCTGTTTAATTGCAAGTCCTAAGTCTCCTCGCCTTACCAAGGCCTTCGCGCAGTTTCGAACCAACAAGTGCCAACTCAAATCATTCCCTTTTTTTTATTTCCTTTACTTCTTTTACTTAGCAGTCATAAACACAATTCTAATAAAAAGCAATTGCTCTCAATTAGGTCATTCTGCCACTTCTACACTGAAAAATATAGATGGTTGAGCCAACCATCTATTTTCTTCAAAATCAGGAGCTACGCGCACCAATTCCCATTTTATATTATTTTCTTCTTTGTTTTTTGTTAATTTAAAATGTACCTAAATGAAATCTTAAATTTAGATTTATTTATTTTAATTTTTTATAATTTTATGACAAATTTAGATTCATTTTGAGCAAATTTTACTTTATTTATTAAAATCACATGATCCCTTGACCCTCCATTTAAAGTTCTGATGAATTCTGTTTTAATATTAGTACTGACGAATCATATGGTTTCCACTAATATTAAGAAAATAATTTCTTTTTCCCTTTTCTTTTTCATATTCTTTCATCATCATCATTCACATTCTTTACGTTAAAAATTTTTATTTTAAAATGAATTAAAATAAGGGCAATAAGGACGTATGTAAAATGGGCATGGGGTCACGTAATAGGCTAGATTCTTGACACAGTAAAGGTGGCGGCGAGATCTTTTTATAATATAGAGAGTTGTACAATACTGAATGTAGAAGATTTTTTGAAGATTTTTTATTTCTAAAGAATGTCTCAAAAATATTCAAAAGCACTTTCAAAATATCTTTAAAAAAACCTTATCACGTCGTGTAAAATTTGGTTTCAATATTAATATCTCTTAAATTTGTCTTAAGAATATCTATATATAAAGAATAATGAAAAGAATCAAATCTTTTAAGACACTTATTTAGTAAAAATTGCTTTTTAAATTGGTTCACCATTACTTGGAAATCTTCGCGTCGATAATCAAAGACCAGTAGAAAATCCGAGAGTAGTCAGACAAGTCCTTTCGAGTAGAAACTCACGTCGATGGTCCGAGATCATCCCTTACATCTTCGACGATTTACAAGACTTGTTGGTATTTCCAAGGATTACCATTACCTGGATGTTACTTTAGTATTATCGTAGAACCGGAATGTTCTCAAAGCTCCATTATCATGTTCAACCTGGATCGACTGCAGATAATGCGATGCAGCAAAAGTCGTCGAGAGCAGGACTCAAGGGGTAGTTTTTACCTCGTAACGCGTTCTCTCGGGGATACTGAGCCATTACGTTGAGCATTATCCTTTTTGTCCTACCTGCGCCTAATTTGCTGCGAGTACTCGCAAACGATCTTTCTAGAGAGATTGCGGTGAAAGTTTTTGGAATGCATTTTCATCTCTTTTTGTCCTTCCTCTCTCTTGATTTCAAAGTGGTAAGAAACCTTTTTAAATGAAGATTTATTCAATTGAAACGTCGGGAGGAGAGGGAGTTTTTTTAATTTGAGATTTAATCATTGATAAATTGGAATTAAAAATCAATTTTTATCTGATTCCAGGTTTTGTGTGGGTGACAAGTTCTACTTGTGTGAGAATAAAATTCTCTGTGAGTACGATTATGGGGAGAGACTGGTGTTTGCTAATATGGCTTTACATCCTCCCTCTTCTTTGGAACATATCAAGAGGCAACTTCCTCCAACGCCAACGCCGCCTGGTCAAAATTTTCACCCTGGTCACAATGCCCTTCAGCATCAAAATCAGCAGCAACAAGTTCTGAATCAACAAATGGGACAACACAATCACGTGTCCAATGTAAGTAGAGAAAAGATGAATCGAAAGTGTAATTATTTATTTTAATAAGAAAAGAAGGTAAACAAAAACGTTTTTCATATTTTCCAGGGTCAAATATCGGGCGGAACTCCGACAGTGAACGGCACAGCGATTGGGGTGGGATCCAGGGGACCAGGAGATATGAATAATAATGGACTTTCGGTACCAGGAATGGGTTCAGTGAAACCTCCCCCGATGTCAATGCCGGCCCCAACGAGCTGAGACGAGGCCCAGAAGCTCAGATGCCTCGACGGCTACTAAAGGTGTGATTTGCACCCAAGTCGGAGGAACCTCTAAGTCAGAAGGGTTTCAAAAGTGGAAGAATCCTCTGATCTCGGAAGGCGTCCAGCTACAAGGCTGATCGATAAATTTCATAAATTTTATCGATTTTAGTTCAAGATTCGTGAAAGTTGATTGGCGTGATAAAGTTGAATCGCATCGACTTACTTCGGTTGATAATCACTGTGATTGGACTTTATGTTATTCAAACTTATAATCCAAATTCGTCAAGAAGAACGTTTCTCGACGAAAAAGAATCGTGTAAGATATTTCTATTAATAAAAATGTGTACATGTTGGATAATTGAAGTGTGAGAAGGAAGACATAAGAGTTGTAAATATATATGATGTACTAGACGCTATTGTAAGTGAGAGACCACGAGTATATGGAGATGACTTTATTACTCCTATGTTCGTCGTTGATTGTTTTTTGTTACCTCAAGAATCGTGCGACAAATTGTGCCATGTATTATATTTTTAAAAAGATTCTTAATCTGAGCAAGGTTTGTTTAAAAATATTTGTCGAAAGTTGAAAGGATTTAAAACTTATTTTCGTTATCGAAGAGGGGGCAGCAGTCTGATGAGAAATTTTAAATTTATTATTAAAGTGAGTAAATGAAGACCCAGATTGACAAAAAGGGCAAACTGGGTTCCATACAGCTGAAACCAAAGATTATAATCTAAGATTATTTGCCCCTCGATTTATTCGTTTAGGCCTTGTTGTGTAATTTTCTAAAATAGGAACCCTCTTTCGGACACAGATCTACGAAATAATTTTCCTTCGAAATAACGAAATTGTACCTCGAGGGGCTTAGTCATAGCTTTACAAAAAAGCCAAAAAGAGAGCTATAGATACCAAAAGATCTTACCACACATTATATGGAAAACATACCCGAATTCACACGTATGAAAAGAGAAAACTTTGTATTCTAAGAGAAAAGTGTTTTGTCGATGTCAAGAAAATTAAACTCAAACGCTTGTTCATTTTTGTGGCTGTGAGAAAAAAACGATTCTGCCATCTAGCGGTCAGATAATGAAACCAGCGATACTATTTCAATATTCCTCAGCAACTAAAAGACTATCGTGACAATCTGACTTTTTATAACAATTTTCTTGACATTAACGAAGTATTTTTCTTTTTTTTTTTTTCATGATTCTGAAACAAAAATACATTCTCTCTGATGAGAATGTAATATTCGACGATTGTATATTACTGCTCTGTATGATTAAGTACAAAAGTAACAGACATTGTATAAAGGGTTTTTCTTCAAAATTGCGTCAAGGAACGCGCTCTTTTTTTATTTTTTATTCATCTGTATATACTATCATTATTAGCGCACTAATAATATATTACGAGAGATAGAGTTCCATTATTACAGAGGAAATGCAAAAAAATACAGAATCATTCTTATTAATACCTGAAGGCATCTATCTTTCTTTATTTCACTTTCATCATCCCTCAACGACGTCGTTTCCAGTCGCATCGGATTTCAGTACGTCGATACATCCAATAACGTTCGATGTATCGAAATCGAAGAAGTAAAGCCGTTGCTCGTCGAAGTTCGCCGATTAGGCTGCCGTATATTGAGAAACGGGCAAAAGGGGAAGAGTTCTATTTCCCTAATGTCTTCCAGCCCACGGAGTCAGATGTTATTATATTCGGTGAAGACTTTATAATGGGACGTTGAAACTCCTTAAAAGTCGTAGGCATGCTCCAGCCATGGAATCCACTTCGTATCATGGGGTGCTCAAAATTTATAGAGCTTTCTTCGATAGAGAGGAGTTCTGCCTTTCCTCTCTCCCCTGACCCTCATCTCAAGTAAGTATTTTTATTTATAATTTTCTAATTCTCTTTCTGGATTTAAAATTGCTGAAATCTTATACTTTAATTTATCTTTACCCCAGCAACATAATAAGAAACCATAATACGAATTTTCAAAACCCCTCAGGGCCTAGCGATTAAAGTCCCCCCGACTGGAATTGCGTCACCAATGACTTTCGATCTGATCCCATTTTGTGAGGTGAAATACACTTCATAACGAGAAGATGACTCAAACGAAATAGAGAAAGAGAGAGAAATCAGAGCGACGCTATTTTCCAAGGGAAACATCGGCAAAGATTAATTGGAATTTTCCCGGAGATCCTCGACCCCGTAGCAAGCTTTTTGCCGAACATAATGCATAGCGAAGGATGACACCCTTATCTCGGGATCTTTAATTCCGACCGCGGGGTTCCGTGAGGGGTTGCTCGGGACCAAGCCGCGTCGTCATTTGTCCGTTGCATCCAGCGGAAGGGGTGCGTAGCTCTTATACGAACATCGTCGACAAGGGCAAGGGGTGGGAAGAGTGGGGAGGGGAGGGTGAGAGACGAGAAATGGAGGATGGGCTGGAAATTGCCTTCGCTGATTTCATTTCGTGGTAGATTATTTTAAGGGGACCATGGCTTTTTCCCCGTATGATTAATGCGATTTTTGAGAGGGTGCCCCGACGATATACCCGCGAGGCGGATAGCGAATCCAATTTAATTTCTGCGTGCCGCATCGTCCGATAGACACTAACTAACGCGGACGACTCTTTGCGGTCCTCCCACTAACGGAAGTTCATTTTCTACTCCCAAAACAATGCCCATTTCTCCTCCCAACAAATTCAATCGTTTGCGGCTTTTTACTCGGCTTGGAAACAATTTTTGATTCCTCAACAGTGGAAAAAATGCCACTTTTAGAATTTTAAGAAACAAATTTTAGAACAGAAGATTTGGAAAATTAACATTTTTTCGAAAAAAGTTTCATCCCCTAATTTTCTCTAATTTTGCAAAAAAGTCGAAGAAATTTTTTGCATATTAAATTAAACCTTTTAAGTAGTATTTTGCCTTGATGTAAAGTGTTAAGTGATATCCCAGTTTAGAAATAAATTTAATAATTAATTCTTTAAAGTGGTAAAGAATTTTCATAGTCAGGGGGGAAATAGAATTAACATGAGTTTTATTTTTATTTAAACTCTCAACTGCTTTTCATGAAAGTGGACTCTTCATTTTATGACCTATGTGTATTCGACAGAGTATCAGTGATGATAGCAGATAACTAAAGTGCCAGGGGTTTTTCAAGGAAGAATTCCTTTCAGAGGGTCGAAGTAACTTCTCGAGGCAGCAGGGTGTACAACGTTATGACCCGGACATCCTCTGAGTTGGAGTAAGACTCGTTGCTCTGCTCGTATTTCAAATTTTATCGTTCGAAAACGTGAAAGAGACCTTAACGCTGGTATGGTATTTAGTCATCGGTAAAGTTCCATTTTACTCTTCAGAAGGAAAGGTGATCATTCATACTTGAAGGAAAAATGTTTACTGCAGAAGGAGAATTTTTCCAACATCACCCGTGTGACGAAGTTTTTTTAGAAATTTTATTAAATGTGAAAGATGACATGTAAATTTATAAGTAAGACATGTAAATGAGCTCTGAAAGTTTGAGTTTTTTAAATGAAGATTAAATAACGATTTTCTTTTTTTTTTTTTTCGAGACTGGATTTGTCACTGAAATGGAAATCAATAGACCTTTCATTATTTAGACTGATTAAAGCAGATTAAAATTTTAATTGTCTTGGAGCCTTAATTTAGCTGTACAAAAATGTCATCTGAAGAGATTCATTTGCATTCATCAACTAATGCAATATCGGCCCAGAAAAGGAAATCGAAGTTGGACGATTTGGTTACAGAATACCAATATTATGGGTTAGATTTTATTTTTGTATGTATAAATTTGATTTATTTCACAAAACTTTGACCATTTGTAATATTCTTATTTATATTTCAATTATGTTTATATTTTTGAATTATACTTTTAGTTGTGCTTTAAAAAAATTAGTTCCGACATTGACAAATACGGTTCAGCAAAGGAGAGTTATTCCTTGGGTGAATAAATTTTTCGGACCTCAATATCATGTGGAACTTCTGAGAGATAAAAGAAACAGGTTTCTAGATTTGTGATATTGACTGTAATAAAAATATTATGTTTAATTATAATATGAATGTGATTATAATATGAATTTGATTATAATATAAATTTGATTATAATATTAATTTGATTACAATTAAAATTAGATTAAAGTTCAGCTATAGCTGAATATCTTTTGATTTCTAGATATTTAGCATCTCTCGTAATCAATATCATCAATGACGAATTAAGTGGAATTTTTGAAAAAGATCCGCCTGCTGGCACAACTGAAGATCTGAAAAAAATAAAAGTCATTCAGGCTTCAAGTGCTGAGTGGGAAATGGACTCAACTTGGTCCGAATATGTTGATTGTCTGGAAGAAGAATATAAGGAGGTAATTTTTTTATTTTTTATTATTTATTTTTTTCTCAAATTTATTTTATTCAAATCTTTATTTTTGTTTCAGATTTCTTGCAGTTATCACAATTCACGTGAGTCCTGTAAACAAGATTCGTTTGATACTGACACACAATTTGATGTTGTAAGCCTAAATTTATAATTTCTAGTCTTTTTTTTTTAATAATATATATTAAAATATATATAGTAAAATATATAGAAATATATATATATATATATATATAGAAATGTATAGAAAATAGTTACTTAAATAGTTCCATTATCACTTAAATAGAGTTTTATAATTTCAGGAATTTCATTTTTTACTATACCAAATTAGACCTTATGCAGCTCTGTTACCTAATTCAGAATCAAGAACTAAAATTGCTGCTTGGATACAAACATTGTGTCGAATAAGTAAGGAAAAATGCTGGAAAATGAAAGTTCTCAGAAATGAATATGCCTACGCTCTTTTTGGGTAAGAAGGCCGGTCAAGAATTTTTGGTATCGAATTAAGTATCTTGTCATAGAGATAATTTCAAAAATTTATAAATTCAAAAACTATTTGTTCCACATTGTTAAATAAAATTCACAAGTAATCTCATTTTTTTGAAGCTACGTTCATGATCTACGGACAGCAGGTCCATTTCAAGATTACCCACCATTTTATAACTTGAAACCATTAAAAGAAGCCGCAGAGTGAGTTCAACTTTTAGTGAAACGAATTTACAAAAAAAAAAAAAAAAACAAAAAACAACCATTTTATAATTTTTAATATTTTAGACAAGCTGCAAAAAAACATCCACTGACTTCACCTTTTTGTGAAGAAGCCGAATCGTTTATGTGTGATCAACCAACACCCGAAGAGGGAGCATTTTGTTATATTGCCATCACCGGAGAATTTGCCCAATCGAATAATTTCCCCTCATAGTTATTTATTTCCGAACAGTACAGAATGAACTGCAATTTCTCATTTTTATAATTTAATTTTGAACGCTATCAGATCCTTTAATACTAAATATATATTTTCCTAAAAACAGTTGGACAATTTTTCCCATCCTTTTAGAAGAAGACATTGGAGTTGGGTCAACTATTTTTTCCTAAAATTGCGATAAAATTTCCTTATTTTCTTTACAGAAAAGAAGGAAAAAGTAAATAAAGAAAAAGTCAGGAAAATGTCAGGGAAATTGAAAAATTGAATCTTGTGATCACCCTGAAGTATAATTTCGATAATTTTAAATTTCGATACAGATTTCGAAGATCGTACTCGGAATATAAAGCTCAGTTTAATACTTGGGTGAGTATACAATATACATAGGCACGAAGTCGAGGGTAGATTTTTCCGCGCCTTGATATGATTAATACTCGCGACCTGCAAAGGGGGTAGGGGTGGTTAAGAGAAGAAGGGGTGGCAAGGGATGGACCGAGGGGTTTGGACGGCGTATAGCAAATCCGCGTCAACCGCATTCAATTACGATGTTATCACGAATACAGATGACGGTTATTTCCTTCGGTACACCCTATATATAACACTGACGCTTCGTGCAAAGTTAAGGCTATAATGGCGGCCGGCCGTCCGCGTGATTGTTTTAGGATGTATGAGACGATCTCGGATAAAGGCGCGCCAATTTTTCGCATATAC
This sequence comes from Synergus coniferae, assembly GCA_032164275.1. NCBI lineage: Eukaryota > Metazoa > Arthropoda > Insecta > Hymenoptera > Cynipidae > Synergus > Synergus coniferae. The sequence continues at coordinate 1,379,783 of JAUEJJ010000018.1, read as the reverse complement.
CCCTTGCGGAAAATACAACAAGGGCGAGCTTCAAGAGTTCCAACATTTTTTCCATAAATAGCCTTTCCGTTGAACAATTGGGATAGAAATTGCCCCAGTTCAGGGTGGCGACTTGACTGGGAAATACTGAGAAATGACCGGGAATTTTATTGACCGGGAATATAATTAGAATCATCACAGGTCGTCACCTCTTCATCTTTTTTCACCTATCTTAAATTTGTTCACCTGTTTCATCTTTTTTGCGCCCTAATTGTAGAGCCCTAAAAAAAGTGTGGCAAACTATTTTGAACCCGACTTTAGCCCAGTACAATTATTTCTACCCGGGGAACATTAACATACGTTGCAAGTATCAAATAAAAATATTGAGATTGATTATTTGAAAAATTTCTTTCGAGAATATTTACCTTAGCGAATTTTAATTTTACGAATCATATAATTTCAGAAATTTAAAATTTCGTAAATTTTTAATTTTATTTAAATTTACAGAACTAAAAATAGTTTCAGGATTTTCACAAGCTTTTAAGAAATTTTAAAGGAATTTTAAGGAATGTAAAAAGATTTAAAGGGTTTTAAGAGATTGTAAATGATTTTAGAAAACTGGTCAAAAGTGTTAATGTTCATAAAATGGGCCAAATTATGTTTCTCGGAGGGTTTTGGGGTCGCTGATTACGAATTCAATGTCAAAAATTCAAAAAAACTATATGGCGGATCCAATATGGCCAACTAAATACAAATCTTATACCAATCTATAATAGTCTGTTATTTTTAAAAGCGAAATTTGGTAAATAACACTCCATACAGTACGAAGGCACCTATCCGAGTAGACCCAAGCTATAACTGCTTAACTCAGTTGATTGAATAAGAACCGTTAAACCGTGTTATAGTTTACTTTATATTTGAGAGATGGGGAATTAGTCATGAAGACTAAAGCTAGGGGAAAAGTAGTAACTGTAGAATAGTAATCAACTGCTATAATAATAATCGGAAAAGTTGTCCCACCATCGAGAATCTCGGGGCTCTAATACGAAATGCGCTGATGGGAAATACTTGTTTCGCGGCGACTGCCACGAAAGTTGATTGGCGCACCGTCGTCCACGTTTCATCGAGGTCCGTGTTCAATTAATGGGCTTCCAACGTCTCTGCGAATTATTTACTGGGTTTAAGTTTTTCTCGATCTGGGACGACTGACTGAGCCATTACAATTATTACTCATAAGTCATTTATAAATAAAACAATCTGCAGTGAAACATTTATTTATTTCAAATAAAAAGCTCTTTCAAAGAATAATTTTAAAATAAATTTGTAAAATTTTTAATTACATTTTTAATTAAATTTTAAAAATAAATTCATGATTGAATAACTTTACATTAAGTCATTCAACACTCACCAGGTTTACTGTTTTCAAGAGATACATACATTGTTTATTACGAAATTGAAACCATTTTAGGCCCTGGAAAAACCTCCGAATTTATACCATAATTTTCTTTTTCAAATTCAATCCAATATTTAATTCGATCGTATGGTTTTAATGCGTCGCGTTGACCTGCGGCTAGAGGAAACGATGCGATCACCATCGATGCATTTATCGTTTCAGAGTTGCATCGATGCTGGAAAATTCTCCCGCCGGCGAAACTCGGGCAGAAAAAGACTAGAACACTGATATAACGGTGAGATAACGGTAATATCTCGGTACGTGAATTATAAGCACTCTGTCCGATCGGACGGAAGAGAGGCAGAACTGTCAAGCACAAATGTTTCGCTAATTCCAACCTACCTATTCGGACCTGTCACTGACAATCGATCCAATCCAACGACTTGATGCTTAAAGCAATTTTCACAACAGAATAGTAGTAAGAAGCATTTGTTATTGTATAATTAATTAGTAATTTTCGCAAGTGTTCAATCACAGCGAATTCACACTTAAAAAAAGTTCTCGTTATTTCTCTATGTAAATCCTATCCTATGGTAAAAAAGTGATGTTACCAATATCTCGAACACATTGTTGTCGAAAACCTAATTAGTTTTGTAATTGCGCGAATTTGTGTGAATTTATACAATTTGAAAAATATCTTCAGATTATTTTCGTTTTCAAAGAGAATACGAATTTTATGAAATTTATTGGAATTTTGATATTTTAAGGAATTTTATGTCATTCATTGTGGTTTTCAGAAATTTCAAAAGATTTAATGAGATGTCCTGGGATTTTCAATAATATTAAGAAATTTCAAAGGATTTTATCAAATTTATTGGGGATTTTTAGAAATTTAAAGGATTTTGATGATATTTTGTGGGATTTTAAATAATTTTAACGGAATTTATAACTTTTTAACGGGATATTAAGTAATTTTAAGGACTTT